>BMAU01015622.1:0-228260 GCA_019973935.1 Trichonephila clavipes | reverse complement strand
AAGAGTAACGCTTTATCATCAAGGTGTGGTTACCAAGAAATTATTACTTCCAAAGATATAAATGATGTTATTCATAAATAATAAATTTGGTAATTTTTCTACTTATTTTGTTTCATATTTTAATGCAGGTATGTTTTAGTATTAATGTAATGTATATTTTGTCTTATTTAAGTAATTATGAATGACTAAATTATTTGTTTGATTGCCAAAGACTGGATAATATGTTATACCAAAAAATTAAACAGGTGCATAAAAGATTTTTCATGAAAAACTCTTTGCCATTTTGTATTTTCTTGCTTTAAAATTTAACAAACATAGCTTCCGTTAACTTTATTTATTATGTGGCGAGTTCTCAGCATCGTTTTCAAATTAACTTGTAAAAAAATATTTTATGGATTGTTTGCTTTCAGAACCTCATCTTGCGAAGGAATCGAAATATATATGCAGATTAGATTTGCTATAAAAGTGATCTTTGTTGAATGATGAAGATTATTGAGGTTGCCAGCGAGGCGGTGTAGATTGCCAGCGAGGCGGTGTAGATTGCCAGCGAGGCGGTGTAGATTGCCAACGAGGCGGTGTAGATTGCCAGCGAGGCGGTGTAGATTGCCAACGAGGCGCGGTGTAGATTGCCAACGAGGCGGGTGTAGATTGCCAACGAGGCGGTGTAGATTGCCAACGAGGTGGTGTAGATTGCCAACGAGGTGGTGTAGATGGCGAGCGAGGTGGTAGAGAGTGCCAGCGAGGAGGTAGAGATTGTCCGTGAGGTAAGTTAAAAAAAGCTCCTATATTAATGATAGGTTTAGAACTCGCTTGACTGTGGTTTAAACTTTCAAATGAAGTTAAGTGTATCTGTATTAGTATTGAGTAGGGTTCGAAACTCGTCTTTGCTAGAATTTTACTCCTACTACATACTATCAACTAATATACTAAAATATTAAATTTAATTAATGTTGAGTTTTACAGTGACTGGCTCATTCATCTCCAAACACGTATACAAATTTTAGTTTGTTTCAGTTGTAAGCCTACATATTTATTTTTAATACACTGTTGCGTATTAAGAATATTTTTTCAATTTTAACGATTATTTTCTTTGTTGAAAAAAATACTTTTAAGGATTTTTTTTTTATTAATTTATTATACATTCGCCATAAGACTAACCAAACATTCTTAATTAGTTAAATCAAACCATTTAATCCATCAATGATTTAAGCAAAGTTTTCAAAAATATATATCTTAATTTTAATTTAGTTCAAAGGAAAACTTAAAAAGGAAACTCACATTAAAGTAATGGAAATAGCAATGTGATTGCCCCAAACCATTTTCTACTTCTTTGCTCATCGATTCACGCTTCTGAAGTCTGAAGCAAATAAACTCACTTGCTCACTTTTTCTGTCTTTTCCCTGATTCAGTTTCTCACTTTTGGTGTTTTTATTTGTTTATTTATTCGCAAGAGACGACAGTGAATTCTATTTTCAATTTCTTTTTCTCCGTAATGGGGAGCGTTTTTAAATTTCGAAGAGAAACTGAAGAGAGTCCATTCGCTTTTGCTGAATTTAAAGCGAGGTACTTATGTAAATATAGAAGGATGAAACAATGTAGTTTTACCATTTTTCTAGTTTTTTTTTGCATTGTTTATTTATATATGTGGGGTTGGTAATTTAGCACTTTCCTTATTTTTATCCATGCTAATACTACTAGAAATATTCTACTGTCATTAGGACATCATTTTTAGTTTCGAATTTTCAAATATAATTCCTTTGTGTAACACGTTATGCAAATCTAGGCCCTCAACACATTTATGCATTCGTTGCCGAAAGAATACTTGTTTGTGTAATTTTGCCGTCCTATTTCTTCGAATGGCACTTTTTTTTCTGAAAAGATTTATACAATGAATTGCTGTTTCTTCGTGTCTTATGTTAAAATATTTTTCAGTTTAATTTTTATTTTTAGTTTGTATTTTAAAACCACTCTTGCAAGTTTTGTCGAAATAAAGTTTATAATTAAAAAAATCAAGTATTTTTAATATTACTTGAGAAAAATTTCAAAATATTTTTGTAAAAAAAATATTGTTATCGGTTCTAAGCCACACCATCGTTTCTCTATAAGCTTTTGAAAACAAATAAAAAAATTTGTAAAATGCTCATCGATATCCAATACTTGAGAAATAAAAAAAATTAATAAGAAATATAATAAGTTAATTTATTTTACCAGCATTAAGGTATCCGACTACGTTCGGAACCATGATTTTAAAAAGCTCATAAATGGATGATTTCCATGATATTTAGTGTCATTTTGATTAAAATGCATGTATAAAATTGTTTTAAGGATATTTTGTCGACAACACTATTTAAATACAATATTTCGGCAAAAAATTAATTTAGAATAACATTTTTTTAAAATGTTCTTTTGTAAAAAATGATTCTATTATAATACTATGTTGCCTGTATATAGCTCAGACCACTGTACAGAGGCTCAACTATGATTTTTGAAATATATAACTTAGAAGTGGGTTTATTCATATTTTACGACAACAGGGGAGAGCAATTTTTTAAAAAACCACCGCGATGATTGTTTCAATTCGTTGTAACTCTGAAAATAATGTGAATTTTTCAAAAATCATAGTTGATCCTTTGTACAGAGGTCTGAGCTATTTGCAGGCAAAATAATATTGTAATAGATGCATTTTCACAAAAGGAGAACATTTTGAGAAAAAGGTCATTCTATGTTCCTTTTTTGCCTATATACTGTACTTAAATAATTGTTTTATTGTAATACTCTTCTTAAAACAATTTTATATACATTTTCTAATCTAAGTGACACTGTATATCATAAATATTAACCATTTATACGCTTTTGTAAAATCACGGTTCCGAACGTAGTCGGATACCTTAAACACTTTCAAATACACACATGAGGCTATAACGACTCTTACCACCAATATCATGTTTCGAAAAGGATTCGCCACTCCCAATGTCGCAACCGACTTCGGAATTTAGAGCGGCATCATCTTCTTCACAAACGGTGTCGTCTACCGTGCTACCCAATGCATTTATTAATCTACATTTTACAAAATAATATTTTGAAGAATACAAAAGAATTATTAAAGACTATTGAACATTTACAAGGAAAAATTATATCATTTTGCTTACGCCATCGACGTATATTTTTTTTCGTTCGTGTCAAATTTTCAGCGATTGCTGCTCTATTTCAGTTGCATATAAAATTTCCTCCCTTTTCAAACTGGAGTCATAGTGAACTGTTTTGATTCTTTAGTAATATCTTTGATTCTTAGATGAGTAAAGGAAAGTATGCACAAATTATTTTTTATATACAAGCAGACAACAATGTTTAGGATAGACTGAGCCGCCGCCCATCCGGTATAGTGGTTAGAGATGTTGACTGTGGTAACGTAGGACCTAGGTTAGATTCCGGAGAATTCATGGATGTTCGTAAATTTATAGTGCCTTCGATTAAATAGCCGTCAGGCTGCAAGCCCTCTTGTGAGGTTGGTGGAAAGGGAAGGCAGGTGGGAGGCCCCTGACAACCCCGGGGTATTCTCCGTCAAAATTGGGGTGAAACCGAGTAAAATCGTACTGTAACCTGCATGGTGTTCAAAGCTAATGCTAACGACATGTGTAAAAAGCTAGCCCTTAGCCGCGATGAATTGCGTGGGTCTTGATCTGATGTTACTGTTGATCAGATGGCATAAGTAACAATAACAACAGGATACACTGAATAGTGAAAATAAACTACGGAATGGGGTAAGTCATCAATGCAAGTACCAGAATGGACGGTTACATTTTTCCTTTAAAAAATGGTGGAATTTCAATTCCCCCATCAAACAAATGTTGTGTCTTCGATTTTAAGCCGTGACCGACTTTCTATATCATTAACACTAAAAAAATCGTGCGCCTTCGATTAAAATAAATACAGTAATTAGTTTCAATAGTAATTGAAAAAAAATAAGAATGTTTTTATATCATTGCGCTCACTAATAGGCATTTTTTTATTCATACGGTGTTTTGAAATAAAAATTCGTACTTAAATCCCAGTGACTAATTTGCATATCTACGGAACTTAAACTTCCTCTTAACTATTTTGAGACAGACCCCAACCGAGTTCTAAAGAAGTAAAAGTTTATTGAGAAGAATAAAAACTGTCTTTAGATGCCATTTCCCCTGGAAAACCCTTCCTTTTCTTTGTAATTCAAACTTCACGTAAATCTTCATCTAAAGGATTGACTTCGCTTTTGTGGTGAACTAGTTCTCAAACTATACCAGTATATTCAGATAAATGATTGAGTATATCTTATCTACTTCAGCATTTTTACACGCACCAAAAAATTCGATAGAGCTTCTTTCTCATGAAAACGGAATAGACTAGCTTATTATGCTGTAGTATAAAGGGTATTTTTCGTAAAATATTTTCTAGTAGATAATGAACCCAATAAAATTTTGTGAATGCTGGTATAAGATATTTCTTTAGAAAATCTGCTGTATATATATCCACATGAACAATTTCTTTACCCAAAGTATACTCAAAGATACGTTCTAAATATAGAATAATTTTTGAAATATTTTTATAAATGTGTGTGTATGAAAACTAAAACTTAAATAAATTTAAGAACAAATCAAGGATTTAATTTAAAATTTAGTGATTATACTACTTAAAAATTAGGTTAAGAATAAAAATTTTTAAATTGATAAAGATATTTAAATGATTAATGACACAATGATTATTTTTATTAAAAATTATAACTACGTGAAATATATAAAAACATGTGAAATATTTAAATAACACTTATTTTATGAGGTTGGTGATAAAAATCAAAGAATTTTACATTGTAAAATATATTATTCAATTTATAGTATTAACATTCAAGAATATGGTAAAGTAATAAGATTTACGTAACTTAAAAATTACTCTAATAACACAATAAATATGATTATATTTTACACAAACTTAAATTATGTACTTCTAGTGTTGATAAAATTTAATTAATTGAAGATATTAGCTAAGCGATGCATATTTATGAAGTATAATATCAGGAAGACAAAATACCATATTGACAGAAATGACGATTTACATTTAGTAAAATTAATTTATTTATTTATTTAAGCGAATTTATTAGAGTATAAAAAGAACGAATTATTTTTTTCTCACCATTTTTACCCTGTTTATTTCTTATTCTCTGAATTTTACTTCCATTTAACTAAATTTGAGTGGAATCTCCTGCATCTGATTTATACCTCCCCCCAAAAATAAGTCATTAGCTAATAAATATAAAATATGTGAAACATTTTACTGTTGAATTTACGGGTACTTACATTTCAGAAATAAGTTTTAAATTGTTTGCTTAAATTTATAAATCCAATCTTTTATGCACATTCAACACGCCTGCATAAAAAAATAAGTAAATACTTTAATGATATAATCATAAAATCAAAATAAGGAATACGTAGCACTTGGCTTTTATATCATAACCTTCTAATGATTAAACAAAGGCGAGCTTCAAATTTTATCCAATGGTTTTTTTAAAAAACATGAAAAGTAATTACGTATACAAAATAGCTTAATCTAATCCTGTAGTAAAAAGTTTGAACAAGAAGCACAAAGAACAATGCTTATTTGTTTAGCACTCTACATGCCACTAACTATTAAGTAGGAACTGATGTTCAACTCATACTTGATTAAATATTTTATTTAACATAAAAATTTAAATTTTTTTTAGCATTAGTATGTACTAAAATTATGTAGCTCGTAACAGTATATTAAAGGAAATCAAATAACTTACACGAGCAGGCAACTTTGAAAAATATGGAGAGAGTACTTACCTAGAAATAAAAGAAATGACAGAATTAGAAATGTTACATCAACATAAAATATACATGTATCATAATCCAAGAAAAAAGGAATAGCGTTGTACCTTTTAATATATTAAATACCATTCAAAAGAAATAATTTTATGCACTTATTTACATTATTTTATAGTATATAGGATGCATCTATTTAATTTATTTTTCCATATTGAGAACACTTTTCTACAAATAAGTAGATTTTTATTTATATATTCTGTTCAGTTCGAATATTAATGATGCTTACTAATTATATATATATATATATATATATATATATATATATATATATATATATAGAGAGAGAGAGAGAGAGAGAGAGAGAGAGAGAGAGACAAATATGTTTAATCACGTAAATTAAGATTTAGATTAAGTCTACTCGCTATTACAATCCAAGTGGCTTTGTAGTAGCTTTTCGCGCTATCACGCCACAGATCCGGGATTCAAATCCTGGGCTGGGCACGGTCGACTAAGACTTTTATCCATTTAATGGGTCGATAAATATGTACCATTTTTGCTTGGGAACTAAACACTGGGGTTTTGCGCCAAACGGGCCACCGGACGGGAAGATCTGCTCATGCATCTCAGCACCCAAGGTAACTTCTACTGAGAAGGACACAGTAGGCCTTGGCCTTCATGGGCGGCTACGCCACTGAGATTAGCTAAGTTTACTCGCTATTAACGGCTATAAGTGCAAAAAATTAAAAAAATATTTTAAAATATTTTTTTTTTCATAAATGCAAAAAATTTCACCTTGAAATTCTAAATTTAACTTTTTATTGTGTTCAGTAAAACGTTGTGTCTTAGTCATTTTAAATATATATAACTTTATATTTTTTAAAAAAATAATTCTTTAATTTTATGTGACAGAACTAAATATACAGAATAAACTAAAATATATTTAGGCAAGTTTTCAGTATTTCAATGAATCCTTAGATAATAAATAGAATACACAAAAAGTAATAAAATTGTTTCTATTTATATTCTGAAAAAAGTGGCTCATAGCTTAGTCGATTCTACAAAGTACTTTGTTCATTGTTTTTTGAAGCAATCATTCTAATGCATAGCATTCTTTGAAAATTGATGGAAAGTAATTGTATGAATTTATCCCACTGCATCTTCATCGAGTGTCCTTGCATAAAAAATCGATATTTCTCCCGAATAATTTATCTGATGGAATTATTTTTTATAAGCTCTACATTTTAAGATTACCAAGATAAAACTTAATTTTAAAAAAATTGAAAATTCTTCAAATAACTAAATTATACAGAGACACTTAGGAACATAAATCATTTTTCCCCTTTCTTCAAATGTTCCCATTTCATTTTTTTTTTCTAAATTTGACTCCAATATGGCAGAAACCACTTCGGAAATAAGTAATTCTGATAGTTATTCGATCAAAATTTTATGAGTTTTGTTATTCTATTTAATATTTTACACTTTAAAGAACATTTTTTAAAACCTTTTATGGATGTAAAACATATTTTTCAAAATGGAACCCTTGTATGGAGATGGGTTTTACAAAATTTGATTACTTAAAGCAAATAAACTTTTTTATAGAAGTAA
Source organism: Trichonephila clavipes (assembly GCA_019973935.1). Taxonomy (NCBI): domain Eukaryota; kingdom Metazoa; phylum Arthropoda; class Arachnida; order Araneae; family Nephilidae; genus Trichonephila; species Trichonephila clavipes. The sequence goes on along the minus strand of BMAU01015622.1, from coordinate 220,839 downwards.
TTCAAAATCAAATAAAGATATGAAGCAATAAAATTACAAAAAAACTTAATATTTTTGAAATGAACGAAAAAGACATTCCATAATTTTGCGCGATATAAATATGTATAATACATAAAAAAATTTATAAAATAATGTATTAAAATATAAGTATAAATCAAAACACTTCATAAATTCAAAAAATTCTTATGTGTATAACATTAAGCACACAGGCACCTTAAAAAACATGCAAATATGTTTCAATATAAAACATTATGAATACCGAGAAGTGTACAAAATTTACAATCAGTATTTTACAAATTTATTGTAAAATCCAAAGAAATCGCTAACTGAGACTGACAACAAGGTTAAGAATTTGAATAAATATATGCTTCTTTTTTAAGTCCCTTAAAGTATTAGTGTCTTAACAATTTTAAATGTACAGGTGACTGAAATCTCATTTGGTGACAGAAATTCCTTTTGTTGAATTGGACACAAATTCTAATTATATAGATGGTTTTATGGGCAATAAGTTCACATTTCACCAAACTATACCTCACAGACATTAATTTAATAAAAAGAAATATGTGCATACAATCGAGACAAAGTTCATTAAAAACAGGAAAGGGGAACTGAATATCATAGGAAACGTTCGAAGAGACAAAGTTTTCGTACAATAATGTTGAAGACAGACAATAAAAATACATAGAATAAAGGAAATTTCAGTATTAGGTAATTTGATATTTTTTAATAGAATTGTGTGTGAACCATGAGCTCTATTTAGACATTTTAATGAGTAATTTTAAATTATTAGCTTAAAATTTGAATATTAGAAACGACTTCATTTTTTAACGATAAGATAATGATGACAAGCACACTGTCCTCAATGTGCGTCGCTGGTGTCTTTATAACTGTGTGTGTGTGTCTCCAAATTCTAAAAACATCTCCTGAATAACCTGATTCAACTCCAGTAGAATATATTTGGTGAAATTTTGAATTTAACCCTCTAACCGGATAACACGGAAAATTCCGTCAGTGTAAATATGCTTCGAAAATGGACTGCACGGATTTTTCTGCCTTCAAGTAACGTTTTCAAAACCGGATTAGCCGCACTTTTCTGAAATCCTTTCCCCCTTTTAAAGGTTTAATCGAACTAGGTCATAAAATTGTCCCCGTTCGACCTCCCAAGTTCTAAAAGGGGGATAGAATTGAAGTATGTTGCATTTTTGAAGGCAATAGCAAAATAAGAGTAAAACGCTTTCGGAATAACTTTTCAGGAGGAAGGTATCCACTTAGAGGGTTAATGTAACACATGACATATAAAAACAAAATGTGAAGTAAAAACAATCACAGAAGAATGGAGGAACATCGATGTAGAAACTTTAAAAAGCCGATGAAATAGATACGAAGAATTTTAAAAGTTTTTGTGGACGAAATAATATATCTACTAAGTACTAAATTAACAAATAAATACATTTAAAACTATGTTAAGATTTTTTTAAGTGTATAAAGCATTTCGTGGCGAAACTTTCTAGTAGTTTTTTTATTATTAATTTTTTTTAAAAAAAATATTAGTTATTTTGTTTTAAAAATTATTATAATATTCCAATAATAACAAGTTGCAAATATTAAAAAATTACAAATCCGATATTTCAATTACTATTAGTTGTAAAAATTAAGTTTTATAGATAATTGCAAGTGTTGTAACACTTATACACTGAGTGCAACATGCTTGCGCTACTCTTGCAGCAAAGATTCGCCCAATGGTTGTTCTCGCATTTTACAAAGAGGAAATATATCGCAAAATAAGTACAAAAAAAGTGAATCATGAAAATGGGACGACCATGCCTTTGATTTGCCATCGCATCAAGTATCGATATTCGTCTACACAAAATGGGAGGAGCTTAGCTAATTAACACGCGTCCAAAAAACGACTGGGGTCTGTCTCACGCAACAAGTTTGTCTGTAGGTGCCCCATCAACGCTCTGTAAGACATACCATCTTTACTTACCTGTTGAAAAGACCCGGCTGAGAAACCCTGTTCGGCTTTTCGGGAGAGTTATACAGTTATAAGTGTACACGTATGGACTAATAATTCAATATTTTTTTAATGAAATTCAAAATATTTTGTTACATAAACTGGTTGATATAACGCATTTTCAATGTTTAGAAACTCTAGCTCATTTGTTTTTCAATAATTAATAACATCAGCATCAATCACATAATGAATAACATATTTTTTTTTAAAAAATTGGAAATAATGGCAAAAATAATAAAACAGACAGATTTCCTTCAAAATATTACACTTTATAATTATTTTCCTTAAATACCCATCTGATATTCCAGATCAAATATTCTAATCTCATTTCCTCTCTTTTCATTCAATACCAAGAATTGTCCCAAAACGGATAATTAATGCTTCAGCACATAACTTATTGTTAATCTAATAAATATTAATTTCACTAAGTAAACCTAAAAGGCGTCTCAATCTAATTCCGAACCTAAAATGAAGTATTATTGAAACACCACATATAGGATACATTTTCTAATTAAAAATACATCCTTATCTTGTTCAAACAGAAGAGGATATTAAAAGAAAGTATCCACGCTTTTCGTAGCTAATGATAATTTGACACCCCACAAAATATAATGGAATAAATAATACTTTGAGCGGGAAACCAATTTTACAGAGAAAATGGAAGGAAATGCCACCCTCGTTATTGTTTTTGGTTTTTCCCGCCAGAGGCAAAATGGTAAAAATCGATCCACTTATTACCAAAACGTCGTCACAGGACGGTTGGTTTTAATTGGCCGACGTAATTGCTCTTACCTTTTCTCCATTTTCTCCTTTATCGAACCTACAAGTTGTTATTCGCCTGATCAAGATTATTAAGTTAGGACTAGGGAAAGAACGCATGCTCAAAAGAACAATGTCCGTCTTCGCATGTAATTAGAATTCGTTAGATAGTCAAATTTTTTTTTTTTATTTAAGAGGGCATTATTTCTTTTATGACAATAAATAGGATTTTATTATATTTAATGCATTTTCTCAGTATGCACTTAGTTAAATCAAATGTAAAAATAAATTTTTTAAAAATCTGGCCTTTACGAAGTTAAGAAAAATCAATCGAAAGTGACTTCAAATTATTGAAGTCACTTTTTAAGATATCACTATTGACTTTGTCAATAGTGGAATTACTGCTCACTTGGAAATTATTCATCAATTGCACCAGTGAAGTAATGGAGAACATTTGCGCCCCCCCCGGCAAAGTCAGGTTCTGGGCCCCTAGAACCATGCTGCATTGCAGGGGTTGCGGTGGTGCACGTTACGCCACTGAATTTCACTATTGACAAAGATATTTATTTTTGATTTCATAAAAAAGTTGCATAAAGAAATAAACATTTTTCTGAAATGTCATTAGAGAAAAGTTAATTATTACACGTAGTGCTTGTTAAGATGCGCAAACAGTATTAAAACCATTTTCGGTTCTTAGGTATTATAACATTGACCAATTTCGCCAAACGAAAAGAAATCTCCAGACAATTCAAAAAATGTCACCAAAGGTTGTCATTGCTTTTATTATTATTCGAGCGGCCGAGGGTACGCTTTCCGCTATTGGCTGTATATCGCGAAATTCGTCGTCTTAGATTTGACAAACTAGGTCGACTGTATAATAAACAAATGCACCATTTTCTTATATGGAGAGAAATATAGACAGTATATTTCCTTGCAGAAAGGTATTTTTTACATTTAAGTGAACAGAAATTAAATTTATAGTTATGTTATTAATTTTATTCAGAATATTACTATGAAAGAGATTAACTTATTCTCGTACGCCCTATTTAATTTTAGGAATTAAAAAAGAACACTGCATCCCCAAAAGAAGCGTTTGAAGAAGAAATGTATATTATAAGGAAGTGAATATCAAATTTTAAATTAAATTGCAATACCTGAGTAATTAAAAAAGGTTTAATTACAATACTCATATCTATTTCTGTAATATTTGCTAAAGCTATTATAAAAGAACTATTCCTATTCCCCCACCCATAAAAATCTAGAAATTTGGAGCCTAAATAATTAATCAATACCGTTCTTTCAAATTCCTTTTCTTGCTTAATAAGTTGAATGATTTCAGAATATTTAGTTATAAAAAAAAGACTTAAGCAAACAATTTAAATTCTGTTGAAACAAGAACTGTGACATTTCAAAAGAAACCCCATTTGATTAATGCTTTAATTATTGTTATTCTCTTTCGAAAGGGTGTAAAAAGTGCATTGTTTCTCAAGATTTGCAAAATTCTTACATTAAAAAGACCTGTTCTTTTTAAACATGTTTAGTACAGTTTCTATAATAACACTTGTAAAGTAGAGTGCAATTAATTATACAAGGCACTTGCATTTTTCTTTCCCAATACAACTCAAATAAGAAAAATCTTCTTTTTTAAAGAAATAGAACCCATGTGTTGTTATTTTTAAGTTCATAAAAAAAGCTTTCGCTTCTGGAGATCTTTTCAGTTTCTTCTCCAAAAAAAGAGGATCAATGTTTCCACAATGGAACTTCAGAAAGAATAATGAATAGTAATTTTTTTCTCTTTTTTTCACTTGTCATTTTCAAAAAAATGGTTGAGAAACTCTTCAAAAGTTACGTTTTTTTATTCGTTTTATTTTTTTATTTCCTTATGCTCCCTTTACTTTCTTTGCCAAAGAAAACATAGATTTTTTTGTTTGATTTATACTGGGAAACATGCTAAAGCCAATCCAACTTTCAATGTCCACGTTTTGAATTTCCATAATATACGAAACCTTTCATTTTCCCTACATGTTTCGAAAGATTCTGAACAGCTTCAATGAAAAAAGGTTTTATTTTACTTTTACCTTGCACTTCAGATTCTTTAGAAACATTTTGAAACATCTTGAAATTCGTGCAAATGTGTTGAAGCTATTTTTTAATACTTTTTCTCAAAGACTATTTTTTAAAAAAATAAGAAACTTTGTAGATCTTGAAATTTCTTATTACTTTCCGAGATATGAATCTGATAAAGCATTTGATTCAAAATACTATACAACTAAAAATAACTTGTTAAAAATAATGATCTTAGAGTTAATTCTATGATGCATGCGTTGCTTACATATATTACATTTATGTATATAATGTATACTTGGAGAGAAAAAGATCGACCAAAGAAATTTTTGCAGTTGTAATGGTCGGATGAAAAAAAATATGTAAAATTTGCAAAAAGTGGAATGAAAAATTAAATAGTGAGTTTTGAAGAAATCAATCTTTAAATTTCCAAAAATATATTTATAGTTTTTATACATAGTGATCATGATTAAAATAGAAAAATGTACACATATTTGTTCAATCGAAACATTTGCTTTGTATTTTATTATGTGATACACATTTCAATTGCGGTAAATCCATTGCAATTTAAATTACTATTATACTTTTTCGTGTTCTTAAAATTAAATTTTGACACTGAAGAGTAATATGGATGTGTGAGCTTATAATACATATATAAAGGGAAAGGTTGGCTGTCCTCAGAGCTATTTTTAAGCTGACAATCTTAATTCTAAAGGTTCATAGCTTGATATCAAATTACTGTAGCCATTAAATTTTAACCTATATATTATACTATGACCTATCTTGTTACATTTCAATCCATTGCTTTGTTTAATTAGATTTTTGGTAATTTAGTATGATTGATTACATAATAGTCATTAAATACGTTGCATGCTTTATTGACACATCTATATTTGTTTTATTATTCAAATTTCATTTTAACTAAAATCAATTATACCGAAGTTAAATTTTGAGGTAAAGTAAAAATGAGATGTATAATATTAGAAGCACGCAATAATTAATCATGAACTTTTAAATTTGAAACATTACCAAATAAAGAGCTATTTAAAACATTGGTATTCTGTTAGACACAGATTGAATCAAAATTTATATGGATTCATTGGATGAGCCACGTTTTTGCTGTCGCTTAAACTATTCAAATGCATGGATTTTTCCAAATGGAAATAGTCAAAATATTTGCTCCCTTTTTCAGTTTGAATAGTAATAACCAAAACAAAGTGCAAGTTATGTCACATCTCGAAAAAATCAAGAGCCATTTCAAAACCTTCAGGTACGATAAAGTTTGAGAAGAACCTCCATCAGTGTTATGCACTTACCTTTGTTCAGAATATAATTCACACACAAACCCATTCGAAACCCACCAGCCTGTAAGTCTTTACCTTCCTATTTGCCAATAACTGTTTCAAGTACATATAAAAGCAAGACCAAGTCAACCGTGATTTAGCAACAAGTGCAATTATCCCTTATGAAATGTGAATACTGCGTCGAATTTCCTCTAAATTTAGTGTGAATGCAGATATTTTCATTCATGACATTATACTTTCACTAATCAATCATTGCACTGCAAAACATTTGACAATAAAGCCATATCTTCCTTATCTTATAAGGTGTGGCTTTGCATTTGCTTTAATCTTAGTTGACTGAAGTTGATTCATATAGAAAACTTAAATTTTAAATTTCTTTAATTGGTATGATTAAGAAAGAGACTATATGCAACTAGCTTTTTATTCACCTTATGAACAAAGCTTATATAGTATTAAACAATTATATTTATATATTTGAAAATAAATTATACGTTAAAGTCACTATTTTTTAACCAGTGTTAATCAAAGAAGATCTCCAAAATCTCTTACAAATGGCAATTTTAAGAAAAGGGATAAAATTTTCACTTTTTTTTATGTAACCCCTTTGTGTGACTTAGGTACAAGCAGAATGTATTTAAAGTAATATTCTAGCTTTGAAGATAATATAGGAAGACTAAGACACATAAAGTGCTAAAAAAAAAACGTTAAACAAAATTTCCTTAACTTTATAAATGATATTTTCGGACTATTTTCCGTTAAAATTGTGCGTCAATAAATGGGTGACTTGTTTTCAATTTTTCCACTATTAATATTTTCTTTTAAACTTTTATTGTTATGATAAAACAGTTCATATTAACTAAAATATATATCTATCTATAAGTTATGGAAACTTCTTATTTAAACTGTTAGTGAATATCTAAATTACGCAATGAAATAAATTTCACATAACATAAAAATGTTGTCAACATCGAAAATTTCAAATGGAAATGGGCAATAAATGGGTGCCATTTGAACAAAGCAAAATAAATTTAGTTTCTTAATTATCAGTTCTATACTAAAAATCTATACTTTTTCAGGAAATTTCGAAGTGCCTATGAATGACAAGCATATTTTCAAAATTAAGCTTGATGTACAAATCTGAAGAGAGCTTCTTTCGTCAAGTAGCTGCATAGGGCGACGTTGATATCACTCACTCAATCAGATGGAAAGCATTTTACATATAGACACCAAATGTAGACTAAAACTGCATTCCTCAAACTGGGGAGGGGGGCGTGACAACTCTACAAGGGAGGCGTGAGCATATTGAAAAGTCGAAAACAAAAGATTTTTAAAAAAAGATTAATTTACTAAAATTAAACAAACATACATTCTAACATAATCAAAAATAAAAAATACACATTTAAACTGATATATTACATTTCTAAATGCATCAGTGCTAACACAATATATTTTATAATTTAAAGGGTCTCAGGGGTGTTAAATTTCTCTAGAGGTCTGAAAATATAAACAATTTTCAAACAGGTATATTTTTTTTAATTTAAATTAGATTATTCGAATCTTTTACTCATTATTTATAAAAGAATGGTGTTTCAGAAAAGTTATAAAATGTTTAAAATATAGTAACAATTTTAAAAATCAAAAGCATTCTGTAACAAATATTAAGTATTTTTTGCGTTGTGCAGGCTATTTTCTAAAATAGTAGCTTCTGATGTATAAAACTGTACAGATTTATAAAATGCGTCATACTCTTTAAACCCTACTTAATTTTAGTATTATATATCTTTTGTATTTCAAAATATTTGTAAAAGATTGCAATTTTTTAAATATTTTTTAAAAATGTTTTTTTTATTTTTTAAAATATGTAAGTTAATGTTCTATGTATATAAAAATAGCTAAAGTGTAATAAGAATACATTTAACATTATAAATCAACTTATAGCTAATAATTAAAGCTACTATTTCAGAAAATAGCATGCACAACGTAAGAATAAATATTTCTTACAGAAAAGTTTCTTATTTTCATATAATTATAATTTTTTAAATTATGATTATATTTGAAACATTTTATACTTTTCTAAAGCCTCATTCCTTTATAAATAATGTGTAAAAAATTCGAATTATTTAATTTAAATGTAAAAGAATTATACCTGTTTGAAAATTGTTTATATTTTCAGACTTTTAGAGAAATTACACACCCCAGAGACTTCTTAACAATACTAAGTTAAGAATATATTTAAAAATTACCAGAGATCCCATGGGATTGTCATATATAAAATTACTAGCCGTTACCCACCCGCTTCCTGGGTATTTAAAGATGTTGTATAAATATACACTGTTTACATATATATAAATTGATATCTAGCATTAAGAATTCGATTGTATTGAAAAATAAATTTATAGCTGTAACTCTCGCATCTTGATATAAAAGGACATAATTTAAATATCTAATTTCTATTTATAACTAAAATAGAAGTAGAAAGATTTTTTGCGCTCACTTAACCTAATAATCAAGTGGATTTCCACCAAAGCAGCTTTCAGTGGATTTCTACTCCATAAAATAAACATGCCTGCTAAATTTCTAGTCTAAATCTAACAGAGCAAAAACGGAATTTTTACCATCAATACCTTGTTGAGAGCATTCTTAGTGGATTCCAATTCAACAAAAGAAGCATGCAAACCAAATTTTGTTATTATAGTCTTCGCAATTCGAAAACGGGAATTTTGTGTGTATCAATATGCCCCCATAACTCTCCCCCCTGGAGTTGATTTCCGTAAAATCCATTCTTAGTGGAATTATATGCAACTAAAGAAACGGGCTCAACGAATTTCAAGTAAATGGGTTAAAATTCAAAAACAGGAATTTTTCTATAACACGCCTAGATTTCTTGCGAACCCACACCTTTAAGGGTCCATTTTCGCAAAACGCTTTGTAAAAGGAACTCTATTCCATGAACGGAAGATACCTTCTAATTTTCAAGCAGGTGGGTTTATTAGTTGAGAAAAGCTTAAATATTTATTTATTTATTACGCCCCTTAGTCCCCCTCAGTGACCCTTGGAAATCGATTTTCCCCAAAATATTTTCTAGCGGATCACTACGCCATAAAAGAAATCCGTTTACCAATTTTTAAGACTGTACGTCTAATAGTTTAAAAATGGAAATAATTATCTATAACGCCCCTTAAGCCCCCGCAACGCCACTTAGGAAGCGATTTTCACCAAACCCATCTTATAGCGGATATCTACTCAATGAATGGAATTTGCTTACTCCATTTCAAGATTTTACATCTAATAGTTTAAAAAAGGAGTTAATTGCCTATAACGCCCCTTAATTCTCCACAACGCCACTGGGGAGTCGATTTTGACAAAACCCCGTTTGTAGTGGATCTCTACTCTATGAAAGGAATCCGTTTACCAAATTTTTCAAGACTGTACGTCTAATAGGTTAAAAATGGAAATAATTATCTATAATGCCCCTTCAGCGCCCTCAACGCCCCTTGGAGGTCGATTTTCGTAAAAACCATTATGCAGGAAATCTCTACTTTATGAGAGAAATCTGTGTACCAAGTTTCAAGACTGTACATCTAATAGTTTAATAATGAAAATAACTATCTGTAACCCCCTAGACGTCCCTTGGGGTCCGATCTTTGCAAAATCCGTTCTTAGCTGATGTCTACTCCATGAAGGGAGCGTACCTACCAAATTTCAAATCTGTAGGTTAAATAGTTCCGGAGATATCGTGATTAGTCAGTGTGAGTCTATTTTCTCCTTTATATATGTATAGAGATATGCAAAAATTAACGCGTATCTTGATCATTGTACGGTTTATAATAAATCCCTTAATTGCCGATTAAAGTTACTTGATTCATTTTCCAATGCCAATCGTTTTCCACGTAGGTGCGAGTTTGGGATATATTGGGGAGGAATGAAGAAGCAAAAATAATCTATAATAAGTAAATTCTTCGCAAACAGTGTAAAGGTTTTTTTGTTGCATTCCAAAATGTTCGAAATAATTTTATAAATAGCAGTGCACAGAAAAGATTATGAGACTTCGGAAAGACATATATACGGGCGGGGAAATTAATGATTTGGCTGAGCGAGACGTTTATATACGCCGGTGGACCTTAAGAGGTTAAGGTCGTATCGTATAGTTTTAGCATCGAATTCAATACATTGCTATTATATAAAGAGGGGGAGGGTGATGAAAATTATGATTGAATATTGGGTCGCGAATATTGAAACTTTGAGAAGCACTGGACTGAAATATTAGTATAACTATTTTTAGGTTTTATGCAAAGAATATTGAATTTTGGAAACATTTTATTATTTAGTTGATATATTTATGTGTGTATGAATGTTTACGCATGTAACATATGCACGCAAATATTTATTTAATACAGTGTATTCTAACCATTTCAAAAATGGACATCATTTTGTATTTATAACTCCAAAACTGGTATGTGATATTATTCGAGATACTTTAGGTTTGACATATATATATATATATATATATATATATATATATATATATATATATATATATATATATATTTATATATATATATATACTATGCAACCTTTGAGTGTCATTTTATTTCTTTGAAACCATTTATTTTACCTCCAGATCCTTTGTTTAGTTGGATCCATTTTTCAGTGTGACACAGATTCACTCTGCATACGAAGAAGCATCCCCGAAGCAATCAATAGTAGAGTTGCGCGTTTTTTCGAGTAAAAATATGTTTTCGTTAAAAACGAATCATATTTTCGCATGCGCGTTTTAAAAACGTGTTGATATCTGAGTCACTTTTTTTCTGCAACATTTTTCCTATCTTCGTAATATTAATAATGACAATGGAACATTAAACAAAAATTAATCCTGGTTGTTTATTTGCATAATATTTTGAGCAGATTTATTGTATTGGTGTATTAATATTACGATATTGAGAGCAATTTTAAAAAGCTTTGATTAGTTTTCCTTCAAATTCGTATGTGGAATAAAATGCGCAAAAGCTTTATAACGAACAAAAAGTGTGTATAACACGTAAATGTTTTATCACAAAATGTATATCTTTCATTAAAATATTAACATATATTATGAAATTGTACTTACGTATTAATAAGTGTAAGATTTTTTTTCAAAACTAATGTTTTTAATTAAAATTCCCACTTTTCAGAATTTGCGATGTTTAAAGTATAAAGATGTGTCCTTAACTAATGCTACCAGCTTCATAACTTGTGATTGCTGAAATGCTTCTAATTTCAAAAGAACAAGAATTGATTACCGTTAACAAAAATATTTGTAATTTTTTCCCTTTAAAATTGGAAACAAATCTCGTTGACTGATTTTCATAAAGTTACCCATTAAAAGAAATTAATATTTTTGTAATATCGCTTATCGTTTTGGTTCTATTCGTAAGATTGAAACAGAGAGATTCAATGTAATTTTTAAACACTTGATTTCACTGATGCATCTCAATTAAGTAGTATATTCAGTTAAATTTTAGATTTCTAGAAAGACTTCAATGAGTTATGTACAATGTGTTACTTTTGGGGTCCTTTAAAAGAGTTAAAGTAAAAACGATGGTGTAAAAACGATACTAACACTCACATAATTAGACATTCTCCTCTTAGCTCAGAATGTAAGATACTATCAATTTCTAGTAATTTTCGCCAGTGCAGACACATTTTCAATGTTAATTAATGATGATATCACATGATTATACTTGCAATACGAATATAACATCCATTATTTAATTAACCAATAAGGTGAACTGATAGGTCATATTTAATCACTTGTTTTTGATATTCAGCATTACATAAGTGTTAAAATCTGGATTCTCGAAAATTTTAGTCTAATATCTCGATAAACTTATTTTATTGTATTATATCTCATTAGTTACTATTGTTAAATTGTTAAAGCCCAAAGATATTAAAATAAAAAAAATTGAAGTCATTTCATATACAGTCGACTCTCGATAATTCGAAGTTGGAGAAACCAGTGAAAAACTTCGAATTATCAAGAGTTAGAATTAGTAGTGGAAAGTAGTTAAAAATTCCTAACCTCTCGAACATATCGAAATCTCTTCCATTCCTCATGTGAAATAAAATAGTTTCGCACTTGATTCCCTCAGACACTGTTCCCAATACCATTGGTTCTTCAAAGCAGGGTCCAGTGCGGTCTATGCCCTATTTGGTGTCACATGTTGCAAGTTGCACAGTTGAGTCATAAATCGTCATGTCACTCCGACACAAAATACACATCTTGCAAATCTCATCTTCACAATAGCAGACCATCCTTTCCGAACACATGCGTAGCAAGGCCACTAGTTAAACGAAAGATAAGGACGGCTGACAACAAATGCGGTAAGTCTATTGTCCATTTAAAGAAGGAAAGCTCTAAAAGTGTCTTTTTGTCTGAGGTACTGGGGAACACAAAGAACGGATGGCAGACATGGTCATCAAAGGAGCTACGTTCCAGGGGAGGTACTCAGAGACAATGCAACACAAAACATGCAAGCTCCAATCTGTTTACTACAGGGCTCTACATGAAATCGAGTATTCTACACAAGAGTTATATGAGATAACTTCAAACTATCGCGTGTTATAGTCAGGCAAGCCACAGATTTTACTTCAAAATAGTAAGTGTATCGAAACGTATTATCTTAATTTGAAATAAGTATTCGAGAGTTTTTCTAGGGGCTGAACATGTATTTCGAATTACCAAGAGGTTCGTATTATCGAAGATTTGAATTAGTGAGAGTCGACTGTACGTACAATATATTTCATATCAATCGATCCCATCAAAGCTGTAAAGCTCCTAGAATTTTTTCCAGCATGACATAGTACCTAAATATTAATACTTTAAAGCAAAACAAGTATTTTTAAAACATCTTATTTCCTCACAAATATGTTATTTATTTTCCAGGATGCATACCGTATTTTTCCTTCAATGGCTGTTTTCGCCGAATATAAAAACATCTAATCTTAAATCGGGAGAAAAAGCATAAAAATGCCTCATTTTCATCTTAAATCGTAAAACTACAACATACCATCATAATGTGTATCCATAGAATTCTTTTATAAATATCCAATGTAACATGTAATTTTTAAAGTGAATTTCATATTATAGTATAATAAATTAAATATTTAAAATTCCCTTTAAAAAAGGACATAAGCAAAAATTAGTAGTTGTATATATATAATATATTTCTTTTAATATTAAAATATATATATATATATTTGAAAATTTTAGATTTTTAAACATTATTCAACATTTCACAATAAACAGCTATAAGAAACAATTTTAATTAAATAATCCATTATTTGAGTTTAAAATTTGAAAAAAAATAATGCTATCTTTGTGTTTTAAGTATTACAAATTTTTCAACTCCTTTAACATGTACATATTTAACCCCACAATCCTCATATCTTTTTACGATGCCCATAATTTCATTGCTTGATTATAATTTCTTTAATTCTTATTCAAATTGACTTTAAGAATAAATTACAATATGAATCAAAATCTTAAACATACTATCGATAACTTTATGTTCAAAAAATTATTATTTGTAGTACAAAAAAAATCAATTTATTTTATAAGCTTAATATTTCCTATGTGGGACTTACAAATCTGGCTTGCAAAACGTATTTGATCAATTTATTCTTTGGAGAAATGTAAAACTAGATGAGTAATATTTTTTTAAAAGTTACATCATCCCATGCCAATTTTACGCAATTTTATGGGCGCATTTGGAAATAACACGTAACCTTGATACGAAGACCCAAGGCATGATATGAGGGCTCATTTCTGCTGATGTGACAACTTTATCGCTAATCATATTCTCGCATTAACGTTCCCCACCCAGGATAAAAGCGACATATAACCACAAGCTACCCATCTTCACGGCGACAGAATGACCGCCAGATCGGCTTTTATTGCTGGATTATTATCCATATGCACTGGAACCCCATTTGACCCATTCCAATAGAAGACCATAAAGAGTTAGAAGTTCCTACAATCAAATATGAAATGGACCTATTAAACCAAAAGCAGAAATTCCAATAAAACAATTGAATCCTTAGCAGAAAGTTATGTAAGGATTTTTTTATAAAATTTTACTTATCAAAAGATTAGTATAAAACTAAAGATGTACACAAATTGGTTGAAATTAAAACAGTGCAATGTGGCAGGGTTACTCTCAGGGGGGCACACATGATATGAAGGAGACGAAATCATTATAAAAGTGCAGTTTGGGAAGAGTAATTCAACTTTTCAAAATTATTCCTGAAAGATAACTTACGAAGTATCTAAATGTTAGCCCCCCTTCATAAACAATGAACGTATACATTGTGAATTTTATAAAAAATAATAAATATGGTATGTATATTTTTTTCAAACTGTTTCAATAGTATAAATAATTCTTTATGCTATATCTGAATTAAAGAAAAGATATTTGAAAAAGTTTTGCACGATATTCATAATATTTTTCAGTTTTATGTGATAGCAATTTTTTTTGCATTATTTATATTTATTTAAATCAGCTTTTTTTATTTCGTTGCCTTTTCGTAACAGTCAATCACAATCTGATTACTTATCACCTAAATCTTTTTGAAGACAAACTCATGTCAATAGAATTTATTAGGTGCGTAAGATTTATCCAAAACTATTTAAAATCAGTTTATAAATTATCAATAGTTGATTTGGGTAAAATTTCTATCTGTTCGATACAAAATAATTGTTAATTTTATTTAATTTATGAACGCAAACTATTATTTGAAAAAATCAGATTTAAATTTTAACAGTGTACTCTTATAAATTTTGCACAAAAAATATATGAAAATATATTAGTTCATCCCTTCTCTTACACCACGAACTTTTACAACTATTTCCATCAGACGTGTATTTAATTTCTCTAAACTATCAAAATAATACATCGTTTTTATTCACAGAACTACTCAGTTCCTATATAGGAAAACGAAATCAAGGCACAGCTAGTCAACACAAGCTAGGATTCTGTAAAAGATTATCAATACAAATATCAATACTTGCAGGAGAAAATATAGCGAGCAGTCATCTCTTAAATATTGGTAATCGATTGACCTTCATTTTGTGTGGTTCCATAAAACGGACCAACCTTAACTTCATTAATTCATAACACGGACTCGTTACTCATTTCCCCCTTCGGTCCAATATTTTGGAAGGGTGCAATCAATCTAATGCGTCTATTAAGGGGAAATATAATAGTCGTTGGTTTCAAACCTTGTCGAATATCGAGTAGAACGGGTGTTAGAGAGTAGACAAAATTGTACATTAAAAAAAAACATCTTTGGATGCAAAGTATGTTTGTACATACTCCTAGTTGCTGTGACATGCCGTGTAAATTGCCATTAGGTGCTGATGCTTTCATTAGCATTATGGTCAAGTTTACTAATCATTAAAACCATTTGTGTTCAGAGAAATGCAAGGCAAGGTGAATGGAAATATACAGTTCGTTAGGATACGAGCATTTTCAAAAACAAAAAAAAAAATGTTTCCGTTACATCAAAATGAGGAATAAAGTTCTTGCTAAATTTTAATGCTTGCGGTCGATTAATCTTTTTTTACTCTCTGTGCTTCAGTTACATGAGTTCTTAATCATCCATTATATATTTAAATATTTGGTTTAAGATTTAATAAAATTCCAGTTTTAAATTTTGAAGTTTCTTTTTATTTCTAATGCGCTGCGGATTGGTGTTTTACCTATGCAGAAGTGGTACATTCCCGGAAACTAGTATCTCTTTTTAGTCTGGCACCATATAGGCGGATACTAATCGCCGCTGGTAATTTTGACGCCCAGTTTCCTCCCTAGATGGAGGCACCTGAGCTCTGACGAAGCAAACTTGTACTAGGATTTAATTTTTCCAAGATCACCCAAGCCAAACAAGCACTCTAGTGATATTTTACACGTCGTATAATCATACAGCAAGGCCGCTGTCAATGTTCTGCATGTTGAAAAACCACTGACTTGGGCCCGGGTCGAAACCGCAACCTTAGATGCAGAACGCCAGCGACGAAACCGCACCATCCAGCCGGCTATATTTTAAAGTTAGTGCAAAATAATACTGAACTTTATTAAATTACTTTTTGATATGTTTCATTTTGCCTTCGAGAAGAGAAAACTTTCAATACAGTCGATTTTAGTCGTTGAAGGCTTATAAGTAATATTACAAAAAAGCTCCCTAAATAAATTCATATTTAATAAAAATTATTCATAGTTTCTCTCCTAAAAAGGTTTTGATTTAGCAAACTTATTCTGATATCTATGTACAATTAAATTTTAAACTACAAATCTATTTTGATGTTATATTTTAAGACTTAATTTATCTAAAAAATTACTTTCTCAACTCTTACTATTACCACACACTCTCTATATATTTATTTATTTATCTTCGTGGAATTTTCAATCGTTAACAAAATACATTTTAAAGCGCTCAAAAAAGCTTAAATTTTATATACATGATTATTTTGGATGTGATAATATAATAATTTAATTATAATTAATAAAAATTAATTGATTAAAACTAATTGTTTAAAGAATTACAAATACAGCCACGTTGGCATCATTTTCGGCGGCCATTTTCGGCGACTTAGCAACTTGAGTCAAAACTCGAAAATGTTTTTTTCTCACGTTTTAAAGCATTCAGTTGAACTGAAATTTTATAAACATGATTGTTTTGGATGGTAATACGATACTTTAATGATAATTAATAAAAATTATCATTTAATGTTGTGATTTTGTCCTATGTATATACATATTTATATTAATTGTAACTATTTAATAAAAAGTAGCTAAAATAAAATTTCTTTTTTGATCTAAGTAGGAATTGACTTAAATTTTTTTATATTGCTTGTTTCTTCTCAAGTGCAATTAAAATATTAGTTGCGTTTCTTGAGCAATAATAACTAGAAATGTTTTAAGACGAGTAAAACCAGAGAAAGTGCTTTTATCTATTGACTTATAGGAACCGGAGTAGCACGAAATGTATCTCAAAACGCAGTCAGTTTGAAGTTTCAATTATAATTCTTTGGAAATACAATAAAACATGCTGATAGATAAATTATTTCTAGATTTGTTTCTTATGATTCTTTTGAAAAGAACCCTTTTTTGTTTAAATTATATTAAGCACTTTCTCAGCTTAACCCTTAAATTCGCACTGTTGCATTTCTGCAACGTATGTTTTATTTTAATTTAACAGACTCAATATTTTTTTAATTACCTACAAATCACTTATCTGAGAAAATAAGATTACTGCAACGAAATACATGCTAATTTTGTCACTAGATGGAAGTACATTTTTTCCAGAAATCACAACAATTATAAAAATCTCTGATGCCTCAAAAATTGTGTTTTTGCTATAAAAAGAATCCATTATATTTTATGCTTCCTCTTGTTTATTGACGAAATAAATTACCAGGTAAGAAATTTAAATATTTTATGATGAATAATAAAATCCTCATAAAAAAAAGTTTTGTAATTTACAGCACTACTGCGCAATTTTCACTTCTGCACCAAACAAAAAAAGACTGAAATTCAATTTAAAACTGCTTAATTTTTTTTTCATATTTTTCCCTTTTATTATTACTTGAGTACTTACTGATATAATTTTTTCATAGAAATTTAAAAAATTGTGAAGTTAAGGGTTAATGGTTTTTTAAAGTTTAATTTAATACACCAAAGCATTGTAATGATTTTAAATTCACAAAAAATTTTACCTCATAGAAAAGTGAGAAAACTATAAAATCTATTTAGAAACTTTCAAATCAACGTTTCAATCAAGTTAATTAAACAGTAACCATAATTGAGAAAAGTTTCTCAAAAAGCTAAAAAAAGAGCTTATTATCTCAAAGAAGGATAAATAACTTAAGATTGTATTAAAAAACAATCACATTATTGGACACATTAATTTTTCATTATGGATAAAATAAAAGATAAATAATATTCAGAAAAAATGCCGAGAAGAGTAATTAGTGAAAATACATTTTTCAATTCGTTTTTGAGCTAAAATATCAGTACGCAATTAGTCAATGATAGCTGCTTGGATATTTTTTAAAAAAATTAATTCGGTTATAAAGAAGTTATCGAAAGCAGTGCTTCCCAACTCTTTTATCGTCACGGACCGGTCAACTTTTGATAATTTTACATCGGCCTGCTGAGGCGGGACGTTGATTGTTAATAGTTCAGATTGTCTTGATTTAATAATTTCAATTTAATTTTAAAATATGAATTTAGCATAAAATACAATTACACCAAAAAAATTAATGTAAAGGGATTTAACATGGAATATAAAGAGATTTCCAAGGAAAGTAGCACAAACCCAAGAGAAATACACTATAGAAAATAAAATGGAAATAATTTGTTCCACGGACTGGTTCCGGTCAGCGGCCCGGGGTTGAGAATCACTGATCTAAAGAGTCACAGAATTTTATTAATATGGATTTCTATAAAGAGAGAGAGAGAGATTTCATCTAATACCTCCCGTCTTCATTGAAAATAATACTGAAAGGGACTGATTTTAAAATCACACCACACACGCCTTCAAGTTTCATTATACGAATATTCACTCGATTTACGATAAATTTAAATATTAAAATAGACCAAAATTGCAACTATGATGAACACAATAGTCCAACTAATCAGCATATCACTGAATCTTCACAAAATAAATCAAAATGAGCTTTGACCGAGTGTTAAGGACGAACAAATACTCCACTGTTTGAGATCTTCGCTGATACAAAAGTGGCAGCGACAGCTTGATATTTCCTTTTACATGGAAATTAGTCGCAAGAGAATAGTTTATTCTGATATATAACTTTAGGAATATTTTAAAGCTTGGCTAAACCTCCTGTCACTCAATTCACAAACAGGAGAAGTCAAGCAAGATAAATTTGAATTTGAAATTCACTGGACTGAATTTATATCTGAATTATTTAGTTAACGGAAGTCGAATGTTAACTTTCGTCAAAAACTCTGTGGTCAGTAAAACGAAAATAAAGTTAGATTTGAGGTTTTATTGGTATTACTTTGAAAATGCTAATTTACTGAGTATGGTTAAAAGAAATGAAAAAAAGTTTCGATTTCGGCATTTCTAAATCTTAAATTTGCATTTTTGTCTTTACACCTCATCCGCATATGAATCCAAAATTCCAGAGCGGGGGTTTTATACATTCCATTCTATTTTTTTTAAATATGTTCCGTGACATCAATAACTAAATTCTGATTTTAAAAAATGAGCATAACTTCATTGATTTAAGATATCGGGAAAGTTGAATTTAAATATTTATATTCGTACTTATATTCAGCCTTACTGATCCGGATTGATTTATAAACCAATTCTTTGTGTTCATAATTCATACCATTTGGTTATTTGTTATAAGTATACCATTGTGTTTTTCTTATTTTTTTCCATGTTTATGGTTGTTTACATAAGATGTCATAAATCTAAGTGTGAATTACTGAATATAATTTGAATCAGCATACATTCTAATAAAGGAATTATTTATTTTCAGAAGTAAACACATACATTTACACGTATTTTACATATATATTCTAAAATTCTCTAAAAAGGTTCTAAGATTTGCATTCATGTCCTCAATAACATATGAGAATTCTAAAAGTATTGAAATTATTCAAATGTAATTGCTTAACTTAAAGTTAAAGCAATTCTTCCTCTCACAAAACAATAAATTTTTGGTCAAATTATTTTCACAGCCAATTAGCATTTTTAATATTTTTAACTAAGTAATATTTGTTGCAAATCATCAATGTTCAATAAGGTTAGACAAGGGAAACAAATGGAAGTAGCATTTGTAAAAATGAAATTTGTATTCAATTTAACAGCGAACTTTATTTTTCACACACACACACACACACACACACAATCCAATTTTTCTCTTTAAAAAAACTTTACCGAAATTTATTGATGTTTTTTTCAAAAGGAAACTAATTGTAAATTGAAACAAAATGAAAAATTTCCAAGACCACAAAATAGCGAAAGATATGCTGAAATTAGCAGCTTTATCAAGTGAATAATGTCATAAAACGCTAAAACGAATGTTTATCTTTCCGATCTTAAAATTCTTCGTGGAAATATTTTTTCTGCATATAAATACTCACTTACGTTCAAATTTGAATTTAATAATTGATATATAAATAACAAAAATTTATAATTTTTTATTATAGTTTTAATAACACAAATATGCAAAGAATAA
The DNA here is from genome assembly GCA_019973935.1 of Trichonephila clavipes. Taxonomy (NCBI): domain Eukaryota; kingdom Metazoa; phylum Arthropoda; class Arachnida; order Araneae; family Nephilidae; genus Trichonephila; species Trichonephila clavipes. Next base: position 200,453 of record BMAU01015622.1, on the reverse strand, counting down.
ATTAAATGAATTTACAATGAAAATTGTTGTTTATACATAATTGCTTAAAATTCCATCTCCAAAAAGCAATTAAATATTACCACTTTTAAATGCATGCCTTCGTTTAAAGAATAAACTGTATCACAATTATTTTCAATGTAATATTAACTTTTCAGTTTGTATATAGACGGTATAAATTTCTGAAGCCGACAATATCTACATTGCATAATAGTTCAAATTTCAAACATTCTTGTTACAATCTGGTGACAAATTTTCGTACCCAACTAAGATAATTTAAAATACTAAAATTTAAAGATATCAAGTTTCAAATTTAATGACTAGTTTTAAGATTCGACTATATTTTCTGAAGTCAACACGTTTGACCTCCCGACCCGCCATTTCGATTTCAAATCTCCAACCCATTTGCAGTCACTAATCCCAACTAACTTTGCGTTCATTGGCACAGCAGGACGCGGCCAATTGATTTCACATTCGAATCTTCTCGGCATCGGCGTACCAGCAATCGTGTCATTATTCATTATTCTCGCAGACAATCGAAATCCAGGCAGGCGATTAGGACACGTCGGAAACTGGAACCGAATAATGAGGCAATTAGGGAAGAACTCGATGACGATTACGATTCTTTCAGGTCATCCAATTATACTGCATGCGTATTCGTTTTAGGGAAAGAGCTTTTGCAAATTTTTCTGTATTCATTTTTTGCTTGCTAAAGGTCATTGAGGGATCGGATAAGTATATCATTGGTTAAGAAGATCAAATGTTAGTTTTAGTTCAATATGTGTTTTAAATATATTTACATTAATTTCAGAAACCTTTGGAAGAAAATATATAAAAAATTACTTCCAGAATGCAATTTAAGTATTGTCTAGCTTAGATTCAAGTTTATAGCGTGAAGAAGGTTCTCGTACATATTTTTTAACAAGACGTTATTCTGATAGAAGGTATTTAACTCAGAAAATTTGATGGCGAATATTTTAAAAGATTTTAAGCCAATTATTATAAAACAAACTATCTAAAGCTATTCTATTTGTGTGCTGTCCTCTCAAGAACTAAGATATAAAAATGAACTGTGTTTATCAATAACATTGACCCATTATTCTGATTCAGAAATTCGGACTACAAATGCGTTTTTATCAAACTCTTTAAAATATAAGTGTATTTATGAACGAAATGTTTGCTTGTTATCTAAGTGTTTTTGTTTTAATGACGTTATTATTAAAACATATAACACATTTCACATAGAAAAAGGTTTTCTTCATAAAACAATCCTAAAATAAAGGACCGGAATATAAATAGGAAAATAATTTTAATAATAAAGGTTTTATACTCAATGACACTGGATTCATTAAATTTAACGATATGGATTTTAAAATGGAAGAACATTATTCTTTCATCAAGCTTATTAATTTTTTAAAAAGAAAATTACAAAGGTAGACAGAAAACCAAGTTAAATTTTTTTACCAGGTCTTGTATAGTACTTAAATGCAGCATAGTACCTGTTGTCCGAAAAGCATGATTACACTTTCAAATGTTATATATAATTACAAATAAACAACAATTTTACTGATCTCTTACAGTTTTTATGCTCCATAAAAAATATTAAAGTTTTTTTTACGATGTTTCACTGTACGATTTTAATGTATACCCCATTAGCCACGCGCAACACATTCAGTGCCGTTTTAAGTTCATTTCGGGCGCTGGCGCAGAAGATCCACAGCCCCCTTGACACTGAAATATTGAAATTTATATCTAGAAAATCTATTCAGTTCTATTCAGAAAATCTATGAAGTTTATACGGGCCCCAGGCTCTTGGGCACTCACCCTAAGCGCTCAACGGAAAAACCGGCACTGAACACATGAGTCCATATAAATAACAACTCAACATCTGCTAGAGTGGCCAGATATTGTGTTTGACAATACGCTATATCTCTATATTCATAAATCTTCCATGCCATTAATAAATTGTGGATCTTGAAAGGGGAGACTTCGCTGAAAGGTTATCCGAAATTTCACTCTGTACACGTGTTGTTGTAGATTGAAATTTTATAAACATGCTACAAATTGCACATTTTCTAACAGTGAAGCCCTTTTAAAACGAGAATTTGCAAAACGTGGAAGTTGTACCATCTAGTTTGCGTTTTCATTAAACACATACTTTAATATTTTCTATACTGAACATAAGAAACTCGTCAGCGAAATTTTTTGTTTATTTTTAGTTCATTTTTGAAAGTGTAGCCGCACTTTTTTGGAAATTCTTTAATTTCAGAAATACAACCACTATTGTACATTGTTATTGTTACAACAATTTTTTATGTACACGCTGAAGTTTATTTAGTTTATAGTTAGGGATTTATATGTACATTTATTAATCTACACTCAATCTAAAAAGAGGTACTTGTGTTGTCTTTTATACTTTAAAATAATAAAATATCGACTCGTATATTTGTACTCTAATGCATTTTTCTTCGGCAGCACTTCTCTTCCCCTTTATATATAGTTTGCGTTATCTTTTACACCACATCAACTCCATTTTTATGCCACGATGTATCACGTAATTTTGAAGATATTCAGAGAGAGAGAGAGAGATGAGAGAGAACTGGAATTGCGCCAAAGTTTCTGAAATATTTATTACTTCGTAATTTTTTTTAGTAGTTGAATGAATCGTTATCAAGGAAATGCAATTTCAGAAGAAATGTATTTTACTTTTTGTAGTTTTTATTTTGTAGATCCTTAGAGCTATTACATGTGTGTGTATTATCTATTTTATGAAGTGATTTATTTTAAAATCAAAGGCTATCAAAATAAGAATAGTTTACGCAATGTGATTGTAAAAAAAATTGAAAAGTAAAATCTTAGGTTTCAGACAGATTATCGTGAAAAAAAAATGAAAATGCTTGACAGAACTGATTTATATTACGTGATGTATCTTTCAAATGTGCGTAAGTCCACATAATTAACAGTCAGGTTCTTTTGAAGTGAATATAAAATTTTTCTGGGGGCACATTTAGTTTTCCTTCTTACATGAAAACAAGAATAAATTCGCTGTATCATATATTCACAGAACATACACAAATATGGATCTCATGAACTCGTATCTGTAATCACAATTTCATGTAACACAAATAAAGTTTCACAAGTGATTGAATACAAGCTTATTAACTTAGCACTTTGAGACTACACTTCTGTCATAGGCTAATTTTTAATCGCGTCAATTGAAACGCACTGTTACTGCCAGTTGTTTGACTCCCTTATTGCTTCCTTTTATCCGTAAAAAGTCTGAACAGAACCACCAAGAAGTTTCTAAATTTTTACAGTCAAATTAAAACTGAAATAAATTTCTGATTTATTTGTTTTTGTCACCAAATTTCGTGTTTTAGTGAGATTTAGTGACCAGTTTACTCTTTTATCTTTCTTCACATCATCCCTCTGACAGAAATTGAATTTGGTCCAAATTTCCCGTTATACTAGTGCAGCAATAGTTTCATGATGAATTAAAAATATTAAAGAAAACAAGAATCTACCAGCATTTCTCATTCACTAATTAATAAACAACTGACCAATGAAATCATTTAAGCAGATACACCACTTTTGTGGCTTAGTTACGTTTAAATCAATTCATCTCTAACGAATCCTAAAAGAAGAAAAATCTCGCACACACAATTCCTTTTCCTTGTAGTTTTCTTTCACCAAACCAAGCTGCCATGACTTAAATATAGAAAAAGAAAAAGTATTTTATTCCAAGTTTAACAAATTAAATATATTCAAATCAACATCTAGTTGAATACAAAAGGCTATTAGAGAAATATTTTGGAATAACTGGATTAAATATTTATTTGAACTATAACCAATTGAAGGGGAAAACCCTTGAATCGACTCGTATTGCCCTAATCAACCACTTCACGTAGTGCAAGCTCCACTACGATTTATGTGGGTAACAGTTCTCATTCCACTTAATACGAACGTTGGGGCATAAGCCATGACAACTATTTTTTCTTGTAGGTATGTGAACGGATCACAAACGTTTATGTGTCGTGTGGAAGTTCTGCAGGCATAGTGTGTATGCAGAACATCAGATGGCTCTGTGACAGCTGATAGTAGCTCAGCGAGGGCTGTGAAACCAGTCAGTTGGTGAGTATCGTGCTAGATGGAAGTGACCCGTGTTGAGCAGCGCTCTTATATCAAAATGACCGTACTCCGAGAGAAAAATACGACGGAATGTCACTGAATTAATGCAAGCCCTTAGGAATAATGCCCTACCATACCGTACAGTAGCACGGTGGATAGGAAAGTTTCAGCAAGGACGTGTGTCAACCATTGATGAGCAACGTTCGGGACGACTGGTTAGTGTGGGGACCACCTTGCACGTGCCGTCTTCGAGCAGCTCATGGATTACATTAAGGGCCATGCACTTTATTAAGGGTCTATAGGCATAGGTTTATCATATCAACTTAATGTGTACTGTGTTGTCATTTCTTTGCACCGTGAATGCCATATTGCCCTGTATACTACCGTAATAAATAAGTGTGTTGCGATATTTCAGTGATATTGATTGTCCATACATGTAGTTAACACCTTGAACTTTCGTCCGTATATGTCCTATTTTCCAACCGGGCTGGTATCTTCAAGAAAAAAAAATAGTTGTTGTATCTAATGCCACCTGTCTGACGTAGTCAGATCGAGGCCCACGAAATTCATCGTGGCATGGGCAAGAGGTACGCCTGTCGTTGGCTTTGAGCACCATACAGGTGACAGTACGATTTAGCTCGGCGAAATTCCCCGAAGGGACGATAGATGGTGACATCACCTCTATCTCCACCTCCACAATTTCTGCATAGAAACTGAAGGGGAGGGAAATATTCTCCAGTCCCTGCACTCGTAACTAAGCTCACAAGACTACGGACCCACTGATTTAACGAGCACATACTCCGTGTGTGCTCGGAGGGTATTTGGTGGCATCGGACATCGAAACCAGGCCTTCCTATTATGACTTTTACCCCAACCCTAGTATCTTTTATGAAACCAAGTTATATTTAAACTACATATGTAAGCACAATCACATTTCTTATAAAAAAGTACATTGCATTTAAAAAAGGGGGACTCATTTGAGTTTTGACAGTGCAATGGATATCTATTGCCGTGATAGCTAGTGTAAATGCAATGGATATATCTAGTGTTGCGTGAATATTTACTGAAAAGTAATCTTCTAGCAAAGACAAAGGCCATTTGGCTCGGGACTCTAGTTAAAAAAATACTGTCATAAATATAACATGAATTTAACTATAATCCTCATATGGTGTGTTGTAACATATAAGTTCAGCAATACCCCGAATTTGCGCGATAAGTGGGACTGATGAATACCACGCGAGTCGCATTCACGTCAATCGGGGGGTATATAATTTCGAATATAAATACATATAAATTTTTAGTTAGAGCTGGAGACGAAAGAAAATAATTTAGAACAAAATGTTTAATAAATTCCTAGGTAACACAAATACAAAATCACACACTTAAGTTATTTTGATGTAGAAGGCGTCATAAAATTTATAACAAGTAGTCTACAAGCTCAAAAATTTTTTCGCGCAATATTTCCTCATAGCTTGTTAATGAATTTTTTATTAATTGTTTTGTTAAAATAATTTTTTATTCTTTGTTATACGCTCTTCTTTGAAATATGTATTTTCTAAAATTTGTAACTTTATTTTTTCAATTAAACTGATGCCCTCTGTCAAATTAGTAATCATCATTCGATCTTCTGATTGAACTGGGGGTGTGTGTCTAAAGACTCAAGTTCTACCATGTCGTGCTCTTACTCGTGCATTTCTATGAGCTCATCAATTGTCAACTTCTAATTGCGGAATACTGCAGTTCGAACGTCAGCAATATCCACTTCTGAGTTTCTTTGCCTTTGTAGATCGACAACTTCAACCACATTACCAATTTCATCAGGTTCTTGTAATGATTACGCCTGAGTTTTAATAATGAAAAAAGATTGACGAGATTTGAAAATCGCGCAACTCAGAAATCGCATAAATCGGGGTAGCGTAAGTTTAGGTATTACTGTATATATCAATATGTATAAACAGGGAAAAAAGAACCGTATCAAATTCATTATCACTTAATAATGAGTCTACATAGCGAAGACTATTTCAAAAATGTAAATTTAGTTTTATTGACAATATGATTAAATCAAGCCCTTATAATTTATTAAGACTACTGTATTAAGGTATCCGATTACGTTCGGAACAGTAATTTTGCAAAAGCCGATAAACGGATAATAATTATGATATTTAGTGTCACTTAAATTAGAACATGTATACAAATTTTTTTTAAGAATTTTATTACAATAAAAAATTACTTAAGTACAATATTTTGACAAAAAATAAAAAAAAATAGCCCATTTTCAAAATAGTCTCCTTTAGTGAAAAATGCTTCTATTTTAATACTATTTTGCCTGTATGTAGCTTAGAACTCTGTGCAAAGGCTCAACTAGAATTTTTAAAATATATAACTTAGAAGTGGGTTTATCCATGTTTCACGACAATAGAGGGGAGTAATTTTAAGAAAAAGCCGATAATATTTTCAATTGGTTGTAACTCTTGAAAATATGAATTTTTCAAAAGCCATAGTTGAGCCTCTGTACAGTGGTCTGAGCTATATGCAGGCAAAATATTATTATAATGGAAGCATTTTTCACAAAAGAAGAACATTTTGAAAAAATGTTATTCTAAGTTCATTTTTGCCGAAATATTGTATTTAAGTTATTTATTTTTGTCAAAATGTCCTTAAAACAATTTTATACATGTATTCTAATGTAAGTGACACTAAACATCATGAAAAATTATCCATTTATGTGCTTTTTTAAAATCACGGTTCCGAACGTAGTCTGATACCTTAAATGCAATCTCATGACCATTTCTCAAAACAGAACAAGTAAATTAATAGATTCAGTTTTGTTTCTTCTTTAACAAGATAAACAGTAAGGAGTAGCTTATAATAAACTGAATTCGCTTTTAATAAAAATTGGAATAATTCGATTGAAAAAGAAAAAAACCATTGCCCTTAAAGGTGTTTAAACCATTGACTGTATTGATCTTATCGCCTTGAGAAATTAGAGCTATGCATTGACTTTGTGTTTAAAAAATGATGTATGAAGCTTTAACCACTAGAGACAAATACACTTTCGAAGTAGTCCTTAAGTTTTAGAAAACTTCCGAGACATCGTTCATAAACAGATATTTGTTATTCTTTTTATTAAGATTTCCCTGGAGGATTACCAAAATTTAAAATTACATCCAAAAAAAAAAAAAGGTTAAATAATTAAGATAATTGAGAATGCAGTTTCCTTTAAGATGTTTTTTTGTTAATGCATTAAATTTGTTATTTTGAGAAACAAGCATTTCCTTGATACTGAGAAACTGTTCCATAATTGCAATTTACATTTATGTTATATTTTTGTAGGCTTTTACTATGAAGACTTAACGTTAGTTTCTTGTAATTTACATCTGGATATCTTTAAATACTTTTTTTTATTTCTACTAATTTCGCGAAAACTCTTTTCGCAAATGCTATTTTCTGATTTTCTAATTTTGTTTATCTATCTCTAATGCAATTTATTCTTAATTCCATATCTTATAATTCTGCTTTTAAATTTATTTATTTTTTCATTTTGGAAACACTTTCTTTTGTGAGTAATGATGTTTCATTGGCTAGCCTCAAATATGGCGGAGTTAACATACGATAAGTAACTTTAATATTCAGAGAGTAATTTAAGCAAAAGCATAAAAGTGGAGTTGTGCCAAAATATATGAGGCATGATATATTACATCTTAAAAAGGGCTTTCTTTTTTGAATAAATTATTCTTACGAGAGATGGAGCAGTTATTTAAATATGTAAGCATTTTCTTCTACAACTGGATACTTATTTCATTTATAGAGATTTACGAATACCATATTACTTTTGAACTTTAAAAAAATCTTAAGTTTAATTAAGATTAAAATGAAAAATATATTTGAAACATGTGTAAAAACATTTTGTAAGGAAACTAAAAACTTAAGTGAACCTTTTTTGAAATTCGTGTCTTGAGCGCAATATACTAAAACGCAATAAATAAAACTTATGTATAAATGGAATAATTTGCGTTAATTTTATCTACGATTGCATAAAATATTTCATTCGTAGCGGACTTTTAAGAATAATGTAATACAAATTCTATTATTATATTAATTATTTGTTTTACATATTGGGCAATATAAAGACTTGTTCCTCTTTAACATAAGACGTGCTTCTCAAATTTTCTATATTTGCAACCCCAATATTCAATCAACTTTTATCACCTCCTTCCCCTTCCATACAATAACAATTTATTATTTTCAAGAAAAATATACTTTAACGCAAAAGCTACAATACGACTTTAACCTCCTAAAGGCCACCGGGGAATATAAACTCTCACTCAACCGAAGAGTTAATTGCCTTGGACGTATATATATATACATCTTTCCAACGAAATATCTTTTATGTGCACTGCTAACCACAAAGTTATTCTGAAGGCTTTGTAACACAATAAAAGTACCTTAACTGTATTTGCGAAGGATTTACTTATTTCGGAGGATTTGCTTATTAAAATTCCCCCCCTCCCTCTCCTTCCAATACATCATGTACGCGCCTTTACATGGAAAAGGGTGGCATTGGGGAGTCACGTGACCTTTAATCGGAAATTAAGGGATTAATTATAAACCCTACAAATTATCAAGATAAGTATTGTTTTTGTATATAATTTTATATATGACAAACCCATAGCTTCACTGATTAATTATTAAACTTTTTTCTTAACTTAGTTTTTTTTTATTATTTATAAAACACATTGAGCAGAACCGATACTTTTAATAAGTCTATTGTATCAGTTTAAATATGTGTGTTTTATTTTTTATTGTGTCAGAATGTATTGTTTGTTATTTTCATTAAATTAATAATTTCTTTGAATATGCTTTGATTTTCACATTTTAATCGCGCCCCCTGTAGAGTTATTAGAGTAGGAGTGCGCGCTACATTTCCAGAAACACCGACATAAGGAGGTACAAAGAATAATCACTTATGACTGGCTGCATAATCAATACATACAAGAATCTTTGATAAGATCTTCATTTGGTTAAAATTCGTACTAGTATATGTGTGTATATGTACACTGGTGTCCAAAATTTAAGCATAATTGATAATTATGTGAATAAAAAGAAGGAACTGTAAATCAGAATGGCGGGAAACATGTAATGCGAGTGTAAAAAGGGTTATAAAATAAGGAAACAAATCAAAAGAATGATAATAATTAATTTTATTATCCAAAGTAGCAGTTTGAAAGAAAACTGAACATAACAAGGATCCATATACTTAAAAGAAAAAATAATATAAAACATTAAATAAAATACTGATGCTGCAGTATAATAAAACGTGTGGTCACCTCTGATAGCCAGGCATGCTGCACAAGGATTTACCACACTTGCTATGAGATGATGAATGAGTTGTGGGCTCAAACAGTTCAAAGCTTCTTGGAGTGCTCTCTTCAGTTATGTAATGGAGCTTAGCTGGTGCGAAAGGGCTGCAATTTGTCTCCCGAGCATATACCATACATGCTCCATAGGATTTAAATCAGGGGAGTTCGCAAGCCACGACATGCTCTGGATGTTTCCGTTTCAAGGAAGTCATTAATCAGCACCGCTCGGTGACATGGCGCATTATCATCCATGAATATGAAGTCAAGAACGACATCACCTCAAAACAAGTGAACATAAGGCTCAAGAACTTCGTCTCTGTATCTTTAAGCAGTCACAGAACCCTTGTCAAAGAAATGGAGGTCTGTGCGGCCGTTCATCATGAGGCCTGCCCATACCATTACTCCTCTTGATGGAAAATGATGTATTTCCGTTATATTCCTTGGTTCAAAACGTGTTCCACATTCTCTCCATATCGTTACCCGCCGAGAATCACTACTCAGACTAAACCGGGACTCGTCACTGAGCATCACATTGGCCCACTCTCCCACACCCCAATGTTGAAGTTTCAAACTCCAGTTCAAACGAGCGCGTTTATACGCAGACGTGAGGGTAATGTAAACTGCTGGTCTTCTGGCATACAGGCCAGCATGATTGAGTCTCCGGTAAACAGTTTGTCTCGAAATTCGTATTCCTGTGAGCGCCGAACCCAGTGCTCTGGCAGTACTGCCCCTCTGACGTCGCGCCCTTATTTCCAGATATTGGTCTTGGCGAGGGGTTGTGACTCTTGGTCGACCTGATACTGGTTGTCGGGTAACATGTCCCGTTCTTTGAAACCTCTGCCACAGTCTTGAGATCACTGACTGGTCCACATTCTGAATTTGAGACACATCGGTTTGTGATCCTGAGGATTCCAGCATTCCAACGATTCTTCCTTTCGTAAACATGTCCAATTAGCATCTTTGTGCAATCATTCACCTTGTTTGATGGTTAACAACGTTCCTTCGCACAGCAGTTGCACGAAACTTGTCTGAACTGTCTATGCTGTCTGAATTGGTTTATCCACGTTCCGACATGCTCCGGTGTTTCGCGCAGGGCGTATATATATATATATATATATATATATATATATATATATATATATATATATATATATATATATATATATATATATATATATATATATATATAGTCGACTGAAATTTTTGCATAAACCCAATGTTTCTTCTTCACCCAATTAATATTCGCAAGAAATTTTGAATAATTTTACGAATATTTACTCCATGTTTTTCGCATTTTACGATTTATGCTCGACTTTTGGACACCAGTGTATGTGCGAGCACGCGCGAGAGTATTAATTTTCTCATGTTGCTAAGTACTTGTATATGCTACAAAATACTTTGTTCATGACGTCATTCTACAGTAATACTGTTAAAAGAACACACTGTTCATGTTACGCCCATTTCATTTTAATACTAAAATATTCCCCAGAATCAACACAATCTAAAAATTGTACTATACATAATACTTGATATATCTTAAAAATTCTCGTTTCATATACTACTCAGTCTGATATCCATTAATATAGTTTACCCATTACTATATTTAATATTTTACATATCTTAAAGATTTGTTTCACATACAATATTTTATATTCATTAATAAAAAAAAGAAAATGTAAAATATATTCGATGAGCATAAACGTAAGGGAAATTAATAATATTGAAGCTATCAATCCTTTGATAGACTCATCAAATCTAGATGAATTAAATATGATTTTTATACTTTAAGACAAGAATAACTTCAGTATAAGAGAGAGAAAAACGTTAATTTTATTTAGGAAGACAGAAATATATTAATCAGTTTCTAGTTTACAATCAATTTTATTTGGGGAGTATTGTACCCAAATATCGTAATAATTAGCATAACTTTTTTTTTCTAAATATTTCTGTAGCCCGAAACTTTGAAACGTATTTGAATTTTTCGTTTTTGGAATACTTATCAAAAAAATTAATATGCTTTGAAAAATATAAAAATATTTTATTTCTTAATTTATGCGTGTTTAAAAGTAAATATATTATGTGTATAATATTACATTGCTATATTACCCAGAATAGTGTAGAGTGATAATATATATAAGCTAAATCCAAATCTTCACTACAAAACATCTTTTTAAATTAAAAAAATATTTAAACGAGTGGAATTGTTCCCTTATAATTTATAAAGAATGTATCCGTTAATAATGAATTTATTTTAATTTTATTATTTAAAAGAATATCAAATACAATTTTTTTCGCAAGAATTATTTTCATTATTAGATAATAAAAGGCTTACATTTTTGTGGTTCTATTCAACAATACATGTTTTTATGCCATGTTCTATAATAATATATAATATTTTCTGCTGAAAACAATCAAATTATCTATTTATTTATCATAGATATGATTTCATATTTATTAAACAATAATTTTCCCACAAAGATTTCCTAAATAAACTATTTGGGAACAAAGATCTTTAAATTTGTTATAAAGTACGAGAATAAATTTTATTTATTGTTTGAAAACCATTTATAAACTTTTATCTGAAAGAATAATGATTTTAATAGTTATCAATAGACTCACTCCACAAATTTGTCGTTAATTATTCTTATCAATTATTTTTTTTTTAAAAAAGCAGTGGATAGAAAAGTGACGGATGAAAGTTAAAACATAAAAATTAAGTTACAGCACATAGCTTAATTTATCACTTTAATCATTTCTATTCTCATCTTTCAACAGTTTCAAATGAAAAAGTTATTAAGTAGATCTAGAAATAATTATTAAAAAAGAAGGAAATGTGTAAACGCTGATAAAATTATCTACTATTAAAAATAAAAAGTTGTCACTACATGTTTTAAAAAGGAATTCTAGACAATGGTCTGATGAAAAAAAGGACATTAAATTAGATTAATTATTGCCTAATCTTTCTTTGCAAATAAATTGGAACATATTTAGTGTTCAAAACAATTAGTTTAATTGAAATATTTTAGCTGAGTTTAATTTAAGATTGAAGTTTTCACAAGTCATGATTCATTAATCAAATATAATTCTTTAAAAATGTGTACTTAGCATTTTTCTCTTTATAATGATTAAGAGATTTGGAGAATTCGTCAAACCTATAAAGAACCTTATATCACACGATTATATTCATTTTAATATTTTAAAGAATTGGAAAATTATACAAATGCGTTTGAAATAATTCATTTTAAAAGACGTAAAGATGTATTCATAAATATACCATTAAAATTAACGAGTTTTCAATTTTCATAACTTTTTAACTGTAGCCTGACTCTCATATCAAACCTAACTTAATATATATTTTTTAAAATTCTTAAAATTAAGGTAAACGGTTAATTAGATAAAGAATGTTAACCAGTATATGGAGAAGCAATCTCTAATCTATAATTAGGTATATCGTGTTTATGAAACGCCTATCTACTTACGGTAACAACCGTAGGCGTTAACACTGTTGTGAATCATATTACTATCATAATTAATGATGGATCTGTGGTGCTTTGCAGACAAGCGTGGGTTTCCGCAACGGCTAAACTATAATCAGACAAATTGTGTGGGAGTTTTGTCTGGTTTGGAGTTTTTTTCCCCGAAATAAAATGTTGGCATTTATAAAAATAGCTATAATGCTGCTTTTTATTCCAACATAATTCTTTTATGTATGTGAGAAAAATAAGTCTTGAATTCAAACCATTCTTAAGGTATCTGAAAATACACTCGGAATACTTAAAAAAAATAACATACTAAAACATTCTAAATGCTGTTTTAGAAATCGATACCAACAAATAATAAACTAATTATCTATAGCAATATTTTTAAAAAATTCCTAAATTTTACAAAAAAATAACAAGTGAAATTTTAGCAATATTTTTGAAAAATTTCGAAGCTATTAGAGAAAAAAGGTAACAAACTTATATCTGTTAAAAGTATTACTAAGACAAATAAGAAGCATTTATCTAGAAAAAGCACTAAAATTTTAAAGTTTTATTAAAATTTAAAAATTTTGGAGCTGATCGAATAAGTATAAGAAATACGACATTCCATTCTTTAAAATAACGAGCCATAACTTTAAAAATATTAGTACAACAGGAAATATTTTAGTGTACTTTCTCTAAAAAATAATATAAATATCTGGTTAAAAAAGTTTTACAGAAATATATTTATCGTAGTTTGTGAGTTATCAGACTCATCATGATAAACTCTGAACAATTAAATGTTCAATTCTGGTAGATTCAAGATCCTCTTCTGGTTTTTCAATGTTATGAAATTGTTTGTAACTTTGCTTCTAGAAAGCGTAGAAACAAATCAAAGTATATTCTGTAAATCCAGAAGATAGCTCTATTTAATAAAATAAACAAAACATATGTGTTTTTGGACCAAATTCGGTCATTTTATCGTGTTCAGTTACCTTAAACATTCCATTTTCTTGTTGATCTATGAAATATTTCGGGCAGCATATGTTTAATAAGGGATCCTCAAGGATATACTGATCTTTAAAATGTCATTTACAGTAAAATTAAGTTATGTATTGAAGTTTCATTTGCAGTTAATATACTGATATCAAACTTTAGTGTATTGAGTATTTGTTGTTACTTGTGTCCCATTCCACTGAAAGCAACGTCAGATCAAAACCCATTAAACTCATCACGGCATGAAGGGGTGGGGCTAGATGACTTCTGTCATTTGGCCGTAGCTTAGAGGACTTGCAGGTAAAAGTACAACTTGGTGCGATACGCTACCACTCAGCCACTGTGTTTTCCATTATAATTGTTCCTACTTTTAGGAAAATAGGAACATAATATATTTTTCCTTGAATTTTATTGCAACAAAAAAGACCAATGAAGCTCAATATTCCCATTCGAAATAGCAATAATCAAACTATTTGAGGGAATAAATACAATAAGAATTTTTTAAAGATGAATACATAAGTCTATTTGATTGGTAACAAATAATACAGTATCAATGTACGAAGGAAATTCAGCATTCAATATAATATACAATATCTCACACAATACTCAGTTTCATTGAATACAAGATTAGAATGAATTTCCCTAATTATGAATTCTACGAATATCCGATTCAATTAGCATAGAAATGCTAACGCTAATCCTAGAGTATTTAGCCTCACTCAATCACCGTGTAATTTTCCATTTACTCACTCCATCATAGTTGTTCCTGAAACAGAAGCCATTCTTCATCGAAGATAATACAGAACACGTCAGGCTACCCAGAGAAATATCTCATCAACTATCATAGTACTAATAATGAATATATGGTATTAGTAAGCAACGCATTCAGAAACTCATTCTCTAGATTACGATTGAAGATATAATAGATAATGTGATTTAAATATTTTACACATATCTCGCCTATTTTTATGTAATCATTTATCGACAAAAAAGTCAAATTTATCATATTTTAAATGCTTAATTATTCGGAGAGCAAAATCTCAAATGCGTGTGTCGGCTTTCGTATTCTTTTGTTCTTAAAATGTATATACATATGTGAATCAACCAATAGCGAATGTCTGCATCACTTATCCTTAATGGAAAAGGTAGAACCCCAGGGAGCAAAAGGGGGATGCTGAAGGGTGGTGAAATTGTTTTGAGAGGTAGGGTAGCACTTCCCAACCTTTTCAACACCGTAGATAAGTCAACGTTAGGTAATTTTACCATGGCCCTCACATGAAGGGCCATTGATTGTTTGTGTTTTTGATTGCTTTGGTTTAATAATTCTAATTTTATTGCATTTAAATAAGCCTTGAGAATAAAATATAACAAAAAAATGAATACAAAAGGATTTTACATGCAAGTGATTTCCACGAAAATTCGCATAAACTTGAGAAATACACCACAGTAAATAAAATGGAAATGATTTAGAGCTCCATGGGCGCCCCGGTACAATTTGATCAACGGTACGGTACCGTTCCGTATCCCAGGAGTCAGGGACCGCTGTGGTAGGAGGTGGTGGAAACGTTTTGGGGGTAGGGGAAGGTGGAGGAATGTTTTGGGTGGTAAGTGAGGAGTGATGAGCCTGTTTTGACATTCGAACTTAATTTTAAAAGACCCCAAAAAATTCATTAAATTGATTTCTTGGTCTACATCTTTTGTAACAAACAGCAATACAGCGAACTTCGCAACGGCACCCTTCTTGCAATTCTAAGGGTGATATGAATCATGGGCGGCTCTAGGGTCGGACAAACCGGACCCTTGCCCGGGGTGACATTTGTGGGTCAAATTTGAAATTTTTTTTAGGTGCAAAAAATGGGATATTTTTTGAAATATTATTTTCGAGTGTGAATTTGGTATTTCATTTAACGTGTCTTATATTTTTTATTTGGTACTATGTATATTTAATGACAATTTTCTTTTATGTTGAAACTTGATGGGTTCAAGGTGGGAGTATACGTTAAAACATGAATTTAAATATATGTTTACACATCTTTCACTAGTAACTTTTCCCCATCCCGGAGTGACCCCCAACCTTACGATGTCCAGATTCAGCTATCCAATAGGGTACAAGGGTATTAAGAGGTTTTGGTTGATAGAAAGTCACAGCAGATGTTTTATTTTAGCCTTGAGTGTAGTTACTATAAGTTAAAACAAACGCTTGTGATCTCTACTAGTAGACTACTTTTCGAAGAAATTGGCCTGCTTAAATAAATGATTTCTTATCTTTCATTTCACTCGCTTGAAATAATAACAAGTAATTATGTGTGCGTAGTTTCGAATTATTTTGAATTTTTTAAGACTTAAAATAATATATGTATAGAGAGAGGGAGGTAGCCTTTTCCATTTTTGTCCGAGGCGGCAAAACTGCTCGAGCCGGCCCTGTATGAATTTATATTCTAAATATGAGGACCTTAAAGTATTCGGCTTCACTATTTTTCTGTGATCCCAACCAGCGCAGTGCTTTTCATAACACAAAAATGAAAATGGTCATGTACATATCTATATATGTTTACGCTCCCAATTCATAATATATAATCATACTCCCAATGCACTATTATAATTCCAAAACACACCACATTGTTTTCTCAAGTACATTGAACAAAAAAGTGTAACATTTAATAATATTCCCCAATATATCTAATGTGTGTGAATGAAATTTAATCATTTTCTATTGCATAACATTGACGCATCGTGGACATTTAGAGAATGAATGCTAGCTCAGGTGTTGTCCTCGTCACTTGACTGAGATTCAAATCTATGAGGCCCCAACACCAATAAGCCTAAGGGTCGCTTTTGAAAATCAAATCAAGTCCTTAATAACTCTAATTTCCATAATCGTATTCTCCAATACTCTTCCAATTTGTTATAAAATAATGCATTTTAATATTTTAGTAAACAAAAAAACACACACACAATTTAATCTTATATTAAGTTAAAACAGTCTTAATTGCCAATTTTTTTCAATAGCACTTGCACGTTGTTTTATTTTCTGCAATATTTTGAATAAATATAAACTTCATTTGCAAGCTGAGATTTTAATTGCCTTCAATTTTAATTTCAAAATCCATTGTTCTTGAAGCATTAAACGACTTTTTAAATCTGAATTGCCTGAAGCACTTAAAATAGAATGAAAAACAGCATATCTTAATTTGCTTTTATATACTTAGTTTTTTTAATCATCTAAGATTCAACCAAACAAAATGATAGATTCAACGAGAAACCCACCGAGGAAACTTAATTGATTCCATTTTTTAGATTTTCCGCTTAATTTTGAAGGAAATAAGACAATTCTTGCTTTAAACATTTCTAATTAATAATTAAGAATATTTGTGGGAGATTCAAGATATATTTGAAAGCGCACTTGTTAAAAGTTAAGATTTCCTGTTAGAAAGAGTTGAACTGAAAAGAGTTTTTTCCTTGCAAAAAAAATTGTTTTTAAAAATAAGATGGCAGAAAAATAGTTTTTTATTTTTAAAAAAATCAAAAATATTTTTTTTCCGGCGCAGTAAAATGGAAATTTCGTTTTAATTAGTTTTTAATATTTAGGAATTATTGGCTTTTTAACAGGAATCATAAGCGTGTAAGAAAAAAGTTCGCTTTGTAAATATATATAAAATAATAATCCAAATTTTATTAAACATTATTTAATCAAAACTGAACTATATTTATAAATTATATTGTTATTAATGAACTATATTTATATTATATTTACTAGTTATAATAGTGTATTGCTACGTAGATCTGGTTTCGAGGATTTTATATAATCAGTCAGAAAGAGCAAGGCAGTTCTTCAGGAGTGATGGGAATTTATGGTCGAAAAGCAGTCCTTGAAATACAGGATACAATACTCAAATTCGCTGAGTAAATCTCAGAAGGCTTTCACATCTACTTTGCTCAGACACAGCTTTCAGTGTGTAAAAATACAAGTATGTTTTTAGATTATTCGCAAGCCCTCGCTCGTCTTACTCAATAGCCGAAGAAATCACTAATCATTGATCGACTCTTCACAGTCAAATCAATACTAACAAATCGCTAGTCAAAACAATACAGACTTTTCACCGTCCAAATCAATACCAACCAATTGCTAGTCAAAACAAGACTAACTTAGTTTTGGAGACCGACTTCTATTTATAGACCTCACGGATTTCTCGAAAAATTCACTTGCGTCATAAATCATGTTATCTGTAGATTTCTAAAAAAGATTGGCTCTATCACTAAGATTTCGCTAAGTTTCCATTGAATCACCATTATAATGTAAAGAACAGCGTTGCTTGCGAATATCACAATTTTAACATAAAATAAATACAACATTAAGTAATATATAAATGCATTACATATCCAGTTATAAATTATTTACACTATTTTAAACATTCATTACACAAAATTCTTAACATTATATTGCCATGAACATTGAGCTACAAGCATCAAAAGTAATATTTCGTGCCGAAAAGAAATAATGCTTAGATAATTTCTGTTATCTATTGATTATAATATATATAATGCAACAAATAGATCCTTAGCAAATTCAATATTAGTCCTCAAATTTTTATACAAGTGGAAAAAAAATTAATTATGAAAGTGCTCATAATGAACCATAAATATATTTTTTCTTTGTAATTCTAATATTTAATAAAAATAGATTTGTATAAACGCATTTATTGTGTTGCCACACATTGAAATACTGTAACTCCGTACCACAAATAACTGCCTATGATCTAAAATGGAAATTGGGAAGGCCAATGCATTTCTCTTAAGATAAAATTGTTATAAGCAATTTATATAATTTGCACAAACTCATGGATAATATAGTAATATCAAGTTGAAATTCTATTTACATATTTAAGTAATTATTTGCTTCAAAGGAGGTTGTTTGAAGATGCCAAATATTTACACAATAATTTCAACAAACCATTTGTAGATTTAAAAATAGTACATTGTGCTTTTTCATTCGTTTAGCTACGTGATCATAGTTCTTTTAAAATAGTTATTCTATTTGTCTGAATATTTATTTTATTCAGAGTATCTTATTAAAAAGATAACGAATGATAGTTATTTTGCATTCGTGGTTTTATTTTACATTTATTGATGCAAAAACTTATGTTTGTAAGGTACTTTAAACTTTTAGTTGAATTAATATCTTAATTTTAAGGTAATTATACATCTGCATCATCAATGGTTTTTTGTAACGTATGAAATGAAAACATTTTTTCGCCGTACACAGAAATTCACAAAATATGAGATACCATTATGATATTTATACGACATTTTCTGTTCTTTAAGTTCTCCGACTACTTTCGACTACTTTTCTTTTTAAAAAATGGAAATATGGAGATTTTTTGTAGTTTTTAGATTTATTTAGTACATTTTAAGAAAAAAAAAGCTAAAATTAAGAAGAAACTATTACTTCTAAAATGGGTAAAAATTAACAAGAAATTTTATAAACTGTGCCCACGCCCGCTCTGTACATATAGTAAGTGAACAGATTCTCAATTTTTCAATTTTGTTGTATTACTTTGCTATTCCTTTTTGAAATGACCTTCAGGATAAGAGATATTTTATATTTTACAAAAAATATAGCCCTTCATCTTCGTCATTATATGAAATTGCTCAAGGAAACAAATTATATTCACGTAAAGGGCTGTAAATATCGCAATAAAACAAATATTGATAAACGTGAAGGGTAAAACGCTTCTATTATACAGAACATACACAAAAAATTAAGTAAATTATTTTTATAAAGAATATTGAAGTACCGATAAGTCAGTCACTATTTTGGAAAAGACGTAGGCATTAGATTTTTCACAAATCGCTGTATCATGTGTGGGCCGTGAGTATGTCGGCTGAAATAAAATTATCATTTTACATGTTAACTGCTGTGGTCAGCACAGTGCAGATGTATACTAGCTGGCTAGCATGTAACATTGTGTAGACCTACCCACCCCCACACAGTGATAGAGATCCCTTGGCAATATAAAGCATTTACACGACAAAAATGTCAACATCCAGAATCATCTAAATATGAAGCGATCGTCACATGAGGAAACCTCTCATGACCAAATGTCGCAGAACACCTGGAAAAATTACATGGATAAGGGAACGTAATCAAATGTATGTATGGAAATGTAGTTGTTGAGAATGACGAGTCCAGGTTCACATTGGTACATGTTAATAGGAAAATTTTTGAGTACTTACGAAGCAATAGATCCTTCTTTCTAATATGAAGTTCTTCAAGATGAAGGAGATGGCATTCTTGTTTGAGGAACATTTACGTAGTCTGAAATGGGATCCCGATAGGTGTGAAATTGTCCCTTACATGCCAAAAACATATTTGGAGTGCAAATGTTGGTACATCTTCAGCATCTTCCACTGAAAACCTTTATTTCTACAAAACGATATACACTGTACTCTGAATACTATTTGAATCATTTATAGAACTTGCTACACTTGCCATCAAGAACATTTGATCTCGGTATAATTTAACGCATCTAGATCATCAATGAGAGAGGTGTGTGTTTGTGAACATCGGACTTGCTTCATTACATCGTTGAAAAATTGTAAGATATTGTTGGGCGGTTACGAGTTCAATTGCTTACTTGAAGATTCTGTTGTTTCACCGAGTCCATACCGAAAAAACTTGTTTTAAACAAGCAATATATAAAATATTTAAGTCGATTCCCAATTAGGTCATTAAAGAAAAGTTTTATTTTAGTTAAGCAAATTTAATTAATGAATAAATATTTGAAAAAAAGTGTACGAACTTCTCTTGTCATCCACTCTACAAGTTTAAAAACTATATTTTAACTGAGTAGCACCATCTGTTGTAGTTAGTTGAAACTTCGTTAGAAATAATGCAGTATAAATTTAAAAAATAAAATTTAATTAACGGATTAATATTTGGAAAAAACTGTATTAACATCAAGTACTATCCACTACAAATTTAGAAAATGTATTTGGACTGCATTGGATGAATAAAAGGTACTTTATTAAGAATTGAAAATTTTAATATATATATATATATATATATATATATATATATATATATATATATATATATATATTGCAAAAAAACCTGATAAACTAATAGTGTTAGCTGATATTACACAAATAACTCTAACTCAATATACATCAATATTTTTCTAACGTGCGTATAGAAATTCTACACGAATGAATTTTAGTATCTCTGATGAGTTGATTTTCCATAAGATATACACAATAAATAAAAATAATTTTTTGAAAAGAACTCAGCAAATCACATCTACTGAATGTTTTGCTAGATTAAATCATTTAAAATAAAAGAGTATACTGTTATAGCTAAGAGAACTCTCAAAAACATTAAACAACGATGCATGTCTAAGAAAATGCTATAAAAACATTTAACGAGAATTTTATAACATGAATTTGAAACTGCAATACTTGCGAAACGCTTGAAGAACGCAAAACAAGCAGAGACGACCCATAAAAATTCGAAATGGCCTTAAAAAAACAAACTAAATATTTAACGAATCTAGAAACGACAGACAGATTGTTGTTGTAAAGAACGTTGATCTCTTAAATTTATCGCTACCACTCAACTTGTTTTTATATGTGTTTGTGCTGTTCTGAAAAATCTTTTTAGCTTTATTGTTTTAGAGTAATATTATTTTTACAACACTCGAAATTATTATTAAAGTTACTGCGTAAGATTTTCTTCGTGAAATTGATTTTCCTCCAGGAGTATTGTCACTTTTTAAAAGTGAGATAGGGTTGAAAATGGAAAATTTGAAGTTTGGAATTATAATAGAAATTGCTTTGAATACGATAAATGTATTGAAGATGTGTAAGTACTTATAGAAATATTTGATTATGATTAAAGTTACATTAATATGTTTAGCATTTCTTGATAAAAATATGTACGATTCGTAGTTTTTTAAAAAAAATAATAGATTCTTAATAGTTAAAATCTAACCACTCTTGTTGTTGTTACTAATGCCACCTGATCGGCACAGACTAGATCGAGACCCACGAAATTCATCATGGCAAAGGGCTAAGTGAGGTCTGTCGTTAGCCGTAGCTTTGAGCACCATAAAGGTGACAGTACGATTTGGCTCGGTTCAACCCCAATTTAGAGGGAAATACTTTGAGGGGGTCAGAGGCCTCCCACCTATATTCCCCTTCCACCAACCTCACGAGAAGACTTGCGGTACGACGACTATTTAGAGTAACCCCCTGCCGCCGCGAAGGTACTATACATTTACAAACATCCATGTCTTCTCCGGGATTCGAACCCAGTCCCTAAGGCACAACAGTCAGCGTCGCTAACCTTTATACCGGATGAGCGACTCTAACCTCTCTAATGATATTAATTTAAATACAAATGAATTAAGAGCCAGCATTCCCATATTGCTTAAAATTTAGTTGTTGATTATAAGTTAAGTTAAATTTGCGATGATATTTTCAAAATTTTAATGTTTTATGTTCATAAAAATATTAGGATGAATAGTGATCTGCAAACATTCCACATCTAACCCCTATATATTATACAAAGGGCTATTCATAATTCTTTCCAAGGTTTCGAAGCACTATAGTAAAAACAAGATGAATACAACAAAACAGAACATTTGAAAGAATACAGAATTTCAAATGTCTTTATTTACATGTTTTACAGATGTTCCCATGCGAAACCTTAGTTACACGGCATATATTAATGTAATAGTCTAGTTCCTCTCTACTCAACATACTATCAACGCTATTGACAGCAAGTATTATGCTTTTCGTATTATTCAAAATCTTGGTCGAGCCGGTTTGTGCCTAAGTTTTTGAGATTAGAGTCGTGTGCATTTATTTGTTTCAAATTACCATTTGAATGAGAATTTAACAATACATACTATATACTACGTACATTTAAAGGTCTCAAATAGGTCATACTTTTGTGCATAGGGTCCCAGAGCCTCAAAAACCTTAAGTATTCGCTGAGTCCAGGGCCTTAAAGTGTCTTAAGACGTCACTGGCTATCAACGTTATTGACAGTGTTTTTCTTCCTTCTTGTTCGGAAAAACTTGGTCTTTAACATAAAACCACGTTTTTCATACCTGCTTTGCAGCGTAAAGCAGCAGAATTGCATGGAAAAGTAACATGTGTTGTACATGTTGATAGTACCATGTTGAGAAGAATGTGGCAGAAAATTGGTTGATTGAAACTAGATCTTTCGGACGCCAGCGCATGCGCGCTTAAGCCCAGATAATTGGACTACAGCATTAATGTACACCGTATGACAAAGGTTCACATATAGAGAACCTGTAACATATGTAAATCAGAATTGTTTCTGTATTCTTTCAAATGTTCTTCTGCGCTGTATTTGTCTTAATTTTTTACTATAGTGCTTCGAGACCTTGGATGAAATTATGATTACACTGTACATGGTATTTATGATAATGCTTCCATTTTCAAACAAATTTGTCATATTATTTATCATTAGAAAACTATTATTTATTACTATTGTTTGCAAAGTGAACATTTTAAATACAAAATGAGCTTTGCTTTAATTGACATTCTATAACAAAATTATTCCCCCCCCAAAAAAAAACTATATAATTTTTCCTTTAAATATTACACCATAAATTGTAGTATTTTCCTTTACTCACCAGGCTAAAAATCTGAAATCAATACATAATGTAAGTGTATTACATCATCGTAATATCATCTTTAATGATAAAGGCTAATTAATAAGTTCCAAGCTCATTAACAATTATGCTCCTAAGATAAATGCAAATTATTTGATCATATTTTATGGCTTTTAAACGGACTATTTTAAAGGGGAAATTATTTCACCAACCTTAAATCTGAGCTGCCAAGCCCTTTGGCGCACCCTGGGGTGGTTAAGAGGGATGAAACGAGGGTGGAAGAACATGCCGGAAGTCAACGAATCCTCTGTCTTTGTAATGAGCTAAGCTGAGCCTTTGATCAGCAGTATCGCTTCATCGTTGCTAAGCAACCAGTGCCATTACGTCATCGTTCTTTTAATTAGTTTCTTTAAACTCCGGAACACACTTGTTCGATGTATAACAAAATAGTTTTTAGCGACAAAAGAAAAAAAAGAGCTCGAAGCACAGATTTCGCCAAAAAGATGGAAGACGAACCGCAGCCAAAGTGAGTTTGGGTATATTTAAGGCTTGAGCTTAATTCATGATGAAACTTTTAAAAGTTAAAAATTAGAAAACGTGAAGTTTCTCTTAAAGTTTGAATTGTGCTTGATGTTGATGTAAAATAGAAACATAAAATGTGTATAGAAACTGTGAAAGTACAGTTGTGAAAATATTTTCATTTTTACAGTAAGTTTAGACTCTTTTCACTGTGCTCTTCTCGACAAGATTTTTAAAAAAAAAAAAAAAAAAAAAAAAGCTAATTAACTTTCTAAACTATACTGTTTGAATTTATCACTTAACGTTTTCGCGCCTTGGGCATTTATTAATATTTTGAATTTCTCGCAGTTTTTTATGTTTTATTAACAATTAAAAAAAGCATTTATATAAGGAAATATATTTTATTTTACCGAATTTTATGTTTACATTTAAATTTTAGGGGTGGGAAAAATAATTCCCGAGAAGCCATTCCCCATCATAATAAAAATTTGAAAAAATTAATGGTAATTATTTGCCGTGAAAAGATGAGAAGCATGTTACGATGCCCAAGGGGACATCACACTGCATACATATAGTAGGTCCTCTTTTCTTGTCCATTTCTGCTACTTCCCTACATCGTCTATAGTTGGAAACCATCTTTAGCATATAATTTCCCATACTGGCTACGCGTACATCATACGGAACTACACTCTTCTTTGCTTGGAAGCTAGCAGGACATATTTTCCTTTTTCTTGAGGAATATCCGTCTATTAGCTAACGAGCTAATGCTATACTGAATGTTAGCTGGTCTAAATTTCTGTTTTTGCTCGCTTACCACAGCATGAAACTATTTATGATGGAAAGGTCAATAAGAAAATAAAATAAACGATGCCACCATTTTAAAGCTCTCCTTATTTAATATATTTCTTTTCTGCGATCAACTCCTCCCATGACATCGTTATATAAAGTGACAGTTTTTGTATAGAGAAAGTATTTCTTCTTTAGTACCATCTTTTTTTTGTCCAATTTACTGATGTCATAATCACTGGATTATGTGCAGTAGCACTAAACTGGAGCAGGAATTGATCTTCCCATTGTTATAATAGCAAGGCTGATATATTGTAATCGGTTTTGCTGTTCCCACAGGTGTATTTTGTAAGATCATGTAGATGGGAAGTAATAATCCCAAGGCCCATGAAAGGGTTGATTTATAGAGACATTTGCAACATTTATTGCAGTTTTTGCCTTTAACTTACGTTTATTATAGAAATTTGAATAATGTGAATGAAGTTATATTTATAATAAACAATTTCTTTTATAGAAAAATAAAATCTGTTATAGATGTACATCTCAAAATTAATATTTAAACCCGTTATTACTTCTTTCAGACTAATTGCATTTTAAGTAAAAGATGGTAGCTGTTATATGGGGTTTTTTTATCTTACTCGTTTTCGTAAAATCAATTTCATTCATTATGAAGCCATTTGTTAAAAATGTACACAAAATTTAATTTTTCATTTTTTTTGTTATTGTTTGTGATACATTTATATATATTATTTAATATTTAGATACACTGAAACATAGTTCCGTATGTCATTACGAAATCAAACGAGATTTTATAATTATCAATCTATAAATTATTTCATGAAAACTCGGAATTCGATAACCCTACAGTCCGGAGAACACGGTCACATCTTCGCCGGTCGAAAAAACTCACGTGTAGCAACACGCAGTGGTTCAGGAAAAAACTGTGGATATCACACATTTTTTTTAAAGTAGCTAGTTTTTGAAAAGTCTCTCGGCTACTTAATTTTCATGATAGACAGCTTTATGCATCCATAAAGTTTTTTTTTCTGAGGCGTATCTGATCAGGTAAATTATTGTACATCATGCATCAATGAATTTTCATATAGTAAATGCTGTATGACTTCATTAATTATGTTATTTTCCTTTGTTAAAAGTATTTTGGCAATTTATTTTATGTTGTATTCTCAACTTAACAGTATATTCAAGTGCAGTACAATATTTTCTGAAGAAACACTCCTGCTTATTCTTTTTTAATCTCATTCTCGATAACCCGGCAATTTTACAAACTGGACCACCCTTTGGTCTATATTAGGTCGAGTTTTTAGAACTCTGTTTTCAAAGGTTGACTCGTTGATTCTCCTCCAGTTTACTTACTCTATTAGTCACGATGGAACTTCCATTAGTTGATACCGTTTAGGACCTTTTCAACATTGTCGTGTAGGTAGATGGTTGTCCTCTACGTCTAATCCCTTTAATTTTCGAAAATGTTATTTTTTTGGCAGAAAAGCATCGACATATCTGTATAAATGAAATAGTCACCTAATACGTAATGCTTTTATAGTTCTCACAATGTCAGTCCCGCCGTACTTTCCATAGTTCTTGTAAATTTCATGATTGTAAAGAATTCTCCCCTCATTGTTCTATTAAATTGGTCGAAAGATTTTCCTTAAAACTTTTCTTTCAAAAATGAGCAACTTTTCTTACTCTGCTTTATTTAGGATCAATGATTCTCTTTCATACAAAGCAATAGGCCTGATTAAAGTTTTACGTATGTTCAACTTGGTGTTTATAGAAATAAACTTACACTCTAATGCGTTTCTGAGGCCATAAAAATTTCTAATAGCCAAACAAATTCCATTGTTTATTTCGATTTTCAAATCATTGCTACATCAGATCAGAGTTCCTAAGCAAGTTAACTGTCTTACAGTTTCAGAAACTACTGTAGTAAAATAAATTTTTTTGAAAAAAAATTTATTATTTTTGGCAAAAAGGACAGGAAAAATGTATATATTCTAAACATCCCCACTTAAGAAAAATGCTTCTATAACAAAAATGCTTTGTCTTTATACAACTAGAACTTTTTCTACAAAGCCTGAACTATGATTTCTTTAAATATTTAAATTTGCAAGTGGATTTATTCGTATTTTAATGTATCAAAGTAAAGAAACTTTAACAGAAGACACCGGTTTTTGTTACGATGTATTTTTTTTCCCACCGTAACTCTGTAACAGGAGAATATTTTGAATCTGTCATTTTTTCTTCATTCCCTCCCCAAAAAAATTGCATTGAAATGGATTTTTCTTATAATAATATTCTTTAAACAAATGTGTATGTACATTCTACATCAGGTGATACTAAATAACAAACTTTACATTACACTATACACAAAGCTACTTAAGTAAGCTACTTATAAAATTATTTCAAATGCTTCGGAATGCAATAAAATGACCTAGACTGTTTTTGCGAAGGATTTACTTAGTTCAGAGGATTTGCTTAATTATTCCATTTCTTCCCCTTCCCCCAATACATCACATACGTATAAGGCATTGGGATCGTGGATAGAATCGCGCAACTTTTAATGGGCAGTTAATGAATTCATTAAAAATCGCAGAAATTATCGAGATAAATGTTAATTTTTGGGTGTAAATTTTTTATACGACAAGCCCATGTGCTCACAAGTAATTATTAAACTTGTTTTTAACTTAGTATTGTTAAATTAATTATAAAATACATTGGGCAATACTGATTCATTTATAAGTGTATTATATCAGTGTAAATGTGTATTTTATTTTTTACTTTGTCGGAATGTATTTTGTTTGATTGCCTTTCATAAATTAATAATTCTTATATAATATTTTGTTTTAGATGCTTCAATATACTCACTCTCCCATTCGCACAGTTATCACATCTCCACCTAGGTGACGTGCCCCACAGATTGGGAAACGCTGAGTTAACTCTTAAAAAATTAACTTCGCACACATATTGTTTGAGTTAAAATTTCCTTTGGTAAAAAGTAACATAATTCCATGAAATGCACACAAGACATTTTTAAAATGTTGCAAGAATTTCCAAGAACTTGAAAAGTTTCAATATTGATCCGAAAATCACTACCTATATTAAGTAACTCAATAACGCTTCCTTTAGCTTCAAAGCAAAACACACTGTCAAAGCCAGTAAAAATATGTCATCCCGATATAAATTAAAACCAACAGTTTTGCAGAGCCAAATTAAATTTTCCATTCGTTAACTTAATTCCAGAATCAAGTAAGGTACATCTGAAAGATAGAGAACCTTCAAAAGAAGCAAAGCCGTGCTCCAAATGAGATCAATTTCAACTTGCTTGTTTCCTCTTCCTTGGCGAAATGTTCAAACGGATGCACATTGATTGTGACATCTATTTCTCGCACTAACATCTCGAAGGAAGCGACGGTTGTCATGGCAACTACTGTCACTTCCCATTGCCATTCATGAATTATTAATTTCCATCCACGGTTTGAGGTAGAAGATATGCCGCCGACAGCGCGCTGTGGGACGCGCGATATATTAAAAACCTTACCAGGGATTTACTTAAGGAAAAACATGTTTTCTCTTCCAGGTAATTTTAAAGTTGGTTCTCGGCTTTTAGGGAATAAAATGCTTCCCAAGGAAAACATGGCACTTCAGGGAATTATACAGTATTGTTCATTCTACAGAAATATAAATGTCGTGTCATAACTTTATTGAGCTTTATTATTTAAGCTAATATGCAGCTATTTGCAAGGTATATTATTAAAATCAGTATGCAAATTACTGCAAACAAAATTTTGTTGTTAACGACATAAAGAATGTTATAGAAAAGAAACATGAATTTAAAATAATCCATGCTTTCAGTGCAAGCAGCTTCGCTACATACACCATTCAAACACACTTCTGTTTAATAAGATCGCTTCATTTTCAATTGCCCCACGTAACAAATATAGATAATTTATTCAAAAAAATTTTATTCGCAGATTTCAATAAATAGCAACAAAGTAATAATAAAATGCAATCGGAATGCAAGGGAACCATAATTTTCTACGAAAGAATAAAATTAGTTTATCAAAAAGTTTTACATATCTTGAAGGAATACATTTTGTGTGAAATATATGAATAGTTAAATTGTTTGCTATTAGATAGTTCATAATTTTTAAAATTAATAATAGAATAAAATTTGATCAAAGCGGAAAAAAGACTTAGTGTGTTTATTTTTATAAATGACGAAGTTATTAATTGTATCGACTCTAAATGATTCTTGTAAGATGATAAACACGTTATCATAATTAATACATTTTATTTTTAGTCTTACTTTATTTTTTAACTTAAAAGCTGATAGCTTAAACTATAAAAAGATGGATTAAAATTAATGTTATCGTTCCCATAATATTAAATATTTTTCATATCCTTATAGTTTTAACAAAAAAATTAACAGCTATAAAAAGATAAAGAAATTATTGAGATGAACACTTATTCTTAACAAGAATTCCTCATTGTAAGCATTAAAGGTACTTAACCTCAACATGCAAAGTTAAATCTTTAGTAAAGAGGCTAAAACTCATATTCCAAACATAAAAATTTGCAGAGTTCGTAATAATATCTAACTTCACAGAAAATGAATTAAAAGATTAGCAGGCATTTTTGTTCTAATAATTTATGTACTCTCAACTGAAAGATATAATTAAGGTGTATCTCAGATTCAGGAGAATAAAACAAAAAAGTAATGAATATGGAAAAAAAGGTTTTGTGGGATTTTTTATAAATGACGAAGTTATTAAATGTTTAATTAGAGTTTTGAGTATTTTTAGAAAAAACGCAAAAAAAAAGTTTCGGGCATTTTATATTTTAAATCACTGATTCTAAAATACCGAAGTATAAGCTTATTTAGTACAGCGTGTCGATTCTTTACAATGATAAGTAATCCGTTCGGAACTATTGCACAATTATTTTCATAAAAACGCATCGATATTGATTCATTTTTGAAAAATTCGCAAAAAAAAATTGCAAAACATCGTTATTTTGTAAAAAAAAAAAAAAAAAAAAATTGTACTTTATTATAGCGAAACAAACTTTCTGACCGTGTAATTTTTTTCTCTGATTTCGGTAAGAGAAGAATCGCAATTTTAAAAACGAAGAAAAAGTAGAGAGAAATCGTTCCTGCTTCCTTTTGACAGCGATTTCGTGCATGTGCAGAGCCGAGCGTAATGCCTTTTTGTTAACTCTTGTATAAATTTCACTCCTCACAAAATTACCATACCGGCTCCAAAAAATCCAATTTTCTACTGAAGAAAATGAAGTTAGGAAGTTGCCCTTTTTTTTAATTCAACGAATCTCGCATCAAATCGTAAGATACAGAAATGAATGCTGCATTTTTATATGAAAAAGTGAAATACTAACTATTCTTACAATATAGTAAAATATCTACAGTTGACAATATTCCCTTTTCCTGATTCCCTCTAAAAATTGGAAAATGCAATTCACGTCTTAGCCTGATTACATTTAGTATCATTGAGTAATGTGAATCAGGGTTTCTTTAAAGAACCAATACATTTAAATAAAATCATTATAATTGTAACAATAAGAAAAACTCTCATGGGATCTAGTTTTCATGTTTTTCATTTATACCAAAAAGCTATCACAAACTTATCTTCTTAGAAATAAACCATCCTCTCTTTCGTGCTGATTCTGTAGTCAGCCCAGTATTGATTAGCTAACATTATTTTAGAATTACTCAAGGGGCTGTTGAAAATATCCCTCCTAATTCTGAGTTAGGATCAAATAGAGACAAATAACCCATCATCCATACCTTACCAGGTAACAGTCTGGAGCTTTAATTGAATTTAGTACGAATGGCATAAATGGTATATTTAAGAGCAAAAAAAATCTCGAACCAATCACTTGATTGTCGCAACACGAACTAAATTACGATGTCCAGATAATGGGCTAAATTCACGTGACGTCATAGTCACATAACTGAAATCACGTGTTTTCAGCCAATCTGTTCATAAACTCTTGTGACGTCATAACCCCATGATAAATGCTACATCGACTGAATCCTTCCAGCCAATGGATTCATGTATTGCAACTAAATTCCGATGCACATATAAAAATGAACTAATTACACATATCATAGTTACATGATACCTGTAATCACGCGTTTCTCATGTGACGTCATAATCCCACGGTAAATGCAACCACGAATTTTCAGCCAATGAATTCATGCATTTCACTGCTGCCAACTTGTACTTTTTTACAAAAACTTCATTTTAAAATGTACAGATTTGTAAACAATAATGCACACAGGTAAACAAAATACACTTGATTTAAATGTATACGTAGTACATACATTCTTTTTAATTTAAAAACTTTGATGAATTTTGATGTTTGGAGTATCTTTATCAAATTTGAAATTTTATATAAAATTTACAAACAGAACTACAATTATATATATTACTAATGGTAGCTTTGAATTCAGTACAGGTTTAGGGACCGTACTTATCATGTGACATTCATAAAATTAGTCCATTGAACTAACAGTATCAAAAGCATCTCTTATCTCATCTTATAGATCAAGAATGAGCCAACGTTCCAAAAAAATCTTTGAAAAACTGTAATAATTTGAAAATTAATATAGTTAATCAAATCAAAGATATTTTTAAGGCACGTCCTTTAGTCATATTTGGAATCACTGTTGACTCGTTATTTTATTAAATTCGTCGATGTTTAATTCAGAATAGAGTAAATACAATTCCTAGAAACTTTTCATTGAATTTCAAAAGCTTGGAAAATCATGTTTCAAGAGAGTTCTTAAGGTAACATATTTTTATCACGAACAGTTTTCAAGATTTTACAAGAAAAATTCGAAATTTAACACTTTGTTTTTCTTTAAGGATACATATCCGAGTCACGGTTTAAATTTATGTTTTTCGAAGGCAATTGTATCTAAAATAAGAACCTTTTTGCTTGCTTTAAACGAAAAAGTGGGAGGAAATAATTTGAAAAGCAAGACCTTATGAAGATTTGTTCATTTATTTTCGATAATGAACACTTCAAATTCCATAAAGTTAAGAGGATAAGAAAACTCTTCAATAATATGTGTTGCTTTTATTTTTCTAATAAAAAATCCCTTCATTCAAAATAAATACTTTTAAAAAAATTATGTGTAGTATAAACGCCGTTAGCGAATTGTCAGTTATTCAAAACACACACTTAAGACTTTGCTAAAACAATAAAATCAGTGTATTTATTTAATAACAGACGAAAAATGTAAAATGCAAAAAAGAATTATTGATAATAATTAAAAAATGCCAAGAATACGGTGAATCAAGCCATTATGAAAGAAAAAGAAAGCAAAAGAAAGCAAAAAAAAGTTAAATTAACATTCAAGATGCTAATTTGAAATTGTTAAAAACCGTTGAACATAACAAGGAAATCAGGTTTAAAACTAAAAACGTCAAGAAATATTCTTGAAAATATGCTCAGAATTTTTTGTTTCAAGAAAATGTTATGGAATAAAATAGCAGCTTTAAATTTTTTTTCTGTGTGCTATTCGAATGTATTTAATTTACGATAGCTTGCTGTTTGATATTTCACTGTTCGATTATTTCACAAAACAATATACTGTATTTTTATTTGATCGTTGTGGAATTGAGAAATTGTAGGTTTATTTCACTACCTTTATTAAGTATTAAATCTATAAATGTAAGGAATAGGAGTATTTTATTGATTTCTTCGCATGCATTTAATTAATTTTTTCTTTATTGTTCTTGAAATAACATAAAAGCGAGTAAAATTGTTTAAAACAAAAAAATATTCGGAAGAATGAAATGGTTAAAATAATAAATTTTTCTTTCCATCTAGGAAGTAGTATAGTTGAACTTGTTTTTGTGCGGTAGATAGGGGCCGCATAAAGATAAACGCACAAAAAATATTCAAAAATTTCATAAATTCTTACATGTAACAGACTAATTCGTGGAAATATTGCATAATTTTTTATGCGGTGAATAGGGACCACATAAAAAAGTCGCATTTATAAAATATGCCAATTTCTTAAGAAATTTATGCAAGAGTACATCCATAACAATTAATTAAATATTACACATGGAAACATTTTAAAAACATAGTTTCTCTTTGTGTACACGGATAAGTTTTCAAAAAAAATGAACATATATAATTCAGCGTAATCCAAAGCCATGTAATGAATATGTTCAAAATCGCTTTCGTCACTGGAAGGTACAATTTTATTTTACAAATGCCAGGTCATTAGGCAACGGGCTCTCCAATACCTTTTTACAATGCAGTTAAGATCATTCAGTGCAAAGCACTCGTCCAAATGAGCGGTACAATTTCATTTGATTTATTTTCTGGCAACATAAAGAGAAAAGTTTTTGTGACGAAGGTCGGGTGGACAGTTGCTTGTAAATGTCACTATAACCAGATGTACATGATTGAAGCCCTTTTTAGAATGTTTCTCTTTTCTTAATTGGTATCAATTTTAGGAAAATGCTTTTCCATTTTGTTGGAAAGCTGGATCCCTGCATATTTTTATCCACTCACAAAGAATCCGGTTTTTCTTGTCCGTCTTCATAATCTATCAAATTATTGATAATTTGAATTGAAAGTTTCGTCTTCAATCAAGCGCAGGCTGCTGGAGCGTTGAGAGAAAGCAACTGAATGCGCATCGTTGGGATACTGTTTATAACAAATTAAAAGAGCGTCTTAAAGTATCTACATTTCAGTGGCGTAACGTACACCCCCGCATCACAGGTAGGGGAGAAGGACTATAGGGTCCAAGGCCTGACTAACGCTAAATACGTATTTACCCAATTTATAAAATATTAAAGGGGAAACCTGAGTTTCAGGGGGGTCCTAACATTCTCCGTTACGCCACTGGTAAATAAATAGAAAACATTACAATAATGCCAAAGTCATTGAA
The DNA here is from genome assembly GCA_019973935.1 of Trichonephila clavipes. Lineage (NCBI taxonomy): Eukaryota > Metazoa > Arthropoda > Arachnida > Araneae > Nephilidae > Trichonephila > Trichonephila clavipes. The sequence goes on along the minus strand of BMAU01015622.1, from coordinate 166,618 downwards.
ATTCATACACCGCATAAAAAAAAGGTAGCATAAAAATAAAATTGCACAAAAATAAAACCACATAACAAAGGACCGCACAAAAGCGGGTTCTTCTGTATAAAAAAAAAAAAAATATTAGTTATTCTAAATTTAAAAGACAAATTGGCGGTAGTTCTGAAAACTTTATTTCTGTACCAAATCACCGTGTTTGACCCCAAAAAAGTTGTTCAACGTCTTATTCAAAATTTTTGACATTGTTGAAAATGTGAACAATAATTTATACATATTTGTGGTTGCTTAAATACATTTAAAATATTCAAAAAATAGAATAGATTTATATAATATATTCCGCACAGAAACTCATATCGATCCAGAATTTTAAAAAAAATTTATTTTAACTGAAATGGAATACATTTACAAGAAAATATTCCTAATATCTTAAATAAATATTAAAGAGTTTTATTAATTTTAAAAAAAAGTTCTCTGTATGGCAACATAAATCTGCTGTTGATGGAATTCATACTTTAGAAACCCTAATCAAGAGAAGATGACATCGAAGGTGATTCTTCGCTCTGGTAAGTAGCACAACTTGCATAATAAAAGGATAAGAGGTAGATAAAAGGGGATTTTGTAGTAGTTTTCATTGCCATTAGTAATAGATCTTTTGTAGAATTACGGTTTATTATTTGAAACTCAAATAAGAAAACTATCAAGGATTACAGTACACATTTAGTTAAGAATATGTGCATTTTCTTCCTTTCTCTGCCTAAATGATATTGTGGGCTGAATGATCGTTTGTAAGCCAAGAAAGTTAGTTATACTATATTGATGGGAGTTATCTTAAGGACAAATTAGATTGCCAAATTTGGCGACAAAATAAGTAAAGATATCTAAATAAAAGGGTCAACAATGATTATTTGGCTAGAGCTGTAGCAGTTCCTAAGAGATTCTTTCCAGCCTTTATGAGGAGAATGCAGGATAGCAACATTGGAGTCAAACATTTGACAGTGAATGCGAGTTTCATTTCCCTTAGCAATTTAAACACTTAATCAATTTTGCTATGTTCAATATTTATGGGAGTGTTGTACCTGTTCAACTGTCCATTTATACGTGTGTCTTTTACTGCATGTTAGAAGACAATGTACTTAATTACTCGAAAGTTCTAGAAATAAAATACGATTTATTCCACAAGAGACAGCACATTACTTGCGTGACTATCTCTAAATTTGTACAACTTGAGCAAACCTATATCAATATTTATATTTCTTTTTTTAATTCCTACTATTAGCTCCCTCTATATTTATCTTGTTCAAATTTTTATTCGTTAATAAAAGACTTTCTATTCATCGAATCAAGTTCAAATAATTTTTTTCAACTTGTAGTGGATGACACTCGATGTTAACAGTTTTTTCAAATATTAATTAATTAAATTTAACTAAATTTAATTAATTACCTGTTTTTGACGCCAACTTGGATTTGCATCTATTGTTGTAACAATGCAACTGTTCAAACAAAGACAAAAGTTGGCGTCGAAAACCTGTTTTTCAGCTAAACCGGGTGCGCATTGTTACAGCAAAGCAGACAAGAAATATTCTTTTTTCAATTCTTACTATTAGTTCACTCTCACCCTATATGTATGGCTTATGAGATAAACTATAGGGTGGAAGTGTTAATCTGAAATGAAATATTTTATAATAGCAATTCAAGCTGAAAAATGTTCAAATGAAAAATGTAAAAAAAATGGAGTTGCAAAAAATTATAATATTTAAGAAGTAATAAAAAAAATATGTATATATTAAGTCAATTCCTACTTTGAATGCATGAATAGAAAGAATTTTATTAGATTGAAAACTTGAATTATATATATATATATATATTATTCGAGTAAAACTTGAATAATAACTTAATATATATATATTTTTATTACTTCTTAAATATTATATAATTTCTTGCAACTCCATTTTTTTTTACATTTTTCAGCTTGAATTGCTATTATAAAACATTTCATTTCAGATGAGCACCTCCACCCGATAGTTTATCTCGTAAGCCATACATATTTATAAGTAACCCAAAAAAAAGTTTTAAAAAGTAATTTCTCGTAATATTAATGTTTATTAGAGAGAATATTACACTATAATCCTTTCTTCTCTTAATACATTTCAAGCGTTTTTTTTAATTATAAATGTTTCAATTCAACAAAAGGCGCTTTTTTCTGTTTTAATGATCTTAACAGGGGAAGTGTAATCCCTAAAAGATATTAAATTCCTGTTTCGCTTTAGAAATCATTTCACATAAAAAGAAAAATTTAGAGAATAATTGTTTGCATTAAATCTGCAACACTTGTTTACATTTTTACACTTGATTAGCATTTTTATTGGAATGGTTGAGACTTAAATAAGTCGTTTCTTTTTAATTTAATACTTTATTTCTGGGTTATTTTCATAAAGTTTCTTTCTCTGCGTGTCTTTTCAAATGTCAGCGATGTTGGACAGATGTTTCTTACGTTAGATTATCCCCCACCACTTCTATTTTTTTTAATTCTCAAATCATTCACTTTTAAATTACATGTCATTTGCAGCAATGACAGATTCAAATAATTTCTTTAAAAATTCTTCACAGAGATTCTTAAAATATATCTTAATTCCTTTTAATATTTCCTTTCTTTACCATAGGAGAACTCGAAACCATTTTCACAGTTGTGAATTTCTGATAAATTTAAAACAGGCTTATAGAATTTTTTTTTTCCTATTTGAATAACTTAGTTTTCCAAATGTTTTTTTAGAAACTGTTTAAACATGCACGTTAGCAAAGCATTTATTTTATTTTCAAGCATCTATTAACATCAACTATAAAATAATAATTAATGACGAATATACCGGGTGGGCAAAAATTCCGTAAAAATTTTAAAAATTCACAAAATCCGGAGAAATGAACGAAAAAAAACTGTTTGCAGGATCAGCATTAGTATGTCACAGGATTTTTTTTAAGCTAGAAAAAAATAGTTCGAAAATCATCCGGTAGGTGGCACTGTTACAAGCGTCTGTGGTGTAAATATGCAAATTAGACGGCTATAAAAACCTTTGCTCTCAATGAATCCACATTCATTTCCCAATTACATACAGTGAATGTGAACAAGGATGCTCAGTGCGCCGGATAAAGTTTTGTTGGTGAAGTTATTTTACATGAACGAGGAATCAGCGACCATTGCCTTGCGTAAATTCCGAGTTCAGAAAAATGTGAAGAGTGGAAAAGGCCCTTTAACACCTGTAGGTCTCTTAAAGTTTGTTAAACGTTTTGAGGAAGCTGGAAAGTTGGAGGATCGACCACGAGCCGGACGACCATGCTTGAAAGAAGCACGGGCACCCTGAATTGCTGTCGAAATGGAAGAGATTGCGTCCGAAGCAGCTTCAGGGACCAACAGTGCTCGTGAAGCTGCCAGAGGATTGGGCTTACCACCATCATCTGTCTGCAATATTCTTCGTCGAATCCTACAGTTGTACCCACACAAATTGCAATCGTGCCATGAACTTTTGCCAGCAGATACCGCACAGAGAGAAGCATTTGCGAAGTGGGCTTTCTTTAAAATGGAACAGAATCCCACCTGGGTTTTTAAGATCTTGTGGACAGATGAAGCTCAATTCTCGCTTCATGGTGACGTTAACAACCATAACTGTCCCATTTGGGCGACCTCTAATCCACGTGAGTACACACAGAAGCCATTGCATTCCCCAAAAGGGACAGCATGGTGTGGTTTCACGGGTTCATTTAGCATAGGACCCTTCTTCTTTGAAACGCAGTGCCCAATAAATGGATGGATAACGGAAACGGTAAATGCTCAGCGTTATCTAATGCTTCTGCGGGAGACTGTCGTGCCATGTTTAATTCAACGAAGTCAGATTTCGAATGTCACGTTCATGCTGGATGGAGCAACCAGTCACACTGCTAACCCGGTTAAGGCATTCCTGATATAGACGTTCGGGGAAGACAGAATCGTTAGCAGGCGCTGCAGGTACCCATGACCTCCTCGGTCTCCAGATTTAACACCGGCAGTCTTCTGGTTGTGGGGATATTTGAAATCTCGCGTGTATCTATCCGGTCCATCAAGTCTGTCGGAACTGAAAGATGCGATCCGCAGAGAAGTATCCTCCATACATCCGGACGTGTTGCACTCTACCGTTGCTGGATTTGTCACTGGCCTGGAATGTCTTCTCCCCTGTGGTGGTGGTCATGTGGTGTAATAAAGTTGTGAAAGTTTTCTGTTCATTATGCTCATTCATTGTTTCTTTGATTTGCGTACGTCAGCGCCACCTACCGAATGATTTTCAAATTATTTTTTTTTCTAGCTTAAAAAAAATCCCGTGACATACTAATGCTGATCCTGCAAACAGTTTCTTTTTTTCGTTCATTTCCCCGGATTTTATGCATTTTTAAAATTTTTACGGACTTTTTGCCCACCCGGTATATTTAATATTTACTTTCGAATATGCAAACAATGTTTGTTGAGAGTGAAACATTCCTTATGTTAATGATAAATATTAAAATTCTTGTTTTATTTATCTAGAAGCGATTTAGTATTACTTGAAGCATAAACAATCCATTTTGAATCGGAAAAAAAATTACCTTCATCTTTTTTACATAAAATGTTTTGATTTTAATTTACGACGCATGATCTGTAGAACTAGAAGTCTATTTTTGACGGATCTCAGGATTTTGAACCACAGTGATAAGGACGAACTCCTGAACTAGCACATCTTCCCTACTTTCACGCTATGCCAACGTGAGGACTTTAAACGTCGCCAGATTTCACATGCATCACTCCCCTCTACACGGTGTCTTTTAAATGGAATCCAGAATCACACCCTTGACTCGATAAAGTTAGCAACGAGTTTGTAACCATGACTATTCGGCTACCTATGTTATATGATTTAATGTGGGTAACCTAGTGGTTAGAGCACCGGACTCCGGACCGGAAGGCCTAGGTTCGATACCCGTACCACCAAATACCCTCCGAGTACACAGTACGTGCTCGTTAAATCAGTGGGTCCGAAAGTCTTGAGGGCTTAATCATGAGTGCAGGGAACTGGAGAAAATTTTCCTCCACTTCAGTTCCATGCCTTATTTGTGGAGATAGATGGTCGTGCCATCTGTAGTAATGTCATATCGTCCCTTCGGGAACTTCATCGAGCTAAATCGTACTGTCACCCGTATGGTGCTCAAAGCTAATGCCAACGACAGGCGTACATCTAGCCCATTGCCTCGATGTGGGCCTCGATCTGACTATGTCAGACAGGTGGCGTGAGCAACAACAACATATGATTTAACATACGAAAAACATTTGATATTTTTTCCTCAATTCCTTAATTTTTAATGCCTTTATTGTTTACTTTAAGAATTATGTCTAAAATTAATAACTAAACAATTAATTTCAAAAGTAGCAAGATCCATCAATTTAGCATAAAAATATTTTGTTTTTATAAACAAAATATTTATATGCTTAATTGATAAATTAGTGTCTTTAAATTGCAGACGAAAATTAAATCGATATAATGCTAACTGATAAATTAATGTCTTTAAATTACAGACGAAAATTAAATCGATATGATATATATGTTTCAATGAATCGTGTTGGAGCCGGTATCTCCTGTGATTTGTTTTGCTTTTTTACCTACCACTAATTATTTTTACTACTGCCTTCGATAGTGAGATTGGGACTATTGCAGTAGCGGTCGAGCAACTATCACAAAGCTCCGAGTTCAACAGGGCCGTTATCTTTTCCGACTCTAAATCGGCATTACAAGCTCTATCTCAAAATTACCTCTGTAATTCACAAAGAATTTTAAAATGCAGATCGTTCTTAAAATATTTTCCTCATAAAATCACTTTTCAGTGACTCATTGTGACATTGCTTGGAATGAGCGAGCTGATTTTCTTGCTAAGAAAGGAGCCCTTGTGATACAAAGACCCGCGAGGTTTTAAACATTTAATACCTCAAGATCTTTTTTCTAATCTGACCTTCAAGCATTATTTTAAAATGGAAGTTGCGAAGAAGTTGAAGGGCAAGAACTGAGAAATCTTGAACAAAAACTGTCCTGTGTCCCTGGAGTTTCTGGAAAATCTGCTTTAGCTCATTTTAGACTTTCGATAGGTCATGACAGTCTGAAATTTCATCTCTACAGAATTGGTATCGCCGACTCTCCGGCCTGTACTCTGACTCAGGTTAGCCAATGACTGGTGAACATTTACTCGTGTACCCTGCACTAATTCGTTTTAAGTCTCAATTGTCAAAAAATATTGGAGAGCATGTGCACTAATGGCGTAGATGCTATTGTAGTGTTTTGCATTTGTAAAATAATAAATATCTTTAAATGAATGATGAAAATTAAATCAAAATAATCCTTTAAATTATCGATAAATACTTCAATATGAAATATGACTATTAAGTAAAATTCTAATTAAGTGATGGCTTATTTATTCATTAGCATTAAGAATTATCTGCTTAATTTTCATAAGCATAAAGAGTTGCTTCTTATCTGTTTTATTTTTTAGTGAGCCTCTTGCAAATTTTAAATATACAAATGTGATGGTTAATATATTGCTGCGACTTAAGGAACTTTTTTCAACCACCTAACCTTGTCATGGGGACTTTACTTATGAATTCAAAAAGTTAACACTTTCTCTCACTTAATGCATTGAAAAATTCTTTTAAACCGAATGCTCTTTCAAGAGGCGAGAGGAGAAAACTCCCTCCTTTAGATAAATGGCATTCATGATTTAAAGGCCTAGAAAATATATCATTTGCCATCGATGAAAAGAAAGTGGACATACAAAATATTTCAAGTATGAAAATATAAATGCTGGAAATAAGTAATACAAAAAGTAAATGTTTGAAATATTCTTCCTTTAGGACGAAATATTCCCCAACTTAAAGTATTTTATTTTTAACTTAGATAAATTGGGTAAAGTCGGATGACTTTCAATGGTAGCTTTGTGATATATATATATTCCGTAGCAAAGTCCTTTTCAGCTGCGAGCAAAGTTAAAGTCTTATAACCAAATAAACCTTAAAAAAGGTAGCAAGAGATACAAGTATTTGAGATGAACAAAGTATGTAAAAAGTAATCTTTAACTCTCACATATTTTCTACTAACAGTTTGCTTCTTAAGGTATCCGACTACGTTCGGAACCGGGATTTTAAAAAAGCGCATAAACCGATAATTTTACTGATATTTAGTGTGTCACTTAGATTAGAATATATGTATAGGATTATTTTAAGGACATTTTAAAAAAAATTAATTAAATGTAATATTTTGGCAAAAAATGAACTTAGAATAATCTTTTTTCAAAATGTTCTCCCTTTATAAAAAATGCTTCTAAAATAATAATAGTTCGCTTATATAAAGTAAAGACTTCTCCAGAGTCTGAACTCGAAGTTTTGAAAAATTCACATTTTCAGAGTTACCACCAATTGAAATAATTATCGGCGTTTTTTTCTTAAAATTGCTCCCCTCAGTTGTAAAATATGGATAAACCCACTTCTAAGTTATATATTTCAAAAATTCTAGTTGAGCCTCTGTACAGAGGTCTGTGCTATATACAGGCAAAATATTATTATAATAGAAGCATGTTTCACAAAAGGAGAATATTTTGAAAATGGGTTTGAAAAATGTTCATTTTTTGTCAAAATATTGTACTTAAATAGTTTTTTATTGTAATAATATTCTTAAAACAATTTTTTATACATTGTCTAATCTAAGTGACACTAAATATCATAAATATTATTCATTTATACGCTTTTGCAAAATCACGGTTCCGAACGTAGTCGATACCTTAAAGGATCCATGAAATGTACATATATTAGCATTAAAATACGCTATGCAATTATTTCTTTCATTTTAACGCGTCCAAACAATAAGTATCAATCTTTATATTAAGATAATTTCGGAAGAAACTTCCAGACCCATTTTTCTTCCGTTTTTGCTGTCCTCTCGCTACCCATTTAGGTCCTTTCATACGAATCAAGTTTGTAACATCAAAAAGGATAGAGGACCATCAGTGGGTTTTTTAAATAAATACGTTGTATAATTCAAACATTTGAGGACAAGGTGTAGAAAACCTTACCCTGAATAGTTCACAGCATCGAAGCATATCTACTTTCCAAGTAGTCCCCTTAAGCAACGATACAGATTTGCCAACGTTCGTAAAACTTCTGAACGCATAGCTGGAAGCCCTTTTTCGCAACCTCTCAAAAGGCCACCTGCGATGATTCATTCACCTCATCTGATGACACAAAACGGCGTCCCTGTACATGTTTCTTCATTGACGCGAATAGGTAAAGTCACAAGGATTTCTAACGAATAGAGGGAATATTAAAGCACGTTAGTGCGAGTTTTGGCGAGGAACTCTTCTACCAATTAGGATCGATGTGTTGGTGCGTTGTCATACAAAATATGCTAGTCGTCAATCTGCCAGAATTGAGGCCGTTTACCACGAATGGATTCCCTCAAACGACGTCTTCGAGAAGTTCTTATCTTCAGAGATTTGTGCAAGTGTTTGACGACGATCTTTTCAAACACATTCAACCACCAACGCAACACTGTCAGCGTTCCATGAAGTCGGACGACCAAAGTGTTCATCGTATTCGATGGATTATCGGTCCTCTTTAAAATGCCGATGCCATTCGTAAACCTTGGATCTCGATTTGGTAGATAAACCATACACCTTACTTAGCATTTCCAAAGTCTTCATTGGTGTTTAACCTAAGCATTGACAGAATTTAATGTCCAAAGATGTTTTAGAAAAGCCAACACTTTCTTACATCGCAGAACAAATCTAACTAGCTTCAAAAGATAACAGTTTCGCGAACGGTTCAATCACATTTTCATGAACAATGCCATCTTGGCAGGTAGAGGAGGGTTGAGAGAATCCATTTCAAGTGGTATAAATTTGGTTACTTGCTTTCGTCGTCAGCAACGGCTGCAGTCCCCGAATTTTCGGATCGTACTTCGTATATCCAAGCTCCTTCACAAGTAATAAGTCGACATTGACTCTACAGTGTCACTCCCTAAAGTTCTTGAAAACCAAGTTAGGCTCCCCACTTATTGATTCAACTAAAGGGATATTGCGGAATTAACGATCTTCATACACGACTACTTATGGGTTGAAAATAAGGAAAGCTGTTTTCTATTCACACTACAGACGTGCTGATAGGAAACGAATTGACTAGGGCATAATTTCCTTTAGTGATACTGCGGCCTTAGTAAATTTATTATCATTTATAGGGACATTTCCTAGAGAATTCTATCCCTTTGTCAAAGAATTCAAATATTTTGCTCTTATTTAGAACCCAATTGATAGAAATAGATGAGTGAATGGAGGTTATTCTATCAGGGAAGTATTTAAGTGATCTGTGGATTTTATCAGGTAATCGTAGCTCAATTCAGCCTCTAAGTAATTGGTTCCAAGTTGGAGAGATAACACAACTTATTCCCACGCTGAGGTCGTTTTCTGAGTTCTTCAATATTCCGACCCAGTTAATCCACTCCCATTCAATCCACCCCAGAAATAAATAGGCACAAATTGGCTTAGGGGATGACTAATTGGGAAATGATTTTACTCTCTTCTTCTGACCTTATCCAAAACCGATCTCCCTCGGTAGTCTTGAAGTAGAGTAGCTTGGTTGAAATCTCTCACACATCAGTGCTATTTGTGAAAAAGATAAATCTCATTGTGTATTGGACGGAATCTCATCAAGTGCTTCTTGTTGTGTGGGGACAGGAAAGTCTTCCCCATTTGTACTGAATATCTTAATTAGTGACCAATGTCAAGCATATTATTGATTATTTGGGCCTTTCTAGATATCTTTCCAAGGAATATCTTAAAGATCGATCATTTCCTGTGATATAAACTGAAGAAATCGACAGCTTTTAGATCTTCAATATCGTAAGAGATCAGAGAGTTAACAATGAAATATTGAACTAAATTTTAAATGCATTTTTTCACCCGTTATTTCTTTCTGAATACAATGGCACAACGTACACCTCCGCAATTCGCATAGCAGGGGGGGACGCTCAGGATTCTAGAGAGCCCAAACCTGACTGACGCCAATTACGTACCCTTCGTAAGATCCGCTTGGGGCCCTAAACCTAATTTTACAAGGGGGCCCTAAACCTAATTTTACAAGGGGGCCCTAATATTCTCCGTTACTCCATTGCCTGAATACTTATCGTAACAATAGAAGTACATCAGTGCTTCTTAAACTTACAATATTTGTGGCCCAATTTTCAATCATGATTTTATTTGCACCCCCCTCCAATCCAAAAAATAACAATTTATTGAATTCAATACTATTGTACTTTGACGTAAAGCTACAGTACGAATTTAATTATAAAGAGTACGAATTTTCAAGATAAGTATTATTTTTTATATGTGACAAGCCCATAGGATCTATGGTAATCTTTATAACTTGTTCGTAGATTGGCATTGTTAAATTAATTATCAAATACGTTGTGCAGTACTGATACATTTATAAATATACTATATCAGAATAAATACGTATGTTATTTTTATTTTGTTAGAATGTATTTTGTTTTGCTACCATTTAATAAATTAATAATTTTAAATAATGTTTTATTTTAAACTTTTCGATATGCTCGCCCCCCTAGGGCGGTGCGCCCTACTAGGGCGGCGCGCCCCACAGTACACAATTACAAAAATTTAATTAGCTTAAGAGAACATGGACCAAACATGTATTACGTATTGCCAATTAAAAGATCCGTAATTTGTACATAAATTTTAATTTTAAATAGTCAATATATGTCAATTTATGCTTAGTTTGGTTTAATTATGTGCATTGCATAAAATTATTGTAGTCTCTAAAACATATTGGGGCCCCTAAACGTAGAATACAATTCACGAATATTCTAAACAATATACTCCCAAATCCTCCAAGATTGCTTTTAAAAAATATTTCCTCTTCTTCAGAATTTACATACATATAAATAAGCATTATCTTTTACCGGCTAAACACTAAAGCTCGTTCATCCTCGAAACAAAAGCATATAGAATAAGTTATGTAGACAACAAATTCCGTATAAATGTTACAGTTCTTACAATCGGTCCCTCCAGATGAAAGAAACGTGCATGGGAAAAATACAAATGCAAAATTCAGATTTGTGCTTGGCACTCCCTAAATCGGGTACCTGTGCTTTGTTCCTGAAAATTTGCATGACCTTAAGCTTTCGTTGTTTTGCGATGAAATATTTGAAGAGAATTTGTTTTTGTTGAGGCACTGGTTTGGATCCTTGGCTGCATTCAAATGAACAAAAAACGTGATTCGTAACATAAAAAGGAGACTTACTTTTGACTTGTTCTTAAATTTTGGCTGGTGTTTGTTTTGAGTGAGGAAATCAATTTCCATTTTCTTTTACACCCAAACAACAACTTTTTTGGAAGGTTTCCAGTGTGCTTTTCGTGGAAAAGCAAAACGTTTTAGTGTTGAAAAATCAATTCAGGGAGTCCATAAATCCTTTGCTCTGAAGCTGGTTTTACACTTGATATATTAAGATTAAGGAAATGTTTTGAGAATATTTTATGAAGCATTTTTTGTATTCATATTTCGTAAAAAATTCGTTGAAAGCATTGTGCCAACGTTGCTGAAAATTTAACACAGAAATATCTAAAGCTGAAACATATTAAGATAAGAAGCAAATTTCTCCAGGAGTGAGAAAAGAAATCAATAAAAGAAATTATGAAAAATTTTCTATTCTTAAAAGGTTTCAGGAATGTTAATTTTGTCTCGAGGGAGGAAAACAAATAATTTTCAAACAGGTATAATTCTTTTAAATTTTAATTAAATAATTCGAATATTTTACATATTATTTACAAGGGACTGTGACTTCGAAAAGTACAAAATGTTTGAAATATAATCATAATTTTAAAAATTGTAAGCGTATGAAAACTCTGTAATAAATATTAAGTAACTTTTGCGTTGCGCGTGCTATTTTCTAAAATAGTAGTCTATGATGTATGAAACGTTATAGAATTATAAAATGTATCATACTATTTAGGCCCTACATCATTTAGGAATAATATATTTATTATACTTCAAAATATTTGAAAAATATTGAATTTTTTTTTAAATTTTCAAAATGTAATTTTATTTTTTACAAAATATAATTTATTATTTTATTTATATAAAAATACTACAGTGCAATAAGGATACATTTAACTTTATAAATCATCTTATAGCTGGTAATTAAAGCTAATAGTTTAGAAAATAAAAACTTAATATTTCTTATAGAAATGTTTCTTATTTTCATTCGCTTATAATATTTAAAGTTATGATTATATTTCACACATATCACACTTTTCTAAAACCCCATTCCTTTATAAATAATGTGTGAAAGATTCTAGTTCTTTAATTTATATTTAAAAGAATTGTACCTGGGTTTGAAAGTTGTTTATATTTTCAGCCCTTTAGAGATATTTAGCACCCCTGAGACATCTTAAATTAAATTCTAACTTCCACATTTTGAGGTTGGCTTTGATGTATTACTATCAAATATTATGAATAAGAGTATATTAAAATCTCCGTATGAAGCAATACGAGTGTTATTGGCGACGAACTTCCTAATTTTGAGACTCGGTCACGTGATAAGGACGACACATGAGCTGACAATTATTTCTTCAAAATACTAAACTACGTCAACGGGAGGACATCAGACGTCGACAGACTTAAAGGCCATTAGTCTACAGTGGCACTAGGCTCAAATATATGACACGCATGCCACAAGCCTGTGACCATAACCAGTATGCTACAGCAGCTTTACCATACATTATGAAAGAACTGAATTTAAGTTTTTTTTATTACAGAATTTTACTTCAGTTACGGAAAGAAAAAATCAACTACTTCATAATTAAGGTATTCCGACTACCCTAAAATCATATTTTTTTTTAAAAAAAAAAAATTGACAAATATTTTATGATTCTATTTTATAGGTCATTTTGTAATGGTCCCTATGGACCTCACTTTGAGAACTATAATAATTAGGAGACGTAAAAGAACCAGTAACCATTTTTATAAATAACTTTCTTTATTTGAATAACTTTCTCAATTAAAATCGAAGACTTATTAACAAATCCGAATACTAATATTATGAGGTTTTAAACATAATATCCTTAAATTTAACTCAATTAATTAATAATCTAATTAATCAATTCATTAAATAACGATCACGCAGAAATTACCACGATAAGAGATCCCAGAATTATATTTAATAATGTTCTTAATGAACATTTAACTTTAATCTCACTCTTAAAACTTTAATGAGACTTTAAATATAATTTTATATTTACCACTCGTAGTCTCAATTCTTCTTGAGATTAAATTATCAACAATATTCCAATTCAAAATTACTATAACTCTATGTCACAATGTCTATCTCCTACTGTTCTAACTTTACTATTTCGTTTGACTTAAATACTGAATCTAATCTGCATAATAAGGAATCCTGTCCGCTTTTTGGAGTTGATTGGAAATAGGTAGGGAATTAAATTTCCCTAAAAAGGTCGGTTCAGAAGGTTAGTGATAAAGTTCCGTATAGATTCGTCACAATTTTATTAGATTTATAAAAATGCCAAGTTTTTTATTTTCTATTCGCTAGAACAAAAACTACAAGTGTTTTAGTAAAAGCAGGTGCCATAACTTTACGTAAAATATCAAACCTTAAAATGCGTTTTACTCGAAATGTGTTTTTATCGAAATGTTCGATAGCGATTGCTCAAAAAGTTTTTAAAATAATTTTCTGAAATTGTGTGTGCATGTTCTGCATAATAGTAGAAGTGCTTTAACTTTCAGATTTATCAATCATTGTTTTATTGCCAAATTTACAATCTTTATGTGAATATAATCACTGTTTTTAAGCAATTTTATATAATAACTCAGATAAAGTGCTTTAGTTTTCGTAAAGATTAAAATATCCCTCATCATGAAAGTCGTTTCAAAAAGGAATAGCAAAGTAACACATCCAAATTTAAAAATTGAGAATTTGTTCATTTAATATTCGTACAGAGAGAGAGCCCCATTTATGCAATTTTTTGTCAATTTTTACCCATTTTTTCCCATTTTAGTAGCAATATAATTTACTTTTATCTTCTTAATTGTATCCTTTGTTTCTTAAAATAGACTAAATAAATCTAAAAACCACAGAAAAAAATTCAATTTTTTTAAAGAAAAAAGTTGTCGCAAGTAGACGGATACCTTAAAAGCAACTTTTCATCCCTTCAGTGGGTCGATAAATGAGCACCAAGCTTCCTTGGAGACTAAAAACTTGGAGTTTCGCTCCAGGCATACCACCTGATCGGGGCATCTGCTCATGCACCTCAACATTCAATCGTCACGTATACTGAGATGGGCACAATAGTCTTTGACTCTCATGGGTTGTTGCGCCACTGAGTTTAGCTTAGTAGTTCATATGTACTACTTAACTTATAAAATATCTTCTTTATTATTTGAACAAAACTGCATGTCAGTTTACTTGAAGTAAAATTATGTATAATTTCTCAAACAAGGCAAATGATTTTTTTTATTTACGCCGCATTCTGAAGCAACGCGTACTGCCATTGAAGACCAGCCGTGTAGAGAGATGATGCGCATTAAATCTGTGGAGAACGAAAGTTCTTCTGTAGGCGTGGTGTAGTAGCTTGGATAGAGAACAACAGCTCAGATGACGTTCTCGTTACTTGACCGAGGTCCAAAATTACGAGATTCGTCGCCAATAGCCCTTGTATTGCCTTATAGATTAACGTGAATAAACACTCACTCACAGAAGCTACGCAAGGACTATTGGTGACAGATAACATAATTTTGTATCACGGCCACGTAATGGAAACTATATCTAAACTGGACCCAGCTTCTCAACTTCCACACCACGTCAACGGGAATAACTAGAGTCGTAGAAGATTAAACATGCATCAGTTCCTCTACACGACACTTTACGACATGACCTCTACATCATAAAAATTTATCAACTTGGGCCGGGTTCGATTGATTGATTGATTGAATATTAACGCCACACTGTTCAGCTACACGAGGGCTTTTGGCAACAAACCACGTAATTTTGAGCCATGGTCAAGCGACGTGGATGACACCTGAGCTGGCACCCTATCTCCTAACTACCGCACCAACGAGATGACGTTTCAGCTCTCGACAGATTTAACGTGCATCGTTGCCCTACACGGCGGGTCTTTAGTGGTACTGGCCTCCAACTCGTGACAAGGCAAGTCACGGTCCGATACCTATACCACTCGGCTACCACGTCCACTGGGCTGGGTTCGAACCCGCAACGTTAGGTACAAAAGGCCACCAACAAACCAGCCACGCCACCCAGCCGGATCAGAAAAAACTAAAAACTTAAAACTAAGCATTCTTAAAATGTTAAGTAATATGAAAATCAAAATAGGGTCGCATTATCGGAAACAAAACAAAACCTATTACATTTTTTGTAAAAAAAATGAGAATGCATAGTTAGTTTTCTATTCTAATATAAACAGGACAGCAGTTTTATGAAACAAGATCATACATATCACCATTATTGTGATATTGCTTCACAAACCTTCACAATACACGAAGCATCTAATCCATTTTCTTACACCCACATTTATCGGCTGGTTATATTCTGTTGCAGCTATTTATACTCGTACAGGCAAATTTATTGATGCTTCACCAAAAACAGGCTCTTTTCCAGAAAGAAGTTGTATTGCCGGATATGATGAGAAACAATGGATTTTTCGTGTACAAAAAAGCTATTCGTCATAACAAGCAAGTGTAACACGATTTCATGATTAGGTTCTCAATATATGAAGAGAGTAAAATAAAGATATCTCTAGAGTGTTGCAGAAAAATAACATTTATAGGAAAGTGTATTAGTGCATTTTTGAAGAGATGCATAGAAAATATATACTGATAGATTAAACAGAATTTAGTGATATATATATATATATATATATATATATATATATATATATATATATATATATTTCTTTCCTTTTCCAATAAAGCACAATATGTATATATTCAGTTTCAGCATTTATGGCAAAAATACATACAAACTCTTGATTTTTTAATAAAGCAAAAGAGTTACTCTTTTAGATATCAATTAACAGAATTATCAGTATCAAATAAAAAACTGATAATGAATTTTTAATCACCATGTGACGTACCAAACAAACCAAGAAAAATCTGTCAATCTAGTCGGTCATTTTTCAGTCAGTTTTTTTTTTTCAAATATTATATACTTCACGAATTCTATTTAATTAATGAATAAATAGCAACACACAAAAATAATAGTCTAACACCATATATAAATAGGAAATTCTCTTGTTGTGTGTCCCTATAGCGCAATGGACTTTTAATCCAAAGGTCGCGGGTTCGAATCCTACCTGGGATGGTTTAATTTCTGAGAATATGATTTTTTTTACAATGCTATTTTATTAGAATAATTAAATTTAATTAATGAATAAATAGTACCAAGCAATCAAAAATAGCCTAATGCCATATATAGAACGGAAAATTGATTTATATTTTGCCACTTAATAGTGTGATTCTGTTAGAAGTATATAAATATTTATAGTTATAGTAACTATTTAATAAAAATTGGTTAAAATAAAATGTTTCTCTGTTGACCTAAGTTGGAATTGACTTAATTTTTTATATTACTTGTTTGACTATTAGTTATTCTTATAATACACATTATAAGATTATGTCTATTTAAAAATTTTAAATGTGGAAATATTTGAGAGAGAGAGATTTACAGAATTTACCATATAAAATCTTCAAAAGCAACAAGGTAATAAAATTAAGATTTATTTCCTTTTTGAATGATAATTATATTTATTATAAATAAAGGATGTTTTTTTAGATGTATAGAACTTTAAATTGCAATAAAACACCGATGTATTATTCGATTGACATGATTTTTTTTTATTCGAAAGATAATCTTGTGGCATTACATTTTAAATATGATCAAGCAAGGCGTAGATTCGTCGAATGGGCCCAAAACGAGATTGCCGTTTTTCCCGATTTTCATAAGCGAATTTTGTTTAGCGATGAAGCGCACTTCTGGTTGAATGGCTACGTCAACAAACAAAACTGCCGCATTTGGAGTGAAGCTATTCCACAAGTGCATATCGAAACACCGTTACATCCAGAAAAACTGACTGTTTAGTGCGCTTTATGGGCTGGTGGAATCATTGGTCCGTACTTCTTCAAAAATGATGAAGGCCACAACGTTACAGTCAATGGTGATCGGTATAGAGCCATGATTACTAACTTTTTTCATTCCAGAATTGAACAATCATGATGTCCAGGAGCTGTGGTTCCAACAAGACGGCGCAACATGTCACACAGCTCGTGGCACAATCGATTTATTGAAAGACACGTTTGGTGACAGCCTAATTTCACGTTTTGGACCTGTGAATTGGCCTCCAAGATCTTGTGATTTAACACCGCTAGACTATTTTCTGTGGGGCTATGTAAAGTCATTGGTCTATGCGGATAAGCCACAAACGCTTGACCATTTGGAAGACAACATTCACCGTGTTATTGCCGATATACGGCCACAAATGTTGGAAAAAGTCATCGAAAATGGGACGTCCAGATTGGACTACATCCGAGCCAGCCGTGGCAGTCATATGCCATAAATCATATTTAAAATGTAATGCCACAAGATTATCTTTCGAATAAAAAAAATTCATGTCAATCGAATAATACATCGTTGTTTTATTGAAATTTAAAGTGCGATACCTCTAAAAAAAACACCCTTTATATACTTTATAGTAATAAATTGTGCCACAATGCATATCCCTAATCAGTATCAGGTTCTTGGATGTACCCAAAACAGACCATGTACTAATCGAATTTTCCCCAATAAAAATAAATGTAAAAGTATTAGTCCATTCCAGGAGAAAATGCATACTGTCATTGCCCTATTCTACATTAATGAAATAATGCAAAAAAACTATTTAATCACTGTTTAATGATAAAATGCGTTAATACAAAAGAATAAGATTAAGTAAAAGAGTATTTAAGATGGTCCTAAAAATACAAGTGAATTACAACATACTTTTACTAAAAATCTGCTCCAAATAATTTTTTTTCTTTCTCAAAATATTTAGAAAATGTCACATTGACTTGTTATTCCAGACAAAGTTATGTCTTGTTGGGGCTTATTTTAGGTGTCATTTGTCTGCAATATTTTTCACATCTATCCATTTAACTGAGAATCTTAGCTCGCCCCATTTAACGCTCATGAATTGTATCCCGAAAAAAATCGTGTCCAAGAAGAACGTATATCAATTTGGACTTTTTCCAGAATTTATGCCTATGGAAGTATTAATATATATTTAAAGAAAAAATAATAATTTCACAGAGTCAAAAAAAAAAATTTTTAATCACTGCATGTGATCCCAAAATTCACTTTTGTCACGAAAATCTTATTAAAGTTAGAACCTAAAAAGTAAAGTGGCATTCAGTAATTATACATAGTATATTTTGTTTTTCACAATTTAAATTAAATGAAATATATATTTAAAAAAAAATCTTTTAGCAATTAATAGATGTAAAATTGGAAATAAAGAAATTTAAATATGAATTTATAAGTTTTTTTTATTATTGAATTAATTTTCAATAATACTCTCTCAAAATTGACAAGTACTTAAACGCATTTTAACTATTCTTAGAGTTTTGAAATAGCATTATTTCAGACCATCAAGTTATTAAAGTTTATTTTTTTTGTTAAGGTATCCGACTAACCTCAAATCACTGTTTTTTCAAAAACTGACAAGTTTTTTTTATGATTTTATTTTATAGAAAATTTCATTAGCTTAATAAAAATACCAAGCTTTTTAATGACCATTCACTAAAACAAAAACTACAAGAGTTATAATAAACGAAGATGCCATAACTTTACACAAGATGTCAAACTTTAAAATGCGTTTTAAAGGAGTCACTAAGATAGAGGGCTCTAGTTTTTGTAAAAATTAAACTAACTATTATCTTGAAGGTCATTTCAAACATGAATAACGAAGTAACACATTAAAACTGAAAAATTGAAAGTTTGTTCAAAACATTTTTGTACAGAGCGGGCCCCGTTTATGTAATTTTTTGTACATTTTCACCAGTTTTTTCCCATTTTAATAATAATAAAAAAAATTTCTAATTTCAATTTTACGATTTTTTCCTTAAAATATGCTAAATAAACCTAAAAATTACAAAAAAATACCCATATCTCCATTTTTTCAAAAAAAAGTTGTCGCAAGTAGTCGGATACCTTAAGCCTTCGTATAGCCTATATTATGATTTTAAACCTTTACTGTAATTTAAAAAAGTTTTATTACATTACAATAAGCATTTTAACTAGTAAAATGAAAAAACTTTCTTTTACTGGTACTTTTGAAATAGGAATTTTATTTGTCATTACGTCCCTAATTGGCTGTAAATAAAAAAATGAGTTCATTACAAGCAATTGCCTTTTTTTAAAAGAATCTCCATTTTTAAATTTTGTATTTGGTTTCATTAGAAAAAACTCATCTAATACCTTTTTTTAATTGTCTAAGGAATACTTCAGAAATGTCTTCAGATGGATTTGGTGTATCCTACAGATTTAACTTTTCACTTTAGTTTAAAAAAAAGTAAGTCTTTCAAAAGAAAAGTAGCAAAAGTTTAGTTAGAAAGGAGATCATCCTTAAGCTGTAACCTAAATCTGAAAAAAGATTATAGACTAAAACTTCTTAGTTGCTCTCTAGCGAAAGAAAAAGTGAAAATGATAAAAGTACGGAATGAGGAAACAGATAAGATAAGAACTTGGCTAGACTCTTCGTGCTGAAAAATACACGTAATCTTATCATCTAATGATGTCCTACTATTTTAGAGATAGATTTGTTCATATCTTAAACATGACCAAACACATGAAGTGTTAAAAACTTGAAATTACAATGACAAAGTTTTAATTATATCCCATTTTTTTCTTAATTACTCTGCTTACATTTTCAAGTCATGATTTTTCATTCCATGTAGTTGAAGGAAATACCTTCTGAACAAAAATAAAAGCGCTGAGGTATGTTAAAGAACTTAAAAAGTCACTTTAGAAATCGGCGGTCTTTATTTATTTACTTATTTGATTACGTACCCTTGAAACGTAAATTATAAGAAAAACCCCATATTGCATGCTTTTTTTTTTATACTTTTTATCTTATTGATCTTTTTTTTTCCTTCCTGCCAATTTGTAGAAAGAATGGTTTCGGTATCGCTGGGTTAAAATTTTCAATTTCTTCTATTGGTTCACACTATCCCTAAATATATTTGTTATATTTTCATTTAGGTATAAATTTGAGCTTAACTCTTCCAATTATTCCAAAGTATTACAATGCGTAACCCCTGGGGTACACGTAATCAAAACCAACCGTAACCAACCAGACTTAGTAAAATATGGGTTACTTTTTTCTTAACACCCTTCACAAGTGTGTAACGGGGGTTTATCCGATAACATTTTACCAAACCTCATGGGGTAATTTTTCTTTTTAACTGTATGTTCTACTGAAAACTTTCTCCCGAAGAAGACTTGGATTATTCAAATGAGTGGTTCTATTTAAGCATTCGCATTTAGGTACATGATGTTAATCGATGGAAAGTCGCTGGATGGTCAATTATTGACAATTGGAGAATAAGTGATAAAATTGAACTTAAGATTTACAAACGGATGTCGTAAAGTTAAATAAGAGAATTACGGTGAATTATAGCGTAAAAGTCCAAGGTGTCCGAGAGTAAGTGTAATAAATTATACTTATATGTTAAGTAGCCTTAAGAGCCGCGCGATTGCTCTTCTAATTAGTTTATGCATTTCGTACCTTTAGTTGTGTGTTTTAAGTCAAAGGGCTAATAAATTTGAATTTAAAATTGGTTATGGCTGTTATTTTTTCCGACCCACAAACACCAACAACTGCTAGAAGGTTGTCAAAAGTGCAAGAATTTTTTTTTAAATAAAAAAAAGTTTTTTCACTTTATTAAACTACTTTAAAATATTAGATCTATTAATAATACTTGAATATTATGTTTGAATTATAACGCGTTGTACTTATTTTTTTATCAATGAAAATAGTCCAGAAGAAAAAGTGTATCGATAAAACCCACCTTTTATTTGAACCCTTTTTCAAATACATAATTGATGCTCTTCAAATGCTTCCTTTTATATTAAGTACTTTCAAAAGTTTGCTTTAAGAGATGCTTTCACTGTATTGATTACACGGTAAGTTTTTTTAGAGAAACATATACACAAAAAATAATAACTAAATAAAACATTTTTCAATTCCCCTCCAGCAAAAATATAAAACTCGTATGTCCCACGTATTAAAAAAAGAGGATTCAATGTATCATTAAGAAAGCTTTATGAATGTCTGACGCTATTTGTTGCTTTTAAGAAATATTTACTACAACTTTATATGACAGCCTCTTAAACAATCAAACAAAATTTATGCTTGCTGTCAAGTTTCTATGGGAAAAGGAAATATTTTTGCTGCTTACTTCAAACGAAAAGAGTTACCCATTCGTCTTTTTATAATAAATAAATGTGAATTATATTTTAACAATTCTTTTCTGTCTCTTTCGGCTATACTAAAGAAAATGTTTTCTTCCATCTAAAAAACTATTATAAATCTTTGAATTGAAATTCTTTTTGAAAGTAGTGTAGTGTTCTTGAAGAATTTAGTTTAAACACTACTTGCCACTACTTATTAATGAAAATATTACATAAAATATTACGAAAATAGGGTTGTAAATACTTTAAAAAAGGTATTTTTACAATGTTCGTATTATTTGAATAAATGAGACGAATTAACTACAAAACTTATAATTACGGAAACATTTACACGTAGTATGATACAAAAATTCGGGGACAAGGTGTAGCAAACTTTAGCCTGAATAGTTCACAGCACCGAAGCGCATCCACCTTCTAAGTAATCCCTTTAGGTGACGATACACTTCTGCCAGCGTTCATATAACAAAAGCACAGCTGGAAGCCATTTTTCGCAACATCCCGTAAAGTCTCCTTTCACTTCATCTGATGACACGAAGCGACGTACCTGTAAATGTTTTTTCATTGATGGGATTAGGTAAAATTCATACGGGGTTAAGTCTAATAAATAGAGGGGATATGTAATCACCTCAGTACGAGTTTTGGCGAGGAACTCTTTTACCAATTTGAACTGATGTCTTTGTATGTTGTTATGCAGAAGATACCAGTTGTCACTCTGCCAGAATTGAGGCCATTTACCACGAATGGATTCTCTCAAACGACGTCTTCGAGAAGTGTGTATCTTCAGCGATTTGTGCAAGTGTTTGACGGCGATCTTTTCGAACACACTCGGACATCAACGCAACATTTCCGCATTCCGTGAATTAGGTCTTCCAACACGTTAATCATCTTCTATGGATAATCGGCCCTCTTTAAAACGTCGATGCCAATCGCAAACCTTGGATTTCGCTATGGTAGATTCTCCATACGCCTTACTTAGTACTTCCAAAGTCTCTATAGGTGTTTTACCTAAGCGTTGATAGAATTTAATGTTCAACTCTGTTCAAGAAAAGCCATTTCCTTACATCGCAGAACAAAGATAACTAGCATCGGAAGATAACAGATTCGCGAGGGTTCGATCACATGACATGAACTACACCAACTTGTCCAGGTAGGGGAGGGTTGGGAGAATCCATTTCAAGTGTTTTAAATATAGGTACTTACTTTCGTCGTCAGCAGCGGCAGCAGTCCTCGAATTTTTGGATCGTACTATTAGTTCTGAAAAACGACTAGAAGACAAGGACGTAACTAAAATTTTCATTTCACACAGACTTCAGATTCTCCTTGATTTATTGATTGCTATAACTTTGAACTTTGAAGTAACACGATGGATATTAGTGATGGATCTCACGAATTTAAACAATGATCAAAGTATTAGGATTCAAATCCCCATACAACGCAACACAATAGTTTTGTATATTCCGGTTTAATACTAAATAATCCATATTAATGCAGAATAAAAGCCTTTTGTATAAACAATTTTCAAATCGTAGAATTTCAGCCACAAATATCTACTGATATTCAAATAGTGTGTTTGTGTATACCTAACACTAGAACGTCCGGGATTTCAATTAATTTGAAACGTCCAGCGGTGTCGTTCCGTCCCCGTGATAGAAAATACATAAAATAATTGTTTTAACATTTAACTAATTGATTGCAAGACTATTGTTCAGTTGGGTTTATTTTTAAACTTTTTAATATTATTTTATGTAATTATCATATATTATGACCCTTTATATGATAAAAGCACTGACGTTGAGATTATGTTTCGTGAAATTTGTTGGACAACTGATTTGTCGCAACACATTTCGAGTCGCAAATCTGTCGTAACTACTACGCAGTATCCCTTCTGTGCCATCCCTAGTCACATATACATATATCAGGATTTACTGGAATATTATCAAATACGTCTGACTCTTTCTTCAGATTCTTCACAGTCACTCTTTCCCTCAATCTTATTTCTTCATCGCAATCTAAAATAGAATAAGACAGCTCAACTCCCTCCGCGATTTACTCTCAGAAACTCTCGCAATAAATTAGCAATTTCATCGGAGCTTGAAACCTTTCCTACTATTTGTCGTTTCAGGGCTCGAAAAAGGAATGAAAATTTTTCAATGAACAGATAAGCAAATCCTATTTAACGAAACACTTAGACACAGAAATTTTAATATAGTTGATTCATTTTCATTCTGAACCCAATAAAAATGCATTCAAGGTTAAATAAATGTGCGATAGGACTTTGGGAATTTTGCTTTACTGATTCTATGTCCTTAGTGAACTATATTTTGTTCAACGACAGTTATTTATAATAATAAATTGCTTTGGTGTCGAAACGGCACCAGCAGACGTTCTACATATATTTAGTTGTAACATTACTTTCAATTAACCTAGAACCACCAAACTTTTATGTGTAATCACTAGAGAAAATGATTAAAAGTCAAGAAATCTTTTCAAATTCCCTGTGAAAATGCGGAAAGGAGAACAAATTAAACAGTCGCCTGTGTCCACTCGACACTGATAAGCATTCTAGTGTCATACGACAATTATTGGCAGCGGACCTTATAATTATATTTACCGTTAAGCACAAATATCATAATTATCCATGCGCAGCTAATATATACATTTACTTGGTTATTTAGCCGTATACGATTTTCTCCTTTTATAGTATTTGCATAAAATTATGCGTACATTTTGTAATTTATGCTGCTCAAATTCCAAAACACCATTCGAAATTTTCAAAGGCTCTGCATGCTATCTTACTAAGTTTTCTTTTGAA
Organism: Trichonephila clavipes; assembly: GCA_019973935.1. Taxonomy (NCBI): domain Eukaryota; kingdom Metazoa; phylum Arthropoda; class Arachnida; order Araneae; family Nephilidae; genus Trichonephila; species Trichonephila clavipes. The sequence continues at coordinate 142,240 of BMAU01015622.1, read as the reverse complement.
GAAAAGCTTACCAACTTCTCTTAACATGAGTTGTTTTTATTCACTAAACTATGTTTTTTAAAACAGGTAGACTTTATACGCCCATGTTAGTCATGAGTGTCATCAATACCACTAGAATATTATTAAAGCAAACTTTTTATAAGCGGAACGAGAAAAAACCTTTTCTTTAAAAAAGCTCTTCTTAGACGATAGAATAGAAAAAAAAATTTAGGATAGAAAAGATTTTTTTTTTCCTTTCGGTGAATTCCACTCTTACATCTTAAGACCAAATGAAGTATTTAAGTTATGTCTATCAAAATGCATTATATACTTACAAGTGCTTTTCAAGTTCTTACTATGCTGTTAGAGAAATTTTTCCTTTTGAAATTCTCGTTGAAACTATTTTGATTTATTACTTACGAAGGGACTTGCAAATTTCTTGGCGTTCAAAAAATCTTAAATTCCATGCATGTCCCATTTTCATTCATTTATCAATTCTCTGTTTATTTAATCATATTAATAATGAAATTTAAGGTGCAAAAAATATAAATTTCGGATGAATGGTTCTTTAGACTGATTCTGATGAGTAATACACAAAAGATAAGATTATTTCACAAACTTACAAATATATATTGTACCAAAGTATACTTATTTCGTAAATATCACTCTAAGTTCAAAAGAACGCATGTTTACACGTAGCTTCAAATAAGAATTGTTGAAAATTCATGAAATTTTAAGAGAGAATGGTCAACAAATGATATTAGGCTTAATATTTTTGGTATGTCTTTAAATATTCAGCATTATAAAGAATTAAAGCTACAGTTTAAAATTAAAAAAAATATATTTAGTATTTAATCGCAGTTATTTTTTCTCAAAAAGCTATTACGAATTCCTAATTAATGTCCCAATATTTTTCAATATTTTCCATCAGTCTCAATAAACACCATAATGTATCGTATTTTTACAATAATTCGTTTTATATTGTCAGGGGAAAAAAGTATGCCAATTGAATTTGAATCCTTCAAATATAAGTTAAGATCAATTAATATTGCATACATTCAGTTTCTCAAAAAAGGCAATCTTTTAACTTGATTATAGAACAAAAACGAATTTTATGTCTTAAAGATTAAAATCAGATCATGTTAAAAAGGTTTCAAACTTAATATAATGCATGTTCAGAGACAAATCTCTTAGCACTTTTTTTATATAAAAACAGGAATTTAAACATTTTTTCCAGAATATACTCGAACTAAACCACGAAAAGCAATACCAGCCATATCAGAACCAGACAAGGAGCGGAGGGATAAGCCTTTATTCCAGTCTTCTTTAGATAGCAACTGTTATACTCGAATTTAAATTATTTAGATCACATTTTGCAGAATATACCGCATACTATCGTACAGTGCAATGAAAGGAAATAGTATAATAAACACACAGCAGCATGCTTGGGGACTGAAAATTAACAATTTATTGAAGCCATATTATTACAAATATGAATATTATTCTATGAAATTCAATATATATATATATATATATATATATATATATATATCCCTATTTATCTAATTTTTAAAGGAGCTACTTTCAAATAAGAAAAAACAAAAAATACAATAAAACACTGTTTAAAAAATAGCAATAGAAAAAATTTTGCCCCTCTACTTTCTGATATAAAAAAGATACGCATAAAGCCGATTTAAAAGATTAAAGAATAAATAAAAAGCATCAATTTATTTTAAACCAACAAATAAAAAAGGAAACCGCCATCCGCTTTTTCAAAGTTACGGAATAAATCTCAAAATAAAATTACTCTAAAAAAACAATCTTATCTCAAACCAAAACCCAACTCAAAAACTTGACCAATCTAATTATTTCTATTATCACCCCAGCGCAAAATAAATACCACACATTTCCCCTCTTTTCCCTGCCTAAGAGTATAAATAATGGAACCATTCGAGAAAAAGAATAAAAATTCTGGAGCGCTGCGATATTTCAATATTTCACATGTTTCCGCTCGTCGTAATTTTAACAGTCAACAGTCGGTCCTCATAATGACGCCATTTCAGACACAGAAAGTTTTCTTATAGATTCATGATAAGGACAGTTTGCATGAAGTACGAGGGCATTTTATGGGCCTCATAACTCCTCCATTGTCTCACGCGCATTTGCCTACGAAAAGAAAATCTGTGTGCCTGAGATAAAAGAAAATCTCATTTTGGTCGCTGTAAATAAAATATTCTGTTCACGCTTGGTTGTTGTTCAATAAACTGACTCATCATCTGCTGTCTATGAAACTCGCGTCGTAAAATATAAACATTTTTGGACGCCTGGTGTTGTAATAACTTGAGCCGATGGGGAGTCGAAATTTTTATTGATTTCTGTGTTTATGCTTTTACACGCCATGTTGTATTTGGTGTCGCGAAAGCAGCTGGACTCCAATTGGGTTTTTCTAAGAATGAGTCAGCAGAAAATAATGTTTTGCATATTGTTTTTATCTTGTCCCTTTCAGCTTTTCTTTCATACATAGACAGTTTCTGAACACATTATTCTATTATTCTTACATGGCAATATTTTGTACCTTGTTTTGTCTATGTTTCAGTTATTATATAATTTACTTCCTTTTTAATTTATCATGATTAAAAGTAATTTACTTATAATTTTCGTACCTACACCTTTTTCATACCATACATTGCATTATTTTTTAGGTAAGACGGGCTAATAGTTCCATGGGTATTTTAATTGATTTTATCTTTTTATTATTTTTTGGGGGATTTTTAACAAGGTAAAAAATTATTTAAATATTAAGTATGAAACATACTTATTTTTTAATTAAATTATTTCTTTCAAAATTAAACATCCTGTAACCAATAAAATCCAAGGCGAAATATTTAGAAATATTTTTAACTTAAAACTTTTTTTGATTGTAAAATTCTGATGAATATTATTAAAATCTGTGTGTGTTAAAAATTTATCTAGGTTTGTCCTCCGATTATAATTTAATTTCTTTTTGTCAAAAAAACGAAAACATTGCTACTGATCCCGCATGGTTTCTTTTATAGAACCGAGTTTGGTTATCACTTTAATTTGCATCAATGTTTTTTTATTAGAAACTCTTTCACTAACACTTTAGAGATTATATTTAGTCTAGATATTTCCTAACATTCCAAATCAATCTTCTAATAGATTGTCTAGATCAACGATACTCAAACTGCGGCTCGCGGGCCGCATGTGGCCACCGAACCTTTCTGAATGGCCCGGTCATGGCCGTTGTACTAAGAACTTCAATTATTTATGAACAATACATTCAAAATTTAGTGAGTTGCTCATCTATCACATCTATCAATTTTGCGATCGATCTCGTGCTGGTACGAATTGTGAGATAACTATTGTTCCTTTTTGTAATTGTAACGGTTAGTGATAACAAATAACAGTGAAATAGCTAACATTTCATGTGTGAATCTAATTTTAAATTAACCCTTATGTCATCCAAGCAAAAAATATCTAAAGAATATACGTTGTTTCAAGACAATTAGTATCATTACTATCTCGCAGAGAAAAACAAACATGCATCAACTTATTTGATTTTTCGTAAAGATGTTATGTTTAAAAAATATAATTTTTATCTTTTACGGTACCACGAAGCACATATCTTTCAATGACTCATTTTCTTCAGAAACTTTTTCAAGACAAGATAAATTGTCTTTCTTAAAAAATGTTTTAACAACTGCAAAATTTATAAATAGTCGTGGTGGGGGGGCTTTGTATCATTGATGATAGAAAATCAAAATTACTTCATAACTGGGCAAAAAATGCAAAAAACCTATTTTTTGTGCGTCGAGTTTGATAAAGCTTATTAGTTTTAAAATAAAAAAAATTATAATTTTCAATATTTTGATCACGTTTCTGCACTTTAAATGTCCTTTTGTGTGATCCTATAGCGCCCCCCCCCATTAACCATTAATCCCCATGTTACGGCCCGCGAGTAAAAGTTATCCCATGTAAGTGTCTCAGCGGAAAAAAGGTTGAGTACCCCTGGTATAATATAAGGTAAATTATGAGTATTCTTATTTTTGAAATATATTTATTTAGTTAACACAAAAAAGTACTGGTTTCCTATCTGGGACTTTAAAAACAGCTAAACATGTTCTTGTTCATTTTTTTTACTAAACACACACCGACTTATAACTGAATATGCTCAGAATTTAGTGATGAGTAAACTTATTAGGAAAGAGAAACCTTAAATCCTTCTGTGGTTTATAACTAATCAAATCTCCCTCGAAAGCTTATTACTGATTCAAATTCATATTCTTCCAAGTAATCCTGATATTTTATACGTACATTACTAATCATTTAACGCTGAACAGGTATTTATATAGCATTTATTAAATCCTGTGCCAATATAGCATGAGATATAACAGATATTAAAGCCACCATAATTTCCTTCTCTGTAATAGTAAACATCTGTCTGATGCCACACTACAAATTAATTTTACTGATATTAACTTGTTAAATCTAAAACATCACGTGTTATAATAAAGTCCTTCATTATGGATAGATATTATAATACAATATACTCTGGTTATGTCAATGATGTTGTATGATGGAACACACACACAACACAATATAAAATTACCTTATGATATATGGAAATTATTCGCCAGCAACTAGCTATTATATTTACTTTCAAGGCACAGGCAGATTGACTAATCTATCTAACGAAAGGGTCTATTCAGTGTCTATGGGTAATTAAAGCGGCCTGCTGCTTAGGAATTTACTCTGGGTGACAGTCATTCCTTGTAATTAGACCGGCCATTACATGGATGTCTAATTAAAATAGGCAGCTGTTAGGAAACATTGAGCAGCTGAAACACGCTTTTAGGAGCTTTTAAAGGGTTTTGTAAGCAGTGTATGAACTTTATTGCTGTCTGGAATGGTGGAGTTGATTGGCATTTTATTTTCAATTAAATTTTGTTTAATTTATTATTTTACAGAAGTTGTTTTGGGAGGGGATAATTTGTGTGAATTTTTATTATTCGAAGAAGATGTTTTTTTTTTTTTATAAATGGAAGTGATTTGGGAAATTGTTGATTAGCATTTGCTATAAATTGAGCAATTTCGTTTAATATGAGTGACAAATTATTTTTTTCTAGATTTGATTAGTCCTTTATCTCTCTCTCTCTACCGACTGTACTTATAAGTACCACTCACTTTAAAATTACGTAGATTAACCAATTTTACGATTACTCTAACGATACTTAGCAGGAATATTCCTTTAAACACACTCTTCCAAGATATATGGCAGCGCGGGTTCTATGCTGAGTATTTTAGCGGGGAAGGAGAATAATTTTAAAGCAGAAATTGCGTTGTCAGCTGACGGTGTTTTCAGTGGCTTGCAAAGATTGTCATTTTTGTTTCGAAAAAATATAGTTAATGTCAAAAGATAAGTTTTATTTTTTTGTATGTTAATGAAGACCTTAGAAAACGATTTGACTATTTTAAGTGAACAGTGTATATAATTAATTTTACAGTTGGATATCTTCAATTAATTGGCTTTAACGGATTAAATTTCCCAAAGTTGAGCCTTTTGTTTATGTATATCCCTTAATTCTCAATGTAGTGCTTCAAAAAAATATTACATGAAAATAAATCATAATGCGGTAGATAAAGGGTTAGTTATAGAACACTTACATGAAATCATCAGATGTCTGATGCAGAGTTTTATGGGATAATTCACCTTTAAATTATTTAAAAAGTATGTAGTCTAGAAATGATATCAGATAGTATTCGTTATAGGCTTTGATACTTAGAGTTATTTGAAAATTTTTATTTCAATGCGAAATTAAAAAATAATAAACTCCATTTTGAATAAACTTTAATTTTTCAAACAATGTAAGAACTGTAAAATATATAGCACGCTTCAAACTTACCATTTGTTGCATTATATACAAAAGATATGAAAACATCATTAACTTTCATAAGATTTAAGCAAAGTTAAAAAAATCGCTACTTTTGTTTATTCTATTGTAAATAAAATTATTTAAAGGTTGAATTGTTAAAACTATATTATATATTTACATAATATTAGTTTTTAGAAAGAAAAGAAATTAAAATATATTATGATAAAGATTGGCACATTGTTATGAATGCATAAAATTTTAATCAGCTTAGAACAATCTATGTCAAACCTAGTACATAATCAATACCAGTCGTTGATTTAACTATTATTTTCTAATGCATATTTTTGTAGTCTTAAATTTACAACAAATTTATGAATTATTTATTATATAATAAATGAAAAGTTCTAAGACATATATTGCATTACACATTATTTCAAAATCATTTCGAAAACCTGCTTATTGAAGCCTTCTTAAGTACTCATATTCTAAAAAAATGCATGTCTTTAGTAATATATAACAATTACAGTAGACATTTTTTCCGGAGGATTAACAAAACTACAGCATTTAATTTTATTAAAAAATGGCGCGTACACTCGAATGTTGAAATAATTTCATTTTTAATTTCAAATGCAATATTTATAATTCAAGCAAATAATTTTAAACTAAAATTTAAAGGAATAGGATGTCTCCAAAAAATTACATCTTTACAAATTTCTGAAAAAACTGCAAAAAAATTGCTAATACTGATATCAATATTTTACATTTAGCTCATAGTATTAACCCAAGCTGTTTTACAAAAACACCGAAACACGGTTTCTATAATGATATGAATGTGTGTGCATGAACTCGTTTATTATTCCTTGGGCTTTTTTGTTAGTGACACTACATGTTTTGGCATTAACGACCGTGTCAGATTAGAATAAAAACAGTTATGAATATTTTACGTTCCTGAAACATTTTTCAGTAACTTCTTAAAAACATATACAAATCATAAATGTATAGCAGGTGGTTTTAGATTAGTCTTTTAAACCCGTTATGAATATTTAAATAAGTTTTCGTTTTCTAAAGATATGCGGTAGACAGAATAACAAAAATCTCTAGTTTTGTTTTAGAAGCATGTTTTCAAAAAGTGAATTAATGTTGTTTTAATATGAATATAATTAAATACTTTGAGAGGAAAACCTAAAATAAAATTATGTATTTTTTAGCAAATTACGTAAAAAATTTCGAAAGCCATTCAAAAATAACTCGATTATGTATCAAATCATGTAACTACATTTAAAATGTTTCAGAAGAAAATAACTGAATAAATGTGCATTCGATAAAGCCTCGCAATTTCTAATCGTAATTTTACAATTGAATACTTCGAGAACAGTTGGACTGATTTAATGAACGTTTTAATTTGTAGAATTACAGAAATCCGCATGATTAAAAATTTGTAATGTTACGGAAAATATAAATTGTAACTGTATTTAAATAAATAATATTTTTCCTAATGTAATTGATTTTTTCCTCCAATTTCTTTAAAGAAATAGAAAATTTTAAACTATTTTAGATAATCATTTAAAATTACTGGACCCCTACTTCTAAGAGTCATGAAACTTAAAAACAATAAAGTAGAATTACAGAAAAATTTTAAGTTTACTCTCATTTTGAAATGAAATAAAATAGGAAAAGAAACGATAATTAGAATTTAAAAAAATGTCTGAAAATCCATTTAACATTTTTTAAACTTTTTTTTTCTTATATAGTCTTATTCCTGATATAACCTTATTTTGCATAATTTTTAAATGAATTGCTTATTAAGGTATTTCTTTCATATTTTAATGGATTATATAAAACACGATAGAAGTGAAAACCCGCTTTATTAACTTACATTTTTCAGTAAGTCAATAACACAACTGCGCAATTAAATAAGTTTAACGAATGACTAAGTTTTATGACTTAGTTCTTTTGACTAAGTTTTAGTTTCGTTTAAAGTTAGTTTTTCTTTGCAAGTGTTTGTAATACTAATCGAAATTGCGAAAATAGAAATTGTATTAAATAGTGAATAAAATTAATTTCATGTTTAAATTTAATTTTTTTAAAAAAATATCCACTTCTATAATGCTTTTCAATTGCTTAATTGAGCTCTTTGTGATACTTAAAATAAAGTACCTTTTTATGAAACATTTTGAAAACAAGAAAATAATTTTTTTAATTCCTTATATAAAAATCTATATTAAAGTAAACAAATCATATTAACAATAATTTAATTTATAAAATACAAACGAAATTGATTTAAAATTTCTTAATAGTCCAAGCTTCAAAATTATGTACACACAGTGGCGCACACAAGGGGGGTCCGGACCCCCTCCCCAAAGCCCTTGAATATTTTCCAATTGATCATAATTCAAAGTATATAATACATAAAATTTAATTAATTACTTGTTATTAATGATTAATTTTATTAATTAATGCTAATTATTTATTCAAAAATTAGTTTTTTATTGTGTTTTGTTCCCAAAAATCGACAAAATCAAAAGGAGCAGGATATAAGAATGATGAACTTTCGATCCCGGACCCCCAGCCCCCTTAAAAAATTCCTGTGTGCGCTATTGTATACACATAAATCAAAAAAATTACAAAAACTGGTGATTAACACACAGAACACTCAGAAAGTAATATTTAATTACGGTGAAATCTTTTAACGCGAAAACGCTTCAGACGAAATATCGGTTAACACGAAATAATGTAACAAACCCGGCAAAATAAAGTGGTTTTCATGATTTTTTCTCGTAACACGAGGCGAAAATCACTTAACACGAAAAGAATTTTCATCTGAGGATGAAAAAAATACGTAAAACACCAGCCAGATTGGACTGTCCTGTTGAATAATTGGGAAAATGCATTGCAGTAGATGATAATGTGTGTACAGCCCCAATTATGGCAAACAAAAACATTTTGGAGTTTGTTCCAAGGTCAAAAAATATCCTTGATGAAGATTCCGACGATGAAAATAACAAGAATAATGCAGCTCCAGTTCGCACATCATCCGAAATGAGAAACGTCATGAAAAGTATGAGCAGTTATTTAAACACACATTCCACTTGTGAAATGAGTAACAAAATGGAAGATATCGAACAAGTTTTGTTGTCAATTTGATGCAAAAAAAATACAAAGGAATATATATCAGATTATTTTCTAAAAACTCAAAAATTGATTTGATTTTCAAAAAATATGAAAATTTAAGTTCTTGTAAATGTTTTTGTTTTATTAATTTTTATTAAATATATTCATATATACATATCTATGTAATAAAATAAACTAATAAAATTAATTTTGTTCATATGTTTTTTTTTCTATATTCTCTTACACGATTTTTTTTACACAAAGAGATATTTCAGTCCCTCCAGTTTCGTATTAAGGGATTTTCACTATAAACTAGCAAATGATGAATTTTCTTTCTTAGAATAGAATAATTGTTCACTGGAATTAATTCTTGAAAATTAAAATGCATTTAAAATAATTTATCATTCATTTTCGAAAATATATGCGTGCTCACAAAAAAAAATTATCACAACCGTTTGGAGTTGAATAGCGTTATAAGTTCTAGAAAATTGAACGTGTGAATAAATTAGGTCCTTTTGAATTATTCGTCCTTAGATTACCAAATAATTACCTTGTCAAAATTGTGTTAAGGGCAAGTTTAACACACACACACACACTACCCTATTAAATTTCATTTAAAGTGTTCTACTATTTTAACAATTATTCATATGACGTGCTAAAATAAGCGACTTGAATATATAAGCATATTAAACGAGAGCAGAATTTTGAATTTCGCAAATATCACGGTCTTGGGACATAGCAGGTTGATAAAATGGTATTATAATACTAATCTAAAAGAAAATGTTTTATTAAACAATGAGATTTTATTATTTTCAACGTTTTGAGATTCGAAAACCATTTTATGGAGATTTTAAAAAAGAAATAATTACTGCTATAGATTCCATGATACTTATGTGCTGTTTTCTTAAATTTTTGTGGATAATTTGATAGCATCAAATGAAATAAATATTTTATTTTTACAGAAGCATTTTTTTATGTAGCATGTCCACAAAATGTTAATAAATTTAAGCGTTAGTGATTAAATGAACAAAGTAACATTCGTACAAAGAACAATCGCAAGCATTTGATTTTTAATGCCATGAAAACACATTTTATTATTATATAATCCCTTTAGTACTTAAAAAGGGCCCCAGCAGAACTTTGTATTTAAGTTTTAAAAATGCATATGATTTTTTGGTAACTTAAGTACACATTGGTTTCATTTGCACTCCTCAAAAACATATGATTTTAAAACATCTTTATTTTAAAATAAATGTATAAACAAGAAAGTCTTCTTATTGTTTAAAAAAATACAACTCAAAATTTAATTCTTAAATCCTCTCCCCAACAGCTTTTTGCTACATTCTACATAATACTTCTTTTTTACTAAAATATCTTTCACTTACGAGAAGAAAAATAATTCGAATTTTATCCTTCAACACATTTTATGTCTAACTTATTTTCTTAAAGAAAAAACTAAATTAAACAAAACATAAGGGAGAACACATCACATAAATTAATACTTAAATAAAATGCCTTAAATACCCGAATTAATATTCATCCTAATCAAAAGGCTATTAACACTTATTAATCCTCTAAAAGTTTTGAGTATAATTCCGAAAATTAATGAGCTTTTTTCCCCTTTAGTAATTAGTATAGCTCATTGATAACTTCATTAACAAAGCTATACCTTATCTCTTAGGATTACCACACTTTTATAGCCAAGAAAGTGTGGCGCAGTTCAAAGCGCGATTTTAGAACCTTTTTTAAAAAAATACTAAAAAATTATATTGCAAGGCTTAGTAAACAAATTTTGGTTAAGGAGGGAAAAAGGCAAACTCAGTGTCCTCTCCCATTATCATGGGCCTTAATTGACTCATTACACCAGGGCATTAACGTAATGTTCCTTTTCGGGCAATAATGAAAAATGATCAACATTCACTAAGAAGTTAACCGTTGTGCATCCCCTTCATTTCCAAATTTAATTAAAAACCTTGATTTTCAAAAAACAGCCGTCTTCCGAGAGATTTATGTGTTTGATGTTTTAATGGGAAACCGGATGGTGGAAATTTAAGCTTTATTCACTTAAAAAGACATGTTCACGAGAAACAAGATACATTCTTTCTCTAAGAAAGATTTCTCGTGCTCAGGTATTCTTAAACAATTTATTTTATAAGAAACACAAAGATTATTTTGTGCCATGTTTCAGAAAAAAATTATCTGCAATGTGTTTTTGCTAAGTATTTAGACATTATATAACGTTAACTTTTATGACTTAAGTTGGAGAATTCTGTAATCCTTGGAGGTTTTTTTATTGTTTCTTCCAACACTAAAAATCGTATAGATAAGTAGAACACTCAATTTAGATTCAAAATTGAAGAATAAATTAACTTTTTCCAGTGGAATTAAAATGATTTGAATTAATATAATGTTAATGTTTTTCTTTATTTCTAATGGACAGCGCATTTAAATTTTACCATTGCAGACCTTGTACATTCCCCGGAAGCTGGTATCTCTTTTTAGTGCAGCACCCTATAGGCGGATACCAATTTTGACGCCCATTTTCCTCCCCAGAGGGAGGCACCTGAGCTCTGACGATGTAAACTAGTGCTAGGATTTAATTTTATCGAAGCTACTCAAGCCAAACAGACACTCTAGGAATCTTTTTCATATCATAATCATACGACATGGCCGCTTTCGATTTTCTGCATTATGAAAATCCACCGACTTTGGCCGAGGTAAATAACACAATACGCGAACTTAAAGTCTTTTTTTCTACACAAATTCTTTGTTCTAGCATGAATTCCAAAAAAAATTGAGGATTCGTGCCTTTTGGATGAGAACGATTTGATTGAATTTATGACAGTTTGATAATTAAGGAGTTGATAATGACGAAGTCGAAAGTGAAGTCCAGCTATTATCAGTTGATTTTATTCGCGAAGGCTTAAAATTTGCTACATGAAGGGAATATTTATTTTCTCGTGATCCTGATATAAAGCGTGTATTAAAAATTCGATGAATTCTTATGTTACAGGATATCAATTATATAAGCGCCTTGAGAAACAAAACAGCCGCTAATAACTATTGCAACTAAAAAAAAACCCAACAGAGACCTTTAATAACGTTTGAAAAACTTCATTTAAATCAAAGCCTGACATACCCATCTGCTGATAGTATTTTTGATCCAGTTCACAACAAACGTGATTAATAGTTATAGTAATTTTATTTCTAATTTTAACATTTATGTGTTGTACATACTTATAGACTAAATTTTCACGGCACAATACTTTTAATTTTTGATGTGTAACATCTTTCCTCTCGGTTGCTGGATATTTATTGGGAGTGATTTCGAGAAAATGGACGGATGTGTGTAACAGGATGTGACGTAAGCGCGCGCTACTTGATTTAACCAATGAGAGTGCGTGGCTGTGACTTTTCGCTACCATCGCATGGGGGTCCAACTCTAGTAGCCATCAAGCACTTGACTCTAAATCCAATAGTCATGATATTGGGGGACATAAGTACGGCATACTGCTTATTTGAAAATGGACAAAAAACGATTTCGGTGGTCGTATACATTTCTTCGAATCAAACGGTTAAAAAAGATTAAAGATTTCCTGCATTTTGTACTTTTACCATATAACGAAGGTGGTTCTGCTCTTTTAAAAAAATTATCACTCGCTTCCCCTGATTTCGAGTGGTGATTTTAACTTCAGTTTGCCAAAAGCTGAGCCGCTCATAGCTTTTATGAATGATGAACTCAAGCTCGAAATGAACCCAAATTAGAATGTTTCGACTGCTAACAGTGGTACTGTTATTGACGCTGTTTTTCAACAGTTCTTAAATACTTTGAACTCACAAGTATGTGTGTCATACTTTAGTTATAAGTCCATTCTCTGCACTCTTCCCTAAATTGAAGAATAATTATTTTTGATGAAATATTGCATTTTACACCTTTTGTTAATCAAATACAATATAATCATTCGATAGAAAATTATTTCCAATCATTCCCCCGATTCATATTTTTTTTCAGGAGAAAAGTTAATATTGCGTATTTACCACGATAACATGTCAGATGTTACACATCATATGCGACTACTGTAAGACTCGTTTCTTCTTTTGTAATGAAAATGAGTTACTTTTGTTTTGTAAATAAGTAACACGGATTTAATTAATATTTTTTGCTCAATTTTTGGGGAAAATATGCGGTGATTTTTCGTCTTTCTATTTTTTTACACGATTATTTTTTTGTCAACGGTTTTCTAAGTAACTATTTACTGTGTAAAAAAAGGGTTAGGTGTATTTAACTAGTAACTAAATATAAAAAAAAATTGAGAAATTTTTTTAACTAAAACAGTTTATTACAGGAAATAGAAAGATTCCAAAAAAGAAAGCACTGCAAAAAAATTAAAAGACTCTAAATATAAATGAATTTATTTTTAATAAATCTATTAAATGAGAAGTAATGCACTGAAAGCATTGAAAGAATCTTTCACAAAAGAAATTTTATTGCTTATTAGAAGAAAATTTAAATATTTATTTTGATTAAAAGTTGAGAAATAAACAATAACGTGCCATACTATCGTAATAAAGTTTAAACGATATTTTTAAGTTCGATAGTTTCTTAAATAACGTTAATCATAAGATTATCAAACTGTTTAAATAATAAAACGAATTAATTTATTCCACGCATCGTAAGACTTTGCTAATATGCCCAGTAACTTAACAGAAACCAACACGAACAAAATTCAATGGGCCTTTAATGAACATCGTCTCGAGAATTTAAAATCCTTCCATCTGTGCAAAGGCACTAATTTGGATTACTTTTAAAATCTCCTATGTTAATAGCATATTTACCGTTGAAAATCTTATTTTCGCGAAATTCGAAGCGTTGGAAGTGAACCCGAGGCGATCGTATTTCATTATTTAATTAGAATTTCAAAGATGTAGCGAAATATAACTTTTCAATTAATGATTATTCGCTTAGTGCTTAAACAGAATGTTTCGAAGAATAATCGCATAATTTTTGTGAGAACTGGATATGAATTCGTTTTGGAAGAAGGGAGTTAGATAATGCCACTAAATGATTACGTCGTAAAATACTTATTCAAGAAACAGAACAGACATAAGAGATGTATGAATTTCCCAACATTCTCCTAATTAGCTCTAAATTTACAATATATGTATTAACTTTAAATCTTATCGAACAATCCTACTCTGAATACAAAATTAAAATAGCGTTAAAAATTCTATGACCTTTCTTTAATTATGTCTTTGGTTGATCGTCTTTCAAATCTACCGGGCGCTCACAATTAAACTTAAAATATTCTAACAGTCTGTAACAAAAAATACGCAGCAGAATTGCATAAAAATTGCGTAACGGCAGAATGAAATTATGGGAATTTCATCGAAGGAAAAATAATGTTTCAAAATCCCCAATAAAATGCGTTGTGCAATGTAAACTATTGATATATGCAAATGTCGTGACCACAGTAATTCTGTGTGTGTGGCAACCAACATCTTGGCCTACTGGATCACCCAACATGGATGTTGTTGTGGCTAATGCTACCTGTCTGACGTAGTCAGATCAAGGCCCACGAAATTCATCGTGGCAAGGAGCTAGAAGTACGCCTGTCGTTGTTCTAGGCCTTAAGCACCATACAGGTGACAGTACGAATTATCTCGGCGAAATTCCCCGAAGGTACGATAGATGGCGACACTGCCTATCTCCACCTCCATAATTTTGCCATGGAACTGGAGGGGAGGGAAATATTCTCCAGTCCCCTGCACTTGTAATTCAACCCACAAGTCTTTCGGACCCACTGATTTAACGATCACGTACTCCATCATGTGTACTCGAAAGGTATTTTGTGGCATCGGGCATCGAACCTAGGCCTTCTGGTCTGGAGTCCGATGCTCTAACCACCAGGCTACCCACGGCGGCCCCGACATGAATGTTTGCCACTTTTGGCTGTTGGGATACCTCAAGGCCATGGTCTACCATGATCACATCCCATCTCTGTCCAACCTTAAAAAACGCATAGAATTCCATGTGCGTAACATTCCCCAATTCATGCATGCTCCTTTCAACAGCCAAACAATCGATTTTACGCTTCCAGATGGTAGCAGACAATGCTGGACAACATATCGAGCATGTTTTGTAAACTTGTGCAAAAAATTACTTATATGTTCTTAATAAAGCTATGATACGCCTCCTAGGCGGGTTGAAACTCATTGTTTTGTTTCCCTCAATAAAATTCCCATCATTTCTTTCTGCCATTACCCAATTTTCATGCAATTCCGCTGTATAGTTTTTGCAACAGACTGCTCGCAAATCTCAAGTTTGATTATGGACACCTGGTAGGTAAATTCAATGCAAATAACGAGCATATTATTTGAGTAATTCATGCTATTGTTTTCTAGGCCATGCACTTTTTGTAGCACTATGAAGCTGCACGAGGGATATTGGAGATGGACCTCGTATTTTTGAGCCATTGTCAAGTGTGACGTACGACACCTAAACTGGAATCTCATATCCTAATTTCTACACCAACAGGAGGACGTTTGATCCTTTACAGATTAAACGTTAATCGGTCTCCTCTACACGGTGGGTGATCAGCGGTATAGGCTAGAACTCATGATAAACCAGCCATCGAGTCTGTGACTTAACCACTAAATTACCCCGAGTCCACTAGAGACTTTGTGAAACAGTATATAATAACAAGTACACCGATTGTCTCAGATAGTTACACGTAATTATCATAATTACTAAGAGCAATTCTCTCAAAAAGAGCGGTTACATTGCTACAGTAGTCATTTGATCTTCGTTTTAGGTTATTTTGGTTACTATATAAATAGTTGACATTCTTTGTACCAATTCTACAACAGAGCGTGGTTACCTCCGTTAAAATTCTTGCCTATAATTACTGATACTAAGGTGTCCTCCACCAGAGCTCTGATGAATTTCTTAAAAGACCTCTGAAATTTTCATTCTTAGGAGGATCAGTTGCTGATTATACGTTTTTCTATTTTCGGCCGCTCCCTCTGCTGAAGAAAAGAAAATCAATATTTCTACCAAGAACATAAATAAGTAAATTCAAATACAATACTATAATTATTGTTGTTTTCTAATCGTTTAAATCAGCCATACTCTAAGTGTGTTCCGTGAAATTCTAGGGTTCCGCGATACCCCTGTAGGGGTTCTACAAAAATTTAGGAAAAAAATTCAAAACACTTCTCTCTGCGATTTTACAATTATTTACCACGGTAATATTATACTATTATTAACGTTAGTATAGTTACGTTAGTATACAAGGCCGCCCCCGCCGATATCTACTTGTGAGCACGCAGCCCCTTTGATAAAAGCCGCCTCTGAGATTAGACGCAATAATTATGAACAAGGGACTTACGGCTCTAACTTTAAAACGTAAAGTCGACATTGTTTACACCGCATTTTTTGTATTACTATTTTTATTTCGGCTTTTTATTTATCAAACGCGCCGCCGACTTGAGTATTTTTGAGAATGTTCGAGACGATTGCGCTTCGACACTTACTCGACGATTAGCGTTCGGAGCGATAAGTACCTTCCTGCTAGAAACAAAGTGTTTATTGGTTTACTGCTGTATTCTGATTGTATCCGTTTTGTACATTTCTTCTTTCGAATAAGGCTACAGTGGACAGTTAAAATGTGGAAAATTGACTAAAACATCGAAAAAGATTTTTTGGCTTATTTTAATATTATATTAGCTTCTCTATCAAACGCAAAAATTTGTTTTGGTTTCAAGCATTTTTTACTGAGTTATGGGGTAGTTCCGATTCAGTCATCCATGACCACACCCCTTTGCTTACATTCTGATGTCATGCTGACAAAGCTGTCATGTACTTTGACAGAGAGAGAGAGAGAGAGAGAGAGAGTACGAATTTTATTTACTGTAGACATAGCCTCTCTAATTTTTATTTTAAATGTTAATTTATCAAGGTCTGGATGGCAACAATTTGTTTTAACTGTATCTGAGACCTAAATAGGCATTATTTGTTTACAATTCGTTCGAACTTGCGTTTGCATTTTTCGTTCAATTTTATTCAAACTTTATATTGATTTTACCAAAACAAAAAGTTCTTTTCAGAACTGAAGTTCATTTTAAATTGCCTTTGTTATTTAAAATTTTTATAATGGATCTTATGTCATCGAGATATAGAAAACCTAAAGGTCGTCCTACCAAAAAGAGAAAGATGTTGGCTGAAAATAGCAAGAAGCGATGGCAGAAATCTTCTAAAACTGTTGATGAAAAAAACAGTAATAGTACGGTATTGCAGAGAGATACATTGTCTGAACCGAGTACATCTTTCCAACCTGAGGCAAGCTATATTTTCACCCACAAGGCTGTGTTTTCTGATTATTGCAGAAAGTTCCTTGTAAATATTGTACAAACTGTACCCTTGTTATAAAACAACACCATCCCATGGGGTATTCTACAAAGATGGAACTTTTATGCGAATCATGTCATGAAAGCTATGGAAGTGTTTTTTTCAAGTTTCCAAGAAGAGGCCAAACATTCACATGATATAAACAGCAAACTGGTGAGTGCCTTCCTATCCATAGGCAGAGGGCATGCTGCTTTGGAAACGTTTTCATCTGTGCTCAACATGCCAACAATGGACCGAAAAACATTTGCCAAATGCATGCACAACTTATCCGTGAAAAACAAAGAGGTGAAGAAAAAAATGCTCGAAATGTCACGTCAAGCTGCTAGAGAAGCTTACGTAAAAGTTGATGCTTCTCTAAAAAATCAGGAAATAATTGATGTGAGTGTATCATATGACGGTACTTGGCAAAAGCGAGAGAGAGGACATACATCTAACCTAGGATTAGGAATAATCATCGATATCCTTAGTGGACTTGTCCTTGACTTTGAAGTATTGTCGAAATACTGTCATAATTGTGTAGTTGCTGGTCGAGATATGGGAGTCGATAGGGCGGAGTTCCACATACGGCAAAAAGGACATGCGGATGAGTGTGACAAAAATTTCGATGGAACTTCTGGGGCCATGGAGATGCACGCTGCACTAATTATGTGGAGGCGATCAATTAGTGATTGCCAAATAAGATTCGTTTCCATGCTGAGTGATGGTGACACAAAAACTTTTCAATTTTTGTCGGACAATAAAATATATGGTTCTGATATAAAAATTGAAAAGGAAGAGTGCCTGAATCATATTGCAAAGAGGCTAGGCACATCGTTACGTAACAAAGTGAAAGAATGGAAGGTGAAAAAGTGACTCTTGGTGGGCGTAAGCAGGAAGCCTTACAGATAAAAACATCACAAAGTTGCAAAATTACTATAGAAAGGCAATAAAAGATAACGTCCCTGATACCGATAAAATGAAAACTGCTATATATGCCAGCCTGATGCATTGCTCGTCAACTGACAAAAAGCCTATGCATGGTAAGTGTCCTGAAGGGGAATCATCATGGTGTTTCTATAAAAGAGCTATAGCCAAAGGTGAGACCCCAGGGTCACACAGTTCCACGAAAACTTACTTGTCGCCACAAGTAGTGGAGAAAATTATGCCTGTTTATCAACGTTTAGCTTCATACACCATTCTTGAAAGATGCGTAGCAGGCAAGACGCAAAATTCGAATGAAAATCTGCATAGCTGCATTTGGCGAAAATGCCCAAAAGAGGTATTCGTCTCCAAAAGGAGGCTGGAAATAGCAGTAACGGATGCCATCGAAAAGCACAATTTGGGCTACGTAAAATCTCTTGAAGCGAAAGAGGACTCATGTCTAAATGACAGTTTTTCTTTGACTATTGCAGAAAGACAAGATAAACGACGCATTTCTCAGAATATTTCTACAAAACAAAAGAAAAGGAAAAGAAATGCCACGAATACAAATGCAGCCTATAGTGCCGGTGCTTTTTAAATTTTTTTATCAGACTTAGCAAACAGTTTTCTTGTTATGTGTAATTAGATTTGTTATTTTTTTGAATTTTTGTAATTTAATTGTATTGAAATACTTTATTTTTACTCATTGTGATTAATGAAATATATAATATATTATCTGGTTGATGAAATAATAATGAAATACATTCTGTTAATTTACTTTAGATTTTATTGGAATGTTCTTGCTTACTTCAATTTTTATCACAATATATATTACATGTCAATGTGACTGTTACAATAAATATTGCAGAATCTTATACATATATTCTATGTTTATCTTATCTTTATGATATTAGTGTTTTTCAAATTTATATGAATGTCTTTAATTGTTTTTAAAAAAACTAAGTTTTTTTTCCTTTAGAATAATAATAGCTGTTGTTCTAAAAAATGAAACCTTCCTCGAAAGCATTGAATTTTTGTAATTTAATCCCTTTGAAATACTTTATTTTTACTCATCATGATTAATGAAATATATAATATACTATCTGGTTGAGATAAAACAATGAGAGAAATACATTCTGCTAATTTACTTCAGATATTATAAGAAAGTTCTAGCTTACTTCAGTTTTTATCACTGTATATACCACGTGTCAATGTGACTGTTACAATAAATATTGCAGAGAACCTTATGTATATATATTCTGCATCTATCTTATATTTGTATGATATCAGTGTTTATCAATTTCAAATTCATATTTATATCTTTAATTTCTTTAAAAAAAAGTTAATTTCCTTTAAAATAAAAAAAACTGTTTTTCTCAGAATCAAAAATTTGCCTCGAAACCAAAACTCAAAATGTTCCATGCGTTGCAATTTTTGTCGAATTATAACAAAACTTTCCAAAAGTATTCATCTAATGTATACTTATAATTCTTGGATGCATTGTAGTAATAGTGATAGGGTGAAAGAAGAAATTAAAGTTTTTTATGTAGGAGATCATTAAAATTCTTGAAATTTTTATATAAAAATTTGCGTTTACCCATATTTTGTAAATTATCATATAAAACATTACATTGTATGCATACATTTGTAAAGAATTGCTTAAAGAAGTTAAATCAGGTGAAAATATAAAATTTTAAAAAAAAATCAAAACGCATGGAACGTTTTGAAATTTTTAAATTTTCGTTAAATTTTTTTAATTTTTAAATTTCTTAAAAACTAATCTTTTTTTTTCTCACCAATTTTTTTATATGGTTTTAGTTCTAAGTTACATACAACCAGTAAAAATTTGGGGCATGTTTGTAAAAAATTAAAAAAAATTTTTTTACTGTCCACTGTAGCCTTAAACTCCTCTACGCAGTAACGATTGTGCGTTATTTTGACCCCACTATCCAGGCATTAATAAAGAAGAATGGAACGTTGGCTTAATGGCGATAAACGTTTTGCAACAACATCTAACGAAGCCTAATTTTCAACAGCAGTACGCGGGGAGTATACAGCAATTACCGATCCAGACGATTATGCAACGACATCAAGCTCCACGGTTTCAAAGGCGAAAAAAAGGAAGTATGATGAATCGTATATCAGTTTCGGATTTGTTGATTCCAACGGCTCACCTTTGTGCATGTTATGTAGTAAACTGCTTCCCAATTGTTCCATGGCACCCGCCAAGTTGCGTCGACATTTAGAAACTACATCCCGAGTGTAAAGACAAGAATCAAGATTTTTTTGTACGCAAAAAAGAACAATTATTGGAAAGTCAAAAAACTATGATGCATGTAACCCAAACTATTAACGAAAAGGCCACAGAAGCATCATATTTAGTTAGCTATCGCATTGCACAAGCAGGCGAAGCTCACACTATCGCTGTGAAAATTTAATAAAACCTTGTGTGTTAGACATAACCAAATGTATGCTCGACGAAAAATCTGCAAAGCATGTTTCTACTGTGCCGCTTTCAAACGATACTGTTTCACGGCGAATTCATGATCTCGCAAGCTACGTCAAACAAGAACTAGTTACACGTCTACAAAAAGCACGATTCGTCGTGTGTGTGTGTGTGTGTGTGTGTGTGTGTGTGTGTGTGTGTGTGTGTTGTGTGTGTGTGTGTGTGCAAATAGATTAGTCTACTGATGTCGCTGATCTGGCTATCTTGCTGGTTATCGTGAGATATCCATACGAAAATTCTTTTGAAGAAGACATGCTTATGTGTTCACCGCTGCTCACAAACACTACCGGAGAAGAAATTTTTAATTAAATAAATATATTTTTTGAGGAAAATGATCTCAGTTGGAACGATTGCATTGATGTTTGTACAGGTGGGACCAAGGCGATGACGGGTAATACAGCTGGACTAGTGTCACGAATAAAAATTAAAGTGCCTAATTGTAGTTCCAGCCATTGTATCCTGCATAGACAAGCACTTGCGATGAAGCAAATGCCATCGAATCTAAAATTAGTTATGGATGAAGCTGTAAAAATAAATAATTTCATCAAATCATGACCGCTACAATCCCGATTGTTCTCTTTATTGTGTGAAAATTATGGCAGTAAACTCAAAACACTGCTGCTCCACACAGAAGTGCGATGGCTGTCTCGGGGTAAAACTTTAACAAGGCTATTTGAACTTAGAGCCGAGTTACAAATGTTTCTTTCAGATACTTCTTTTAATTTGAAAAACCGTTTGTATGATAAACCTTGGTTGTTCCGACTGTCTTTTATGGCGGATATCTTCCAAAAACTGAACGAATTAAATTTATCATTGCAAGGTAAACAGACAACAATCTTCTAGGCCTTTAACAAAACAACTGCCTTCAAAAGAAAATTAGAATTTTGGATTATTTGTATTTGAAAGAGAGAAATAGAAAGCTTTACGTCACTCAGTGAGTTCGTTAGTGATAACGACTCAGAAATGTTTCAAGATGATGTATTTGAAGAATTGGTCACAGATCTCACTTCGAAGCGCGCATCTTTTGAGAAGTATTTTCCTGAAGAACAGAATACAAAAATGAAACTGAATTCATGGATTCATAATCCTTCTTTACCCAACTTACAAAAGCCAGAAAGTATGTCAAACGAGATATACGAATCTCTTTTAGAAATGTCATCAGACACAAGTATGGAGTCACTGTTTAAAACGACGCCTCTCAACGATTTTTGATGCAGAATCCGTGATGAATATCCAATGCTAGGGCAAAATGGCTCTGAATATTCTTTTCCCGTTCCCAACAACATATTTGTGCGAAACAGGATTCTCAACCTATGCAGCCACGAAAACAAAATACCGCAATAGACTGGACGCTGAACCTGATATGAGACTTCAACTGTACTCTATAAAACCTGACATCAACCTATTGATAAAAAATAAAAAACAGTTTCATACCTCCCATTAGTTTATATATATATATATATATATATATATATATATATATATATATATATATATATATATATATATATATATATATATATATATATATATCTTTTTAATATCTTCTGTTATTATACTTGGTATGTAAGTAAGTAATAAGTAATTGTTACATTGTGCTTTTATTATGCTTATTAATAAAGGATACACTTTTTAAAAACTATTGTTTTATTGTAGGGTTCCGACAAGTATTTCGCTTTCCAAAAGGGTTCCGTCACCAAAAAAGATTGAGAACCGCTGGTTTAAATGATAAAGGATATTCACTCATTATGATACTACAATCTCCAGACTGTCACAAACCTATTTAAAATAGGAAACCAAATAGAAATTAAAATAAAACGATTTATAATATCCACCACGATAAAGCTAGACAGCATTAGCGCTAGGTTCTTTCGTTTCCAAAAATATATTAAACAAAACGTGAATATTCACATTCAAAATGCCTACTGTTATTTCACTATCTCACTATATATCTTGTTCACATTTTCAACCGTGAATAAAATACATCTTAAAGCACTCAATTGAGCTGATATTTTATATACACGATTATTTTGGATGACAATTCAGTAATTAAATTATAATTAATAAAAAATTAATTTATTACAACTAATAAGTCAATTAAAGAATTCAATACAGCCACGTTGACATCATTTTTGGTGCCTTAGCGACACTTTTGGCAACTTGTGTCAAAACTTTAACCCTCCAGCTGCGTAGTGATACGTGTGTTATGCCTAAGTTTGTCCGTGGAAATCGCGGGATGCGCAGCGAGTGGGTTAAAATGTTTTTTCTTGCGCTTTAAAAGTGCTCATTTGAGCTGAAGTTTTCTGTAAACGATTGTTTGGGAGACAATACGATAATTTAATTATAATTAACTAACGTTAATCGACTAAAATAATTTAACAAAGAACTACTGATACAGCCACGTTGGCTTCATATTTAGTGACTTGGGACAAAACTTTAAAATATTTTTTTTCTTCTAGTTTTAAAGCATTTAGTTGAACTGAAATTTTATATACACGATTGTTTTGGATGACAATACAATGTTATAATGATAATTAATAAAAATCAACTGCCACTTATATTGTGATTCTGCCATGTATATACATATTTATATGAATTGTGAAGATTTAATAAAAAATAGCTAAAATTATATTTTTTACTTTGGTGACCTAAGTAGGAATCGACTCAAAAAATATAATATATATTTATTTATAATTCTTGATTATGCCAGTTAGTTTTATAGTTTCAACAATATACAAAATGTGTGAGCAAAATCTCTCTTTACTTTATTTAAATAACTATTTCAAAATAAAATATTACTAATTATAATTTCCGACTTTTATTAATAAAAGCTAATATTAAAACTTCTATTGAAATAACAGCAATAATCAATAAAATAAATTTTAATGAAAGAAATATTTTCAAAAAAAATTCATTTATACTGAGTATTGTTCAAAGGCATGAAAAAGAAATCCTTTCTATGAAAACTGAAACATTTGTTCTTAAGCATAAAAGAAAATGAGATATTTTATTCTCCAAAGCAAGAACTCAATAACCGAAATATTTTTTTTAATGGTTTGTTTTGCTCACATAAAATTGAATAGTTAATTATAATGGTTAAATATTTTTATTAGAAAAACTCCTAAGATTGCTACAGAATAATATTATTTGCTTTTAATGTTACATCCGGAGAAGAACCAGAAAAAAATGCTGAATTGTTCAATTAATGTTTCTTTGTTCGAAAGAATCATTGTTTTCATTCATTGTTTGTGAAACAAATAAAAAGGAACTTTTTCAAACTATCTTAAATGCTTATATAAGACCATTTTTACTCCTTAAACTATCGCTCCAATTCTTTCCATCGTTCTTGGATTCCTCAAATCATATATAAACAACAAAGAAAACACCCAATTTACGATAAATATAATCTAAACTGTAAATATCTTTCCTTAAAGCCAATTCTGCTCGAATTGATCAATTTATTGAGCTCACAGCTTCCAATCGAGGTATAAAATGCTTTTAAAAAATATAGACTTTCTATCTGAAGGTGGTTCCATTTAAAAAAAAGAAATAATTTAAAACTATGATCGCTTGACCTGACAGACGGCGGCTGCATGTCTGTTTTCGACACTAAAAATCGATTTTTTTTCTTGGACCCTCAGTCATTTATCTCCACACACACACTTCGGGAAATTTATTCCTCCAGCCTTACACCAGCACTCTGATTAAAGGGGGAAGAGAAACAAGCATAGACTGATTTTTTTTTGCTTATTTATTTAGTTTCTCATCTAAGAATGATTGATTATCTTTTAGATTGAAGCTTTTCGGACTACGCTTTATTCCCGTTAAAAGCACGGAGTGAGCCTTTTTTTACTTATTCAGGAGAAAAGGTCCAAAGGTGTACTGGAAGCTCCCTAAGGCTAGCAATTTGGGAAGACTGAAGAAAAGGGTTTCCTGTTTTTTAGGTTCTGACTTGGGGACTCTATATAATCCCAGCCGTACGGTTGAGAAATTAGCTAAGAGAGGGTTTTATGGTTGAGTTGGTTTAGTCTTTATGTATCTGGGAGTTAGTGTTAGTTAATTCTTTACGTAGGAAATAGCAATGATTGCTTCTTAGTCCGGGAATTCGTTGCCCTTTTGTTTCCAAATCGATTAGTTCCTGATACCATATTGTTGCGAAGATCTGGAGAACGAAGACTTATCAAGATCTTTGATTTTCAGATCAATTGTAACAGCATAAACTTTACGAATGGAATCACATTGAGGGTTAAATAAAACTGTACAGTTCCAGGAAATGGAATAAATAGCCTTAATAATAAGATTCTCACTTTAACTGGACAGAATTAGTATCCCTCTTTATGGATGAAAAGAAACTAAATTTAAATGTTTACGAGTGACTGAGTAAGCTAACATCATACTATAAAGCAATTCCAGGTTTATTGGAGGAATGCCCAAAGGAACCGAGCTCACCCAAGAAGGGCTTAGAACTATAAACTGATCCCTCGAGAAACAACCACTCCCACGTCCAGACTTAATTGAAAAAAAAATCAAAGTTTGAATTTTTAACAGCAGATGACTGTAAAATAACAAAATACAAATTTAAAGGTAACTGCACGATATATACATACGTGTATGTGAACATAATACAAATATTCGAGACAGATATAATAAAAGAAAACATAACATTCTAACTTTCTTACAAATGCATTAAAAAGTAAAATTATCCAATACAAATGCAGCACACAAACCAAAAGAAAAAATGCAGGAAACATATGAATAATAATAATAATAAAATGTTTCTTTCTCAAATAATATTCCCAGTTGACGTCAATACTTCCTGTTATTTTTTCCCTTTCAATCGGTCCTTCTGTTAAGGGAAAAAAGAATGATTCAACCCAGAAGAATGATTATTTCTTCGATACCATACTGACGAAGCACAGAAGCCACGCCTCCCGGATCCCATCGTCCAACCAATCGCCGTCATGCCACTCAGCAGAACGTAAAACACCACTTTAGCCATGCCCCTCATCGAAGACTTGTCCTGATATGGGATTGAGGACTGTTTTTACAGTCCAGAAGCCCAAATAAGCAACGTCCATGCAACGTCTATTATTTCTTCGAGGGGGATGAATGTTATAATTTTGAGGCATGATCAATGGAAAATGATCAAACCCAAGCTGACAAGACCTTCTCTAATCTATCACATTATGCCAACTTGTGCCACGTAATTCAAAGTACCTCTGCCCCTCTACAAGGCAGGCCTTCTATAGTTTTAGATATTGAACCCGTGACTCATCAACGACGACCATGACCACTCAGATACTGTGGCCACAGTAAATTGAAAAAGACTTTTTTTAATATTCATAGCAAGACCACTCCAGAATGGGTGTCGGAAAATGTAAATTGTGAGTTTGATTTGATTTTGATTCACGTCGCACTCCTCAGCAACACCAGAGATAATGGCAAATGATCTTGTAATTGTGAACTAGAGTCGAACCTAGAACATCACCCCTGAACTTCCTCTCTAATGTAACATAACAAAACCTAAATATTTGGATTTCTCAAGGTATAAAATTTCAGTGTTCAAAGTTTCACACAACTACGTTCAATAGTTCAGGAAATAAACACGGTTGAACTTAAAGATGAAACAAGGTTAAAAGCATATTTAATTTATGGAAGTCGTGGACCTAATGGGGTCGTTTAAAGGCTATGAATCATTTATGTAAAGTATAATCGAATTCCACTCTAACATTCTTTTCTAAAATATCTTAAATAGAATGATCAGATTGAAACAGGATTTAGAATGTAGGCAACTTCATTCAAATTTTATCAAATATTTTAAAAATAAGATTCCCGTAGTGAGAAAATTTCGTTTCAGCAATCCATTAAAATTACAATTTCATTCTCCTTTGGGTAATAACAAGAGAGATGCAACTTTTCTCCAAGAGGTATGAGAAATATTGAAGAACGTCCAACGTTCAAGATCAAATTAAAAACAATAAATTTGAGATTGGGTTTAATGAAGTAATCTTTAATGTAATAATCACTTATTAATTTAAGTTAGATTACTCAAAAATAAGAC
Source organism: Trichonephila clavipes (assembly GCA_019973935.1). Taxonomy (NCBI): domain Eukaryota; kingdom Metazoa; phylum Arthropoda; class Arachnida; order Araneae; family Nephilidae; genus Trichonephila; species Trichonephila clavipes. The sequence goes on along the minus strand of BMAU01015622.1, from coordinate 115,382 downwards.
ATATCGTTAACAAAATATAATGGGCAGAGAACAAGGAAATTTTTCATAGCCACCACCTCCTCTTCTCATTCAGTCTCTAGTGAAGATGGGTGGTCACTAAAAGGAATTTCGAATGCTTGAAAAGTCACTTACAGTTATTATTCTAAGAGTGGTTACATTGCTAAATTTAAGGTTGTCTGAAGCATGTACACTATTATCATGTAAGGTACTAAAGCATGTACACCACTGTCATGTAAGGTACTAAAGCATGTACACCACTATCATGTAAGGTACTAAAGCATGTACACCACTATCATGTAAGGTACTAAAGCATGTACACCACTATCATGTAAGGTACTAAAGCATGTACACCACTATCATGTAAGGTACTAAAGCATGTTCACCACTATCATGTAAGGTACTAAAGCATGTACACCACTATCATGTAAGGTACTAAAGCATGTACATCACTATCCGATAAAAGCATTATCCCGATACATACAAATCAATGTAATTTTTTGGTTTTACGAATAGCATGCCTAGTGTAGAATATGACTAGTTCAAAAAATCAGAGAACTAGTATATATAGATGCTTGAGATGCATGTTAAGGCGACTTGGTACCCCTAAAATCACAAACCTGTCGTTTTTTTTAATTTAATCTTATTCTTTGCATTATTATCTTTCGATTGATATATCACTTGTGCATACCGGAAAGTTAGAAGTTGAATAAAACTTCATTTGAAAACAAATTAGGCGAATCTACCACACCCTCTTTTTAGAAAAAAAAAAGCGTTTTGATTAATAAAATCTAATTTATAAAGAGAAATAATAACATTAAAAAAGAATGTGCAATATATAAAGCAGAATATTTCTGAGGCAATACATACAATCATTTTTTTTTTTGAGAAATGTGTGCATGTAAAATTTTTAAATTAAGGCATTTTATATTAAAAATTTTATAATTTCAATTCTTATTCCTGATATATTTTTCACACAAATGTAACACTTTATTATAAGAAGAAAAACAGCTACAATTTCTGACGTGACAGAAAAAAATATTTTAACGATTTTCTTGATTTTTTTGTGCAATTAGTACTCTCTAAAAGTTGATCATTTATAAAAATGTGTGGGTTGAAAAAATATGAAACTGCAATTATTTTAAAGAAAAACGTACAACTAATATCTTAAAGTGGTATTTTAAGTTTAATTAACCTTATAATAATTATTTTTTCAGAATTATAAACTTTAAACTGGTTTTTCTCAGTTTGTGTTTTTCGAAACCTTAATGCATTCAAAATGCTACTCCTTCGACAATTATTTACCAATCACTTCCATTTTTTCCTGTGTGTTAAAAATAAAGCATGCAATAAAATTAGGGATCCGTTTTGCTACAAACTGAATACTTTTTTAAAAAAAAAAAAATGTAAGACATGTTGGCTTTTTCATTGATTTTTAGCCTGTATATCAACATTTTATTTTTTTCTCTCGAAAACGAATGAAGTTATTCTAAAATCGATCCCTAAAGTTATTTAGAACATCCATAAGAATATTATAAAAAAATTTCATGTCAAAAAATTAATTTTTACAAAAGGAATAGGATTTTAAAATTTTCCCAATTTTCTTCAAAAAATTTAAATTTTTAAAATTGTGATAATATATGAAAATTTTCATCTGGTATCATTTTCTTGAATAGAAACATTGTATAAAAGGCTAAAGTTATAATTTTTAAATACGTAAAAAAAGAAATTTGCTCAAAGGGTACTAAGTCATCTTAAAGGTAAATGGTGATAGGATGAAGTTTAAGTTTCTTCGAGCATTACATTGCTCAAAATTGAAAAGCAAATGTTGAATTTCTAATTGTGAATCGAAGTTTATTATACGTCTTTACATCAATAAGGAATATACCTTTTATATCTTATCTTGTATAAGACATTTCTTTTTCCACTGTACAAATAATGCGATTTCCATTTGGATTTCAGGTCAAAATATTCGAACGAAAAAAAATTCCTCAAATATTCTGTAAGAGGTCAAGAAGAAAGATCGCTTCAATAACTGTGTTTGAGATCCTTACAACGAATAAAGATTTCCCTCGAGTACGGCAAAGTGAGTTGACCAGCCGCGAAAATTAATGGTCAGCGATAACTCGCCAAAGAGGTTTCAGACGTGTCTGTCGTGTTAATCAGAAAACTCCGACACTTACTGCTGGAAGAATCAAGACTTATATAGTTTGACTTATATAGTTGGAATTGCTACGAATGAAATCTACCTTCCCCACAGTAAAATAAAAGAAAGTTAAATCTCTTGTCCGATCAAGATATGCACAAATTAATGTTAACGGAGTGTATAGAGCCAAAATCTAAAACAAGGTAGAATATCTGAAACAGCATTATGAATTGAAAAACTGAAAAATAATTAAATTGAAACATTTTGTGATATATCTAGAGCTTTTGTACATGAACCAATTTATCAAAGTCCTTAGGAAAAGTTGTAGCAAAGGTTAAATTAATTTGTCATTTCGATAACGAATGCAATAAATATATATTTGTAGCTTAACTTGATTTAACGAATAAGCAACAACTATTTATCTATATGATGATATTTTGATGATAACTAATCATCAGTTCTTGCGGTGGCATAGGCAATAAACTCGCTAAATTTATCCAATTTTATTTTATTTAAAAATCATTTAACTAATTTCTGATTTTATTTAATAACCTACTTCAATTGTTGCTGATTAATCAAAATTTTCACATTCTAAATATCAACACAAGACAAATAACACAAATATCAAGTCTTAGTTTTAGATAGTTAGGGTATTAAACTACATTAAAAACTTGAATTTTGTAGAAAATATCGATTGTTTTGCATCCAATAAAGTACTTTAAGTCTTAACCATCCTTAACTGTCTATTTTGAAGCTACGAAAAGTAGAAATGGACTTTTAAGCATTTTAATCCATTAACTGTCCTTTTTTGAAATGTTTAGCCATATACATTACCTATGCCTAAAAAGTTGTGTAATAGTGATTTTCAAATTACGTTTTTATGTTGTGAAAATATTTGATGTTTTTAAAAAAAACTATATTTTATTATATTTATATAATATAACGAGGGATGTGTGTGTTTACGTAAAATTACAGAATTGCCAAGCTAGGATCTTCGCAACTAATTAATCAGACACTTAAGGAAAAAAAAAACGAAAGTTGGTCTTCTCAAACATTCATCTTTTCCTAAAAATTATTTACCATCTACATTTGAAAAAATAATTTTTGAAAACATATAAAGATATTTCTTGAAAAACGTGGCTAATTTTATATAATTATTTTTGTTTCTTATGTAATTTTTATTTTTAATTCTATTCTATAAAATCTATTTTAAAAAATAACAATTTAAGAACGTGATAACTCAAACTATTTTTCGTATATTTAGATAAAATTTGGAAGAAATGTTTTAATACTGTTTCTTGAGGAACTAAGCTAAAATGCTTAAAATACATCAATTTGAAGTCCATTTATTCATATTTTGATATATCAGCGTAGATAAATTTTAACAGAAAATCTCTGATACTAATTCGATTAATTGTAACTCTGAAAATAATGTGAATTCTTCAAAACTCCTTGTTAAGGTAGGAAAAATATTCTACGGGCAGTTTTCATAAAAGAAGAATGTTTTAGTTTTGTTATTTTTTTCTTCATTTTTTACAAAAAAAATTGGATTTAAAAAGAAATGTATCGTAATAACATTTAAAAACAAATTTACATGTGTATTCTAATTCAGGTGATACTAAATATAAGAATTTATTCATTTATACGCGTTTTCATAATCACGGTTCCAAATGCAGTCAGATGCCTTAAAAATTATTTGTTGCTTTCCTAAACATTAAACTGGAATTACTATATCAACAGATGAGTTACTGTGTTTTCTCAGGAAAGGATAACTTTTGATTTAAAACTAGCCGTTTCGTTGAGAATGTAACTACAAAGTTTCAAGAGAAAAATATACTTCTTCTAAAGCTCATAATCTTAATAGTTATGAAAACAGCAAAGTGTTTATGAGAAACGTGATGTACTAAATGTGAAGTCAGATTCTTTTCTCACTTACACCTAAAATAAATTTTCCCCAAAAGAGAGGGTGCCATAAAAGTTCTATTTTAGAACTATTATAAATGTTGTTTATGAAGATTCTCATTACAGAAATAACTCCACGTGAAAATTTTATCATTATTTGTAAGATTGTTTTAGCCACTAAAAGGCCCAATAAATTGATCAGTTAATCATATTTAAAAATATTTTGGTAATCTTGTTATAAAGCAATATATAAAAAGAGTGTAAGTTAATTCCTACTTGGGTCGATAAAAAATTATTTTAGTTACTTTTTTATTAAATAATTGCAATTAATATAAATATGTATGAACATATAATAGAATCACAATATTAAGTATTAAAATATAAAAGTATTTTTACTGAAATTTTCCATTTTCTTTCCTATATATGGTATTTGACTATTAATTTGTGTTGAGTGTGTTGCTTACTATTTATTCATTAATTTAATTTAATTATTCCAATAAAATACTTTAGTAAAAAGAAATCGCATTCTTAGAAATTAGATCATCCCAAGTAGATTCGAACCCACGACCTACAGATTAGAAGTCCAATGCGCTATCCATTGTGCTACAGGGACCCAGCAAGCAATTTTCCTTTTTATACAGGGTGTTGGGCTATTATTTTTGTTTGTTACTATTGACTTATTAATTAAATTAATGAATTCATATTTGAAGAAACTGTATTAACAACAAGTGTCATCCACTTCAAGTTTAAAAAAATGCATTTGCACTTGAGTGGATGAATAAAAAGTATTTTATTAATGATTTAAAATTTTGAGCAAGAATATATATATATAGGTATATAGAGGGTATGAACTATAAATAGTAGGAATGGAAAAAATAACCATTTAATAGCCAAGACTGCTTTTTAACTTAACATATTTTATAGTTCCTCAAATGTAAGGTATCCGAACACGTTTAAATGACCAAATTCGGTTAGAACACATGTTTTGGGTTTTATTTTGTTGAATAGACCTATCTTTTAGCTTTACAAAGAGTACTTAATTTCATTTCTCCGTTACCTAGAAGCCAAGTTACAATCAATCCTATAAAATTAGAAAACCTGGAAGTGGGTCTTTAAGACAACTTGGAACCCCAAAAACCACAAACCTTCTTTGCATTATTATCTTTCGATTGATATATCACTTGTGCATGTCGGAAAGTTAGAAGTTGAATAAAACTTCATTTGAAAACTAATTAAGCGATTCTGCCACACCCCATTTTTAGAAAAAAAGGTAAAAAAAGCGTTTTGATTAATAAAATCTAATTTATAAAGAGAAATAATAACATTAAAAAAGAATGTGCAATATATAAAGCAGAATATTTCTGAGGCAATACATACAATCATTTTTTTTGAGAAATGTGTGCATGTAAAATTTTTAAATTAAGGCATTTTATATTAATAATTTTATAATTTAAGGCATTTTATATTAATAATTTTATAATTTCAGTTCTTATTCCTGATATATTTTCATACAAATGTAATACTTTAATATTATAGGAAGAGAAAAACAGTTAAAATTTCTGTCGTGATAGAAAAAAAAATTTTTTAACGTTTTTCTTGAATTTTCTTGTGCAATTAGTACTCTCTAAAGGTTGATCATTTATAAAAATGTGTGGGTTGAAAAAATATGAAAATGCAATTATTTTAAAGTAAAACGCATAAATAATATCTTAAAGTGGTATTTTAAGTTTAATTAAGCTTATAATAATTATTTTTTCAGAATTATAAACTTTAAACTGGTTTTTCTCAGTTTGTGTTTTTCGAAACCTTAGAGCATTCAAAATGCTACTTGTTACGACCCGCATGTGCAGAGGGCGCTAGTAGTCCTCCTTGTTTACATTTTCGTCAGTATGCTTGTAATGCATCCTCGGAGCGGACGTACCTACCGTCCTCAATAAACAAACAATTTTTAAAGTGTACAGTCTACGCCTTTTGCTTGAGCAGTCAAGTTATACATAACTCAAAGTCTGCTCATAATCTCCGTTCTAGACATTTCTAGAATAACCACACCATTTGTGGTTAAAATCAGAGCTATCGACCTCACCCACTACTCCTTCGACAATTATTTACCAATCACTTCCATTTTTTTCCTGCGTGTTAAAAATAAAGCATGTAATAAAATTAGGGATCCGTTTTGCTATAAACTGAAAACTTTTTTTTAAAAAAAAAATTAAATGTAAGACATGTTGGCTTTTTCGTTGATTTTTAGCCTGTATATCAACATTTTATTTTTTTTCTCAAAAACGAATGAAGTTATTCTAAAATCGATCCCTTAAGTTGTTTAGAGCATTCATAAGAATATTATAAAAAAATTTCAGGTCAACAAATTAATTTTTACTAAAGGAGTAGAATTTTAAAATTTTCTTCAAAAAATTTAAATTTTTAAATTTGTGTGAATAATATATGAAAATTTTCATCTGGTTAAATTTTCTTGAATAGAAACATTGTATAAAATGCCAAAATATAATTTTTAAATACGTAAATAAAGAAATTTGCTCAAAGGGTACCAAGTCCTCTTAATCTACCAAAACTGGGTTTTTAAATTGTTCAAAATCCGTCATTGCGAGTCTATCTTTGATAGCTCAAAAAATATTTCAAACCTATTTTTTAAAACATTTTAGCCTGATATTTATACGATTTTCTAGAAAATCTACTAACATATTTCTTATTGTACGAATATTTTTTTGAGTTATGGCCTATTATTTAAATAATGGTCTCGGAAAAAATATAAAATTTATCATAATACTTACACGATAAGCGGTAATATTTTTAAATTTTAATAAAACATCAAGCTTTTTGTACATTCTCTAGATAAATGCATCCAGTTTGTTTCAGTAATTCTTGTACTGATATAAGTTAATAATTACAGTATTCTCTAATTGCTTTGAAAACTTTCAAAAATATTGCTAAAATTGCGCTAATAATTGTGATTTTAGGAAAATTTAGATTTTTTTTCTTAAAAAAGTATTAGTATATATATATATATATATATATATATATATATATATATATATATATATATATATATATATATATATATATATATAGCTCACTGAACAAGCTGACAAGGTAGCCTCCAAACTCTACATAACAATGACAATTTTTCCAATTTTCTTAAATTCTTTCGCACTTTGTGACGGGGCTTTATCGGTAGTGTGTGTGTTTGTATATTGGTATTGATTCCGAAAAAGCATTTATAACATTTTAATGTGAGTGTGTGTGTATATTGGTATTGATTCCGAAAAAGCATTTATAACATTTTAATGTGTGTGTGTGTGTGTGTATTGGTATAGTGTGTGTGTGTGTATTGGTATAGTGTGTGTGTGCGCGCGCGTGTGCGTGTGTGCGTGATTCTCTCTCTCTCTCCAAAAAAGCTTTTATAACATTTTAGTATTCTATTTTTTTAAAAAAAAAAATACTTCGAAAGTGTTTTAAAAAATGTAATTTCTTTTGTTTTAAATCGCATTTGTTGAACAATTTGTAATCCATGAGAAAAACGTCTATTCTAAGAATATTTATAAAATTTTCAGAGCATTATTTGTGCACAAAACTTCACATTCCTTTCATTTTAAAATGATGCATAAAAGAATACAAAATTATTTTTGAACACAAGATTTTTCATTTTCATATAGAGGAATTTTGTCTTGTATTACATGTATCCATTATTTGATGTAAAAGATGCTTCAAATTTCATATACGCAGTAACCAAGTATACTTTTTTGGAACAATTAAAATAAACAAATCTATAACATTATAAAAAGTTAAATGTATTCACAGAATAGAATAAAACCATTTATTTTTACTAATGATAAAAGATTTCCATTGAATAGTTAAAATAAAATATGGCGTTAATAAAAGAATCAACAAGGTTTCTTTTAAAAAGAAACTTTAACCAATTATAACACTCAAGTCATTAAATTGTATAATAATCATTATTAAACTATTTCTCTTATGAGAGAATGTTAAGATAGTTAAGTGAATACCCAATTTTCCGTTAACTATAACGTCAAAAACTATTAATCTTTGAAAGTAATGAAATACTTTAAGCAGTTTCAAGACGAATTCTTTATTATTTATGGTTTTTTCATAACATAGTACCAATTAAAACTTTGAGTAATTTTCTTTTCTAGATTTTACAGTTCAGAATTATTTTTTGGTAAAAGAGCTAGCTGACTTTGTGAAATATTTTCCTGTAATAAATATTTGCTAAGGTTTCAAAAACAACTTAAAATCTAGTTCTGAGAATAAGGAATTCTGTATAAAAATTATTTCTTATTTAAAGAAATAAGGTTGAGATTTTTTTAAAAGATGATCATTTAACTTTTGCAAATAGAACGCGCTCACTAATTTTTGTCTATTTTGAATTAAATTTATTTCTTCTAGTAACTGTCACTATTACTTATCGTTTATTAAAAGTTGAAACTCCGTTCTATAAAATATAATTTTGAAAATATAATTAATGTAAAATAATTGCAAACATTTACACTACTGAAAAATATAGAACTTAAAAGGAATTCAACGCTGTAAGACTTCTCAAACTTTTAACACCTGCGACCAAATTTTCAATCATAATTTTCATCGTCCAATGTATTATTTGTATTATATAATACATTATATATTATTTTATTCCAATGTATTATAACAATGTATTGAATGCAATGAAAAATGTACTTGAACACTAAAACTGCCCTTGTTTATTGTTATTAAACTTGTTTTGAATTTAGTATTGATAAATTAATTATCAAAAACATTGTGCGGTACTGATACATTTATAAGTATAATAAATCAATTGTAACGCGCGCGATGTATTTAATTTTTATTATGTCGAAATGTATTTGGTTTTGCTTCCACTCAGTATAAATTAATACTTAGTATTTAAAATCTTTAATTTTCTACTTTTCATATGCTCGCTTCCCCCTCATAGCAATATCTCGCCTCCACAGTTTGAGAAATGCTGCTGTAAGAAATAAAAGATCGTGCAGATTCTAAATACTTATTATAAGTAAGCTTTCTTAATTAACAAAGCATATTTTTAATTTAGGGTAATTGATTGATGAGAATTCATAAACTTTAACTTTCATTAATTTTGTTTGGAAAATTGGAGTAAAAGTGGTTATTCAATGATACATAATCACTAGCTGGTGTAACCGTTCTTAGCACGGGTGCATCGAAAACTAAACAAATTGAAGGATAAAGAAGTTTTTAATGAGTTAATTTTACGTGAACTGCAAAATAAACAAAAAGGCTTTTTGCATATCTCAGCGGTATAGTTTTAAATCTGCAGGTCTAATAGCTGATATAAATGATTTTTTTTTATTTATAACGCCCCCGTAACTCCATTGTAGGTCCACTTTTGAAAACACCTTCTTAAGCAGATCTCTGCTTAGCAAAAGTAACACAGTGTTACAAATTTGGTGTAAAGAACGCTTAATATAGTGTAAATAGTTTCTACATGGATGTGTAAATACGTAAGTATTACTTTATTTTAGGTTAAAATTGTGATATTCGCAAACAATGCTGTTCCTTACATTATAATGGCAATTCAATGGAAACAGCGAAATGTTGGCGATAGAGATAAATTGGCATCAATTTTGGCAATCATGTTAGCTACTTGGCGATTGTTTAAACGATGCAGAAGTCCTGGTAGAGAGCAGAATCAAAGAGGATAGCACAGAAACCTTCTCCACAAAAACATACATATACATGCCAATTTTCATAGTGATCGGTGTTGAAGTGAAACGAGTTTATATGTACAACAGTGGTTCTCAAACTTTAACTACTGGCGACCCAATTTTCAATCATAATTTTTATCGCCCCCAAAAAATAATAATATATTGAATGCAATAATAATGCATTTGTGGGGAGTGGGTGCTAAAGTTACAATACGATCATAATTATAAACCGTACAAAATTAACAAGATAAGTATTAAGTTTTGTATATGTTACTTTTGAGTAATATATATTTTTACTTTTTACACTTTTTAGTTCGAGTCACAAGAAAAGCGTGTTTTTTTTATTTGTTTTTAAACTATAATTTATTTTATAAGTATTTTTACTATACACGATAAAAATCCCAATTCCAGTGAATAATTTAATTAAGAGAAAATATACTTACCTACTTTCAAGGACTTTTCAATTTTTCTTTGATTTTTTTTGAGAAAAAATCCAATAAAACTAATGAAAATGTTCCAAATCTGCGTACTCTTAATAAAAGATATAAAGCATGTTCATAGAAAATATTTTTGAACAAAAGTGGTCGCGCAGGGAACTCGATCAAAACTAGTAACTTGATTGTAAAAAAAAAAACGTTTGAAACTCCCCCCAAAAAAGAGGGCGAAATGTGATAAATTCATTTTAGTTCCCATTAAGACTGTATTATTGGAGGATTCTCTGTCAAGTTCATTGGTAACAAAAACAGTTTTCCCAGAATTAACGATTTCGTGAACATCAGTTGACTCTGCGCATCGCGAGACCGATCCCGGGTTAAAAGAGTTATTCAATAAAACATATATGGATATTAGTTCTAAAAAAGAATTGCGTAAAATGTTCTCCGTCATGCATTGTATGTTTGCCAAATAATCCTTCAAAGTACTCAATACGCTTATCCATATATCATATAACTCATTCAATGGAAAAAAAGCAACAGAAAAATATTATTTACAACTTTCCTAAAAGAAAAACAGATGGAGTGAAACATACCAGTAAGTTTGAAGGTCAAATAAATGATATTCAAAAGTAGCATTTTAGGGGTTCAAAGAGAGGACCCACTTTTTGGTTGCACAATTTTTTGTCGCCAAATTTTGAGCGATAAAGGTTACAATATGGTAACCTTTCCATTTCATCAAAAATTTGGATTTTCAAATCACCGAAAAAATGGCAACCTAAAAAAAGTGCAACATTTTACGCCTTTTTCGAAAAAACGTCATTTTGACATTTGACTTCGCTGGAGGTTGTTAAGAATGGCGTGTGAAAGGAAATTACTTTAAAGTGAGGCTACGATAGGTTTCTTTGTGCTCCTGGGCACATAGGGAAGAAAGAGACGTTAGAATGGTGTATGAAAGCTTTTAATTGCTTCTCGTTATGAATGTTCGAGGTGTACAAAAAAATATGCGTTTGCAAAAGCGATTGACGGCTACGAATGGCGTTGCCGCAACCAGTCGAAAGATAATCGCCACGACGTCGTTCGGAGTGTGAGAAAGGGCACTTGGTTTAGCGAAAGTAAACTTGCTATAACTATTATCTTGCGTTTGACGAGATATTGGTTTGACAAGAGCATAAATGAGTTCGTGATGAATGACTTGAAGTTAATAAGAATATGACAAAGTTAATAAGCCACATGTGGCGGCGATCTTATCACAAGTTGGTGAATGAGAATTTTCATAAATTCCTTTCCATCGCAAGGGTGTATCAACCAACAGATCATGACGAAATGCAAGCGTAAGGTAAGTGCTTTTTAACATTTTTTAAAATTGATTTCATGTATTTCTTCGATTTTATCTTTGCGAAACGCCCCTTTCGTCCTTTTTTTAAAAATTTAAATCATGTTGTACACACTGGTTTTAGAATACTTTTAAAATGAATTTCATTGCTTTCTCCGTTTTTCTTTATATTATGATTAATTTAATGTCTTTATTCGATTTCATCTTTGCAAAACGCCCATTTCATCCCCCTCCTCCCCCTCCGCTGACGCATGCGCTTCCCAAGAGTTTTTTTGACGCCTTTGAAAACCTTCAATTTGGCGCTTTTGGCGCCAAAACAGCAGTGGGTCCTCTAGGATTTTACAGATCAAAGATAGCTAATGAACGTTTGAAGTGGAATGTTTTATTTTTGATGATCACCAGATGATATATATAAATTATATCAGTGTAAATGTGCATTTTTTATTAAGTCAGAAAGCATTTTGTTTTTCTTCATTCCAAAAAATTATTTTTTAAACCTTTTATTTTCAATATGCTCGCGCCCCACAGTTTGAGAAACTCTGATATACAAACATCCATATATATAATACAGTCGAATCTCCTTATAACGAACCTCTATAATGCAAATTTTCTATTTAGCGAACTGTGGGAGACCCTGGGACCAAGAATACTTCACGATTTTCTTCGTAAGATAATCTCCCAATAGCGAAGTGCATTTTCTTTTTAATGAACTTTCTCTTGTGATTCCGTTTTTTCTCCCTATATTTGAAGTAATTTTGGACTTTTCGAGTTATTCTCGCTTTTAGCACATTTTATGGTCACAAATCTTGAACTGGTTTAAATAGGTGCCTAACTCTTCGAGAGCAATAAAATGCTGGGTATTTCATCCAAGATGTGCTGTCTTTAACCCCCATTATCTAGTTCATTGGAAACATCTTCGATATCCCCTTTCACCCTCAGTGGAGTCTCGTGTCATTTAACTAGTCTCCGTTCATTTTTAGTATTGATCAGTCGTACTAGTAATTGCATTTCTTATAGCTCGAAAATGTCAACGTAAGTGCTTGAGCATCAAAGAAAAGAATTTAAATTCTTCAGGAAATAGATAAAGGCGTAAAGAAACTTTTCTTCCATTTATTCTTTCTTTTTTTTTATAGGTAAGATATATAAAAATATAAATATATATATTAATTTACAAAAAGGTGTGAATAATTACTTTAATATATAGTGTTTATGAATTTAAAATTTGTTGTATGTGATTCATAAAGAAAATTGAATCTCTATATAATGAATTTTCCCATAAAACGAACTTTTTTTCGGGATTTAGCAAATTCGTATATATGTGGCATGCAGCCAAAAGCAAAGCCAAGCAGTCTTCGCGCGCAGGCGCAGCTAAGTGAAACAAAAACTGAAACTATGAGAACTGAAACTGTGGAAACTTTTGAACTAGTGAAAGGAGAATCAAAACTAAAAAGAGAGGAGAAAGGAGAACGAGAGAGGTGCGCGAGCAGGCGTTACCTTCTGCATATCATCCTCAAACTTATCTGTTAAAATAGCTACCTTTTAATTAATTTTTGTTTAAGTTTTAAAATAAAATAGAAGAAAGACAAACGTCTTGGACCCCTTGTTGTCTCCCACAAATTATGGGGGTTCGGCCGGGATCGAAAAAATTTCGATTTTGAACCAAAGTCTGGACAATGAACAAAAGCGTCCGTGAAGGAGACGCTCCGCCATTTTTCGGAAACTTCGTTCAACCTGTGTAGAGGTTTGAACTCAGCATGAATACTCCGCCTGTGTAGAGGCCGGGAAAGAAAAAAATTTCGATTTTGATCAAAGTTTGGAACGTGAACAAAAGCCGTCCGTGGAGGAGACGCGCCGCCATTTTTCGAAAACTTCGTTCCGCCTGTGTAGAGGTTGGAACTGTTGAATAAAATAACCTGTGTAGAGGTGTATTTTTCAACGAACCATCGACAAATATTCCGCCTGTGTGGAGGTTGGAACCCATCGACGAAAATCCGCCTGTGTAGAGGTTGGATCCACTCACATATAACCTGCGAAGAGGTGTCAATTCGAACAATTTCAACTATATTACCTGCGAAGAGGTGTCAATTCGAACAATTTCAACTATATTACCTGCGAAGAGGTGAAATCACAGTGGAATCGAAATTTTTTCTTCAATTATTGGATACATCGTACGTGCGAGCAACAAGGGAGCCAGAAAAAAAAGGTAGGATCTTTCCATATTTTTCTAAAATGTATAAAAACGCTCTTAAAGAGGATCTCATAAGAGTTGTTGAGGATCTAGACGGTACTGTGGAGAGTACGGACACTATTGCTATACTAAAGACTAAAATTGAGAACAGTAGTACATTTGAAAGTGATCCAGATTTCGTTAAAACTTTAATTCAAAACTGTATAGATGAGAGAGTATCGCGAAACGAAAGAGAGGTAACTTTAGAAAAACAGAAAATTGAGCTCGCGAAACTTCAGTTAGCAAAATTAGAAAAAGAAATCGAACTTCAAACGGCTAAAAATGAAGCATTAAGTTTAAATCCTGCAGCTAAAGTCGAAGAAAAACAGTTCGAAACTAACATAGAAAATATGATAAAAAGTATTAGGACTTTATCTCTTCCTGTTCCCACCAGATCTGAAAATTTTAATCTGTTCTTCCAATCATTAGAACGCGCATTTTTAACCAAGAAAATAAATGACGAATATAAATCTGAAATTTTAATAAATCTTCTGGGCGAAAGAGCTCATAATGTCTTACTGTATATTAAAGAAGAGGAATTAAATGACTATGAAAAACTAAAATCTATAGTACTCAGAGAATTCCAATTAACCCCTCGCGAGTGTTTAAACTCATTTAAAAAAATGCTGTAAAATCATCAGGCGAGACATACATCCAATTTGCTGCAAGATCGACGGCAAACTTCCAATATTATTGTTCGTTAAGAAAAGTTATAATTCCTTTGAATCTCTATGTGATCTTATAATTTCTGATAAATTATTTGAAACTTTAAATAAGGAAACTGCAACTCATATTGGCATTCGAGAAGCAGAAGATTGGTTCAGGCCCTATGATTTAGCTAAAGAGTGCGATATTTATATTTCATCTAGAAGCGGATCACATAAAGAAATTCCTATTACTTATGGATATACCCAAGACCCCTTTAAAAATAGATAACAAAACTTTATAAACCAAAGATTAAGGAGAACTATCCCCAATATCTTGAAAGAGAAAATAAAAATTGCTTTATATGCGGTGATTCATCTCATTGCGCAAGAGACTGTGAGAAGCGTTTTAAGCCTAAAGAATCTAACGACCACATCCATAATAGAATAAACGTGAATACTTTGAAAGTCGAGAGCGAAAAACAAAATAGCGAAGAATGCGCAAATCTTCAATATGTAAACATTTTTGTGGAAAATCAGCCCGTAACAGCCTTGATTGATTCAGGTTGCCAGATCCCAGTTTTAAATTCCTCACTAATTAGAGTGCAAACACCTTCCGAAGAAATAATAACATTAAGTTCATGTTTTGGCGAACAGCGAATGGTAGAAGTTAAACCCATAAATATTTCTCTTAATCAACACTCTTCCGGTCTAAGTGTTCGAACGGCAATATCACCGACCTTGACCGAAGAATTTATTATACATCCCAGTGTATATGCTGAAATAAAGAAACTAGGCCACGCAAAGAGCGATGTTTTATTAAGTGAAAGTGGATCCTCTTTGGGTGCTCATTTTAATTCAAATGTTTCTTTTTCAAATGTGATAGAAAACTCTAGTTATGATTTGCCACATGTTAAAAACTTTAATACTAGAAATGATTTGAGTTCTCTAATTAAGGATTATAAATGTAATAAAATTAAGAGTACTAAGTTAAAATTGAGTATTATAAGAGAAAAAATGTTCTGATATAGTATTTTTAAGAAAGTAAATAGTGCCATGAAAACGAGTTCCGTGAACTTCAACACCCCTTCACCTATGGAGAGTAATCATCGACGGTTTACGTTGCTCCGGAAAATCTTTCAGCCCTGGCAGTGGAAAGGGAGGAAAAAGAGAAATCGTTTTGAACAGACGTCCAGAACTCTACAGAGGAAAATATCGATGCGTTCAACCAAAGATCAACTTGTTAAAAAAGACGTTCTTATGCCTGTGAAACACAATGTTTTCCTGTGGAACCTTCCGGATGTCGAAGAGGTGCCTTCACATGGAGAAACTGTCTTGTTCAGAAAAATTATGATACGTTAAATCTCTATGTATTTGTCGTATAGTCCTTGTCTGTTCCGTCTTTTTTGTATGTTTCAGATTCTCCTCTGGTCTCGATGGAAAAGGAAAAAAGGGAAGTACCGCTGCGGACAGCGTACAGTCAGGCTGGCCGTTGTGGCATGCAGCCAAAAACAAAGCCAAGCATTCTTCGCGCGCAGGCGCAGCTAAGTGAAACAAAAACTGAAACTATGAGAACTGAAACTGTGGAAACTTTTGAACTAGTGAAAGGAGAACCAAAACTAAAAAGAGAGGAGAAAGGAGAACGAGAGAGGTGCGCGAGCAGGCGTTACCTTCTGCATATCATCGTCAAACTTATCTGTTAAAATAGCTACCTTTTTAATTAATTTTTGTTTAAGTTTTAAAATAAAATAGAAGAAAGACAAACGTCTTGGACCCCTTGTTGTCTCCCACATATATATATATATATATGAAATAGCTCGTCATAATCTTTTGTAAAAAAGATTACAAGAACCATAACCTCTTGTGTAATTAGAGCCTAAGACTTCAATAGGAGAGGGCTGATACTCTTAGTGTTTGCTTCCCTCGTAAGCATTATTCATTTCCCCTTGCAAAACTAGAATGTGAATACTCATTTCAACTTTCCAATTTTATTAGAAGTCAAACAATACAATTTTAAAGTCTTGAAAAACTTTGCATCGCCTTGTTTTAAAATAAATTTCCTAAGCCAATCTAGAAAGTTAAATATTTGAATCTGAATAATTTACATTTCGATTTGCAACGAATGATCCACGCAAAAAGCAAATCATAGTAAGAACTTTCCTAGATAATGCTGATTAATTACAGGAATAGGGTCTCTACTTATTAGGTAAAATCTCTTTTGAAACGAATTAGAAAGTATGAATGTTCATTTTATTCAAGCTCTTGATTTATGTGCCATTATTGAGAAGCACACCATTATTATTGTTTAAGAAAAGAATTTTGTTGAGAACTTCGGAATTCTCGCTTAATAATATTTTAAGCTTTCGGAGATATAAAACTTTGGTTTTTATGAATAAACATCACACAGTAAGCAACATGGAAGCTTTTAACAACGGATTTTATATTTTAGAACAGTGCTTCTCAAACTTTCAATACTGGCGCCCCCCTTTTCAATCACAATTTTTATTGCGCCCCCTTATACATAATAATTCACTGAATGCAATAATAATGCACTTTTACGATAAAGCAACAATATTTATTATAAACCGTACAAATTCATGACATAAGTATTAAATTTTGTATATGTTACTTTTTAAGCAAAAAAGTTAAGTAATAGGATAATTACTAAGTTATTTTTCCTTTCTCTGATTTTTAAATTGGAACATATTACAAAAAATGCGGTGGTTGCTTAGAAGACAAAATATAGATATCAGCTAAATATAGAAAATGAACTCAGAGGGTCAATTTCTTATCTTAAACTCCTTGTAAAAACTTTGCTCTGTAAGACAAGCCCATGGAAGTAGCTAATAATTATTAAACTTGTTCTTAATTTAGTATTAATTAATTAGTCCTAAAATACTCTGTGCGCCACTCATACATTAAAAGCAGTGTTTCTCAAACTTTCAATACTGGCGACCCAATTTTCAATCATAATTTTTGTCTCGCCCCCTGTACAACAATAATGTATTTACTGCAATAAAAATGCACTTTAAGAGAAACGCTAAAGTTACAATACGATCTTAATTATAAACCGTACAAATTAATACGATAAGTATA
The DNA here is from genome assembly GCA_019973935.1 of Trichonephila clavipes. Taxonomy (NCBI): domain Eukaryota; kingdom Metazoa; phylum Arthropoda; class Arachnida; order Araneae; family Nephilidae; genus Trichonephila; species Trichonephila clavipes. The sequence continues at coordinate 97,892 of BMAU01015622.1, read as the reverse complement.
TTAAATTTTGTGTATATTTTAAGTAATATATATTTTAAGAAAATTACTTAAAATATATATTACTTAGAATTATGTTATTTTTCTTTCTCTAATTTTTAAATTGGAACAGATCGCAAAATGATGTATTTAATTAAAGATTTATTTCCTTCAGCATTCATTTCTCAAAACACAAATGTCATTAGAAAAATAGTCTAGTCAATGTCGCTCTCTATCATATCCATCACATCTGGCATTATAGGGTACGTTTGCGTAAGTCTGGGCAACCTATCGGACGTCTGCGCAAAACATGTAAAAATGCTTTTCCTCGTACAATTCCAGTCAGTTTTGGTCGACTCGATACTCCTATATCTACCGAATCTAGCTTGAATGTACATTTTTTTTTAATTTCCACGTTAATTGTAATTCACGGTAATTATTTACGGCAGTAGATTAAAACAAGATCATACATACATTTTTAAGTCGTAAGCAAACATTCGACCATAATAAAGAATCAACAAGTACACAGACGAACGAGCATGGTTCCGAAAATTAAATCAAGGCGATCTTCTCAAAAATACTTAAATTTTGGATTTACCACTACTGAAGTAAATGATGGAAAAAAAGCCCCAGCTCGATATGTGTTAAAACTTACAAATCTGTAGAACAACATGTGAAAGTTGTTTTTAAAACATGTAAAATCATTTAGCTATGTTGGCAAAGAATTTTAAAAAGTATTTTCTGGATGAGGACAGCTTGGTAGCAAGTTACGAGTGGATTAGGGATCTATTTCAAGATACTCCAGAAGGGCTCTCAACTTCCGAAGAAGAAATCTTCATAGATTTCACATGCAGTGAAAAATTAAAAGGCAATTTTGTAATAAATCGCTCTTTGAATTTGGGGTAGAGGTGGATGAGGAATTATCTGTACTGAAAAACAAAAGCACTTCGTATACTATTACTATTTTCAACATCCTACCTTTTTGCAAACCGGATTTCTGCAGTGGATGCCTTGAAGACAAAATATAGATCTCAGCTAAATATAGAAAAATAACTCTTTAAGTGTCAATTTCTGATATTAAAACCTTCCTTTGAAAAACTTTCCTCTACAAGAAAAGCCCGTGGAAGTCCCTAATAATTATTAAACTTGTTCTTAATTTAGTAATAAGATTGATTGATTGAATATTAACGTCGCACTGTTCAGCTGCACGAGGGCTTTTGACGACGGACCACGTAATTTTGAACCATGGTCAAGTGACGTGGATGACACCTGAGCTGGCACCCTTCTCTCCTAACTACCACACCACACCAACGGGAAAAAGTTTCAACTATCAACAGATTTAACATGCATCGCTGCCCTACATGGCGAGTCTTTAGTGGTACTGGGCTCGAACTCGTGACAAGGCAAGCCACGATCCGATACCTATACCACTCGGCTACCGCGGCCAAATTCAGTAATAAGAAATTATTTATAAAATACCTTCTTCAGTACTGATACATCAAACGTATACTGGCTGAAACACCGACTCTTCGCACGAGTTCATTTTTTTAAAAAAATAAAACATTATTCTTGATATAATAGCTGAACTGTAAGGAGAGTAAAACTGTGTGCACGACATTGAATACAAAAATGTAAAATGATTTTTTTTTAGATAAATGCTATAATTGTAAATAACTGTTTAAAAGAACTGTAATTTTAAACCTCACACAATTAGCATTTAGAATTAATGTTAAATTATGAAAAAGAATATAAAATTCCGATGAAGAATAATTGTGTTACTTTTTAACATTTAAACGAGAAGACTTCAAAAAGTTTAACCCGGGAGCAGGCGCGTACTCGATACTAACATTAATGGTTGTGCGGGGGGACTCAGTCACCCCAATCATTTGTTTAGAATTATTTTTACTGTACACGATACAAATCGGAATTCTAGTGAATATTTTAATTTATAGAAAGTATACTTACCTTCTTTCAGGGACTATTCAATTCTTTGATGATTTGAGAAAAAAATCCAATAAAACTGAACTAAAATGATTCAAAAGTACAAGACCATAATATAGGACGCAAATCAGACACTTTTCAATTATTCTACAGAAATGTTAAACCAATCAATTATTTTCCAAATATCGCAAAACTCAATTATTTACAATTTCCTTAAGCGAAAAGCAAACGCATGAAAGATGGGAGGGAACTAATATTGATAATAACCATACCATAAGATTGAAGGTCAATCAAATGATTAGCAAACGTACTATGCAGCCTGGCTGAAAAGTGAATCATGACTTCCTTTTCTTTTTCTACAACTAATGTAGAGTATTTCAATAATAATTACAGCGGTGAATTGTTTATCTTCTTAGAATTTTTCTCAGGGTCTGGGTTTCGTTTTTTCTTTTAACGAGTAATATTTTATGTTAAAACGTAATAAAAAATCTCTCATTGAGGAAAAACAGCAAATAAAACAAAATGTTTTTTTTTCTTTAATTTGGTTTTGGGATCAAAGATAGCTATTTGATGACGGAAAAAAGCTAGATAATAAATGTAAATTATGTCAGTGTGTTGTTGTGTGTATTTTTTTATTATGGAAGAAAGCATTTTGTTTTACTTCTCTTTCCGGTTATTTTTTTAAAAAAAAATCTTTAAATTTTCGATACGCTCGCGCCCCCCCCCCAGGGGGCGCGCCCCACACTTTGAGAAACACTGTTTTAGAACTATGATTGAGAAAGTGAATGATATATAAGCTGGCATACCAACTTATATTTCACTCGCGAGGATTTCAAGCCCCGACAGATTAAACACATTAGCTATTTAATCTTGCGTTTCATCCGCGTAACACGGTAGAATTGCAAACCGTTGTAGCGTTATTTCAGAGATGGTCGACTGCTATCCCTCTTTTTATTTTTGACGCCTAGAGGTTATCAGAATCACTAGAAGGATTTTCTTTAGTCTTCTATAATTTCCACACACCTAATTCAATGGTGGTCCATTCTTTCGTTCCTATAACATGTTGTAACGTCGTCCGATGGTAGCGTGAAAATAATACATCACAGCAAGGTTGTGGGAGTAAAAAAATACTTTTAATTTTTTTCTCCAATAGGAAAATTGATTTAAGTTAGATTAAGAAGTTGATAATTTCCATGCCAAGCCAGTATGGAGACCCCGTTTTGGGGTCGCTCACTCCACAGCTTGTCTCCGTCCAGTCCGCAAGGCGTTTTTACTCATTCGCGTTTCGGATTCCTGGTCAGCATCACCGAGCAAAAAACTCTGGGATTCTCCTCTCCGCTTCCTCAAACGATCAGCCCTCGTCTTCCCCGAGCTCTTTTCCTCGACCTCTCCTTTCGGGTCACCTCCTCTTTTTTCTTTTTTCGGGTCTCCTCGTCTCCTGAAAAAGAGCCCTCTTAAACACCAGGGGTGTGTTCACAACACGCCCCTCGCTCCTTCTTATTCGCAGGTCACCAAAGTCTCTCTTGACCTCCTCCTTCTTCCTATTGGCGCATAACACGCCAAAATACACCCGAGCTGTCTGGCCCAAGGTGCCATAGTTCCTTGTCCACATCTGGACACACTTGTCCATCACGCCACCTTTTTCTAGTATTCCATTCACAAAACCTTAGAAAAGATGACATGATTATTTTGAGAAGGCTTCGCCTATTGTCAATGGGGCGCCGGCTCTACTTCACTATAATGGCGACCCGTCTGTCTGACTTCACTCCCTGAGTTCAGACAATAAACAATGGCCCCATGGCCACGTGCACTGGTCACTCCCCAGAAGGTTGATCATAAAAATTCAGGGACAATCGATGGGTGTCGTTCTTGTCCTTGACCAGCTGGTGAAACCATAAAACCTATTGTGAATCGGAAGATGGGAATTCACTCCCATCGAAGATGTCACAATGTGGTTATGTTACGCGTGTTTGGAAGGGAGTGTCGGCTAATGCGAGGAATTCCAAGGATTATATTATCAGTGTTGAAGAGACGGGTCTATTTATAGACCCTACATATGGTTTTCGATGTACGGCGACAGGAGGATCACATTCCCGACAGGCTTTTGTCAGGGAAGAACCAATGGTGATTGGGACCAAGATTGAAGGTGTCGAATGCAAACACGTGTTCATACCAATCAAGAATTGCTGGGGGTGTAAGAAGCCCACCCAGGCGTTTTAAAGAGATATCGGAAGTTGACCGATGAACTTGGATTCTAGAGTCTGTGGGCTTGCCGCAAAAACGATAGCTAGAGTTCAGCGCTCCGTAAGATGCGAAAAAGGTGAAAGGCTGCTAAGCAGAAGAATACCAGTGATTGGGATTTGAATTTTTCCAGTGAAAGGCTGCAAGGCAGCGAAAGATTGATATCTGCGTGTTCCGTAATAATAGGAAGCTCATATAAAGTTGTGGTGTGAGAGATCTACTATAACTTAACTATTTCGAAGGGAAGGGTGGACATTACGTTATCCAGATCATCGAGAACGAGCTAAACAGACCCCGATACAAGTATATAACTAAGTGCCCCAAAGTTATATCTTATTGATAAACTGGAATATGTGCCAATTCAGTGTTAATTATTTGTAAATAAAAAGTAAATTTTACTAAATCTGTGTACTCTCTCGACCCAAGAACCAAGTAAACTTGAGGTCACAACATTACACTGTGTTCCAGCTAATTTTTATGAATTCATTTTCTATGAACAACATTGAAAGTGGTATGCGATTTATTGCATATAACCTGAATTACCACATATTTTTTGTAAATATTCACCACTTTAAAGATCTGAATTCCCGTCTTTTACTTTTGAATTGTTGGTGATTGATGAGAGACAGAAATCCACATCATTTGCAAAGGTGGAACATATAAATCCCTTTTTGCAAACATAGTATGTTTTGCTTCTCAATACAGAAAATTGTCCATGCGTAATTTTTTATACCCGTCGACAAATAAATAAAAGGGTTATTTAAAAAAAAAAGTCATTTAAAATAATACCAATGTGAAAAATATATTCACTCTAAAAGAGAAAAAAAAATTATTCCGAACTATTAGGAGACTCTAAAAGAGGTATCATTTTTACCATAGAAAAAAATATAATTTATTTTTTAACTTAATAGTTAGTCGATCATTAGGATAAAAATACGTGGATGAGAAGATTGGTAATTTTTTTTAAAAAATAAGATTCTTTCGGGTCGGGTTTTGAAAATTCGTTAGTGAGAAATTTTAAATGGAACAAATAAATGGTTGTTCAGAAATAATGGTCAGTGACGTTTTACACAAAGAATTATTTGATTCGTTTTTTAGTTTAATTTATTTAATGGTGGATAACTTATTGAAATTTTATAATGTAGTTATTTAAATTCACTCCTTTATAATAGGCAGCAACATATTTATTCATTCTATTCACACATATGTATAATTTAATCTTAAAAATTCTTAAAGAATATTTCTAAAAATAAAAAAATATGCATTTTCAGCCAACATGAAAAGGCCACTAATGTTTGATAAATTATGTGAATGCATCTTAAATTGTACATCATTTTTATAATGTAGTTGGCTACAATATTTTAGAGAACAATACAGTTTCACTAAAAATATATATAGAAATAATGCTACAATTTTATGATTTATAACTTTTTTATTTTAAAACATAATTTTCTATATATTTTAAGATATATTTTCGTTTATAATTATATCATATGGCATTTGCCCTTTTACATAATTAGGATTTCTTTTAAATTAAAAACTTACAAATTTTGTGTGTGTGTGTTTAAATGTTTAGATGATTATATAATATTTCAGTTCAGCAAAAGAAAAAAAATGCTGGAAATGGGTCCTTAAAGTGTATAGCGCGCAAGAAACCATTTAAAACAATTTTCAAATATATATTTTCACAAAAAATAATATACTCAGAAATGAAGAGAATTTTTTTACGAAAAAATTAACAGAGAATGTTCTTACCATAGATTTAATTTACCAGTTATTTACAATAAACAGACAAATTCCGATTTGACTTTTAACGTAATCATTATAAACATACTCAATTCCATTATCAAAATTGCATTTTCATTAAAATCAAAGAAATTCAATATATAGAGAAAGTTAAACTTCAAAAACATTTTCCTATTTCAAAATATTTTAAAACCTTTAATACGAAAATATTTCCATTAATAACCCTATTTTAACGGCAAAAATAAGTTCTAATAAGAAAAGACAGCTATTCACCCGAATTTACTTATGCTACTTAATGCCATTTTAAATAAGATTTATTTTTAATGATGTTTCTTAGCATCTTAGGAAAAAAGGAATACCTAAAAGTTAATTAAATTGCTTGTCGAGGAGAATATGCAGACATGTTTCAGATATATTAACTTTCTCAGGAGCCCTCTAAAAGCATTTGGTTGGCGTAAGAGAATCTGAAATTTCCTCCTAATTATATAATTGCTATACTTTATTTAAGTAACAAAAAATAAATAAAACACTTTTCCGTTTCTTCAACTAATAAGCCAACAAAGGAAACCCTTCAATTCGAAGATGCATTTAAATTCGGGCATTTTTATTTGAGCAGTAATCGAAAATTTTTATGTTGTCATAAATAAAATCAGCGTATTATTGGAAACAAATGTCGTTTGTAAATGTTTATTTTTTGTGTATATATTTAATAACATACTGAAATGAATTTTCCTTACAAAAAAAATTATGTACAAAATAATCACATACCTGTACTCTATAGTATAATGTAAATATAAAAATCATTCAACCATATTAAATTTGGAGTACTTACCTAAAATAAAGAGAAAAAAGTATAAGTTTTCTGTACAGTACAATCAAGCATATATAATAATATTTTCATTATAATCAGCACATAATTGAACTATCAGACATAATAAAATTACAATGCTATGCATGTGTAAAGCTAAAGAATGATATTTGTAATTTTTCAAGCTAAATTATTATATATATTGTCTCTTTAAAAATCTATTGTACATATTTTCATATATATTTTATTCTCATATTCGTTGGATTGAATTCTGTTGTACACAGCAAAAAAACAAACAAACAATTGGAGCCGGAAGAATAACTTAATGCTAAAATATTGCAACAGGTTATGTAGAACCTCATGTAATTCAATAAGCCTGCATTCTAATATTGAAGCAAAATTTTATTATTTTGAAATTTAGGTGGCATCGCACAAAGCAGCCGTTATTTCCGTCCTTGTATTCAATAGCACAATATTAGTACTAAAATTACTCATCAGATTGTGACGGGCTCACGCGTCTTTCCATTAACATGTCCTTTGGGTTCTTTGGGGCCAGAATTAATGGCAACTCTTTTCCAACCAAACCCAAGAAGTGAAGTGTGAAGGAAAGATGCAAATTAGGAAGCTTTTAAATATCAGAAGTTTGAGTAAGCGGTGAGGCAATTTAGGGAATGTTATGATAATCCATGATTAGAACGTGAAGAGATTTTGGAAAGGTTAAGTGACAGCCAACAGAAGTTATTCGTGACAGAGAGCCCTTAGGTCAAGGTGCATACCATTGCACTCCTGTGAACCGCAACTTCATCTAGGAGTATATTGATCACTACTTCATTCTACATTAAGGTAGGGGTGACTAGTTAATATTTGGATCTGTGATAGTCTAGGAGCTGAGCTTAGGCGAGTTAGTATTGATAGTGGTCCGGGTTACGCTATTTCGGTATTGTATATATTGTGTGTTTAGCCATAGATTCTCTCTCATATTACTATTATCTAATTTGTTAGAAGTTTAAGTTAATATCTTAAAAAAGTCATTTTAGGATCATGGCATCTTTTAGTTCTTCATTTATTCCTACACCTCTAGCTCACGCTGATAATGAAGGAGAAGGGCACTGGAGGGGAGGCGCTCTTTCAAGATGCACGAATTCCTATTTTCAACCGTTCTTATGTTGTATTCAAAAGTTTTCTAATTAGATCATAAAAGTGAAAAAATAACAAAATACATATTTTGAATGCATTAAATTATTAAATATAGTTGATAATTAAAGGCATCTATTTGACGAATCTCATAGGCATAAATTACTCTCATGATAACTGGATTTTCTTTTAACCCAAAATTTTGAATTATTTCAAAAGACACTCTGTGTACTGAAAACGTTATTGGATCCCCATCCTAGCATCTAGTACTACGATGTGAATCCTGTAAGTGTCCCACTGTTTCAATTTTTCCGAAAAAATCGTTTAAAATACAGTTGTTTTTTTATATAAAAAGCAGAATTTGCTCAAAATCATAAGGATATCCTTGGATTATTGAAAACCGATTTGTCTTTCTTGAAATACTTTACGTTATAGTAGAATGGTATTTTTCCGTTTTGCAGAATTCATTTTTTACTAATGAACATCCCAATAAAAATGAAAAAAAAAACTGTTCAAATGCTGTTGCAATATGGTATTCAGAGTACGCGTAGCTCTTAATTCATACATAAAAGGAGAAAAACAAAAATTATTTCATGACTGCTTGCCCCATTTGTTAGAATGTTGCTTTAAAATATTTTAAAAGAATTCTACAGCTTCTCCACTTGTGTTCATGAGCTGGATAATTGAAATATTGAACCTATGCAGTAGAATTAAAATATTTTAACTGTTTACCACCTTATACTGACCCCATCCTTCAATTGACTTCCATTTCATATATTTCAGGTATGCGTGTGTTCAGTATTTCATTTTAAAGAACTTTAACTTCTGTTGAAAAAGAGGGCGAAAGAAATATCCCATCTGTGAATCTCGTTTGTTTACTTCTAAACTAAGACACAATATTTACTGCCAACCGATTTCAGTGCGGGCAAAGTAAGAGTTGAATGTCTTCGCTATGAAAAGCCATCCACGTTCTTTGTCTTTAATATTTGCTGTACTTGTTGCCCGCGTGTGATTTAAAACACTAAGTAATAAATACTATACTGTGTGAACAAAAATTTCATTAAACCTAACTCCAGCACTCTACAATACTAGAAATTCAGCACTAGGAAGACATGCATCTAATATTTAATTAAAGTCCTCTGACCAATGTGAAAATTATTTTTGATATGGTGAATCAGATTTTATTTTTTTCAAAATTACTTGAAATTACGTAGTGTTAAATGATTGGTTTTGTGTGTCATTATATGAAACAAAAATTATGCATGTTATTTCAAGCATGCTATAAAACTAGTATAAAATATTTTGGCATCAATGCAGTATAATATGTCCTTATATTGACCACTTCTGCAAGTGCCCATTTTATAGCCTTAGGAAGACATATTCACAGAACAATGTACACTGCATGACAAATATTAGCAACTGCCCCAATCTTTTTAGTGCATCGATCATTATTGAACATGAATATATAACAGTCTTAAAAATATAAAATACTTTAAAAGCAATTTATAATTTCCCGACATCTAAATATTCTGCAATAAAATATGTTTGAAAAAATATTGCCTACATGACTCTTTTAAATCAAAGTGGCATTAAAATCAAGCATATGTCATTATGTTCCCATTATTGTAATGGAACTAGCTTATGTACATTTCAAATGTTTATTCCATCAATAGAACCCTTAAAAACAACTCCCACTTAGAACGAAAAGCAAAATTGAATATCTTCATGACATTACATGAAATAAAAAAAAACATGATGGGTTAATACAAAAACCTCCATTTTTCAAAGAAACATCTCCACGGATGTAAAAAGATAACATAATAGATTAAAGAATCCAAACTCAGTGCACAAATGTGCGTGGTTATGTATCATCAACTCCTTACAGACTAATGTTTCAGGAAAGAAAGGGAACGATCAATTTACAGGGACACGAGCTCTACTTCTGACGTCAGACATTGATTGATCAAAATAACAGATTTTCGGAATATGGTATCTAGAATGCTAGGATACTGTGCCATTACGTAATGTATTGATCGTCTCATTCGCTCCAGTACCATACTTTTTCTGTCCCAAAAAACAATTCATTGAAATCTCATGCATTTTTTTTATTACCCTGTATAAAAAACGCACATTGCTTGGGTTTTGATAACTGAAAAACACGCAAGGTAACTTTGGAGGTAAACAGGAACATAAATGCTTATGGTAAATACAGATTTGAATCTTCTGCTTTTATTGAAAATGGTAATGCATTTGTTATGGGTGATAAATTTTAGAGATCAGATATTCGGTCATTTAAAAAAAATATTTAGTATGAAGAAATGTTGATTTTATAATGGAACAATATTAGATGAGAATAATGTGTTTTATTTTTTTTTACTTTTCTACAGCTAACATAATTGTTTGTAATAAAATTGCCATTTTGCCTGACAAAAACTTGAATCATTTTCGAAAATAATGCTTTAAAACGAGATGGAAAAATACTCCTTTCTACGACATTTTTAAAAAAAGTAAACGACCCCAAAGTCATGTTTTTGAATATGACTTCAAAGAACTCAGTTTCTGACAGGTTTCACATCATTTAAAAAATAGATCATATCTTTAAAAATAATGTAAATTTTCTTACAAAACTTGTTTTAAGTATTTTCCTCTCGAATCAAAATTACGGAAGAATTAACATATGATTCTTTTTGATATTAGAGTTTTTTAACGTCATTATTAACAACTTTAAAATTAGGATTTTATTTGATGTCTTTAAGAAAAATCTTGAAAATAAATATTTACATAAAACTCTTAATTTATATGTAGAAGCAATTACTGAGCAAATACATACCAACGTATCATAAATCCACCAAAATTTACTTTTTTATTGAAAAATATTTATACATTCCCTATTTTAAGGAAAATTACAATTTAATTTAATTTTTCAATGAAATTATTTCATTCAAATACCAAGCTAATATTTTATCTCAAATTAGGTGTGAAATAATATAGATATCAATCTAAATATATTTTTAAAAATCAAAATATTTTCAAACAAATTGAAAAAAATTCATCTCGTCTCCAACGGTCAGAATTAATTATATACTGGTCTCAAAATTAATCCTATCATCATGTATTATTAAATCTTTCAAGTAAATTTTAAATCCGCTCCATCGTAATTATAAATTGGCTTACAATGGATTATTTGTGTGAAAATACATATATTTATATATTCTCCTCTAAGCGTACAGCAGCGACTACGAAACTGCCAGTCTTGGCATAAAATAATTCAAGCAGTTCTGCAACAAAAGATTAATTTACAAGCAATACGACCCTTGAAAAGCTCCAGACACCACACCTTGACGCTTTGCGACACATAACTCTGTCGTTAATGTCTTCATCTGACATTACTGAAGTAATAATTTCACAATATTTCTAGCCGTTCTTCAACTAGTTTGTCAGTAATAGAAGTGTGACTTCAACTAGAGGTGAATTGTTTGGGAACTAATGGTTCTTCTGAGCTGTTTCAGCTTTGGTAAAGAAATAAGCTAAATTGTGAATATTGAAGCACGGGAACGAATTAATGCATATTAAAATTAGATTGCTTTGGATATTTCTCAGGGAGTGACAAATCCTCTTTAATAGCATTTAAAAGGATTTTCGTATAAATACTCTTTTACACAATATGTTTTCGAAAATTTTAATATGCAGGGTTATAAGCAAAATGAATGACCCGATTACAAAATTTAATAATTCCCAGATGAATAAACAGAAAATAATTATTAATTCTGTCATTGTAAAGATAAAATATGAAACTTACTCTGAATTCGTAACATTTTTGTCAAACAGGAGGCAGCAATGTTGTAATTGTGAACAAAAGTGGAAATAACGTCGCAGCGGGGGGGAAGGCCTTTTTTGTGCTTCCGTTTGTAAAATGTCTGTCAGTAATCTTGGTTTAGCGTGTAATTCGGTGAAAGTACCATAGAAATGTACCGGCATCCAAGAGTATAAGATAATATAAACAGTTCCAGGAATTGATTGAATGAATGAATATTAACGTCGCACTGTTCAGCTGCAAGAGAGCTTTAGGCGACGGACCGCGCAATTTTGAATCATGGTCAAGTGACGTTGACGACACCTGAGCTGGCACCTACCTCTCCTACCACACCACACCAACGGGAGGACGTTTCAGCTCTCAACAGATTTAACGTGCATTGCTGCCCTACACGGCGGGTCTTTAGTGGTACTGGGCTCGAACTCGTAACAATGCAAGCCATGATCCGATACCTATACCACTCGGCTACCGCGGCCACAAAGAGTTCCAGGAAACTGGATGCCTGTGTAAAGGGAAAAGTCCAGGGCGACGAGGTTCGCAATGATATTATAGGGTGACTAAGGGAAGTCACACTGAAAGCACATTTGGGGAAAAAAATTTTACTTTACTTCAAGAAATGTTACGTACGAAAAAATTTCAAATTTTATCTTTACGCATCTTAATTATCATTTTCTGTTTATTCATCTAGGAATTATTAAATAAATTCTGTATATAATCGGGTTTTTCATTTCTGATAACCCTGTCCTTCAATTTATCTGAATGTCTGCTTTTTTTTCTTTTTTTGCTGTTGTACAGGGTGTCTCGAAACGTAACGCTAATCTAGTAACCCTGGTCACATATTCTGCGATTGCCATACTTTAACTTTTATGTTCATGGTGGGAAAAGCACTTTTCTTTGCAAAAAAAAAAAATCAATTTTCCACAAGCAGTATAACACTGCAGGGAAAAACATACGTGGCGTTTTTAAATAATCAGTTTATTTTATTTCAAGGAAACATTGTGATGTTTGACAATAGCTTCAGGATAAATACTATTCAAACCTCATTTGGAATTGTATTGATGAACCATTTCATAAAGTTAACTGAAATCAGAAGAAATAGGAACAGGAAGTAGCAGAAAGGGCTTCAAGCTATTTATTCAGAAACACTTTGCATTTATTTTTAGAGATCCGTATGCATAATTCAAAGAAATCTCATTATGGGGGCTATTTTTCTAAATTATTCTAATGAATCTTTAATACATTTTGTATAAAGTAAGTCAATTTAAATATTTTATTTGAAAAGCAGCTCAAAAAGAATTAAACTCAAAGCAATAATACTGATTTTTAATTTGATTATCTAAAAGCAATTAAAGGTCGGCTAAAATCCTCCCTAGCATCATTATCGATCCTAGAAATCCTTTAATTGTAAGAAAAGCAATAAAAATGTTATCTTTGAAACTAAATCGATGTGACATTTCCCCCTAAATAAAGCATACAATTATCTCTTCAGCTGTCCATTTTTTCCCATCAGAGCACTTATTAAAATCCGAACTAATTACTGCATAAGGCGTTTTTCTCAGTAAAGAGCAGCAACACGGACCAAGTAATCTCATAAAACGATTTACAATGCCGTTTTCCAAAGCAAATGAGCTTTGCAAAAACTTTGCAAAAAGCGGAAGATAGAAAAAGAAATAAAAGCGGGACTAAATCAATCTACCAGAAAAGAAAAAGTGCAAAATTCTGTTAAGAACAATGTCCATTGCTCAGTAGCGTGATGAGATTATGTGTTGGAAATGTAAAATGCCAGAATAACTGTATTTTCCAAATGTAGTGACGATTTAATATTTCAGAAATGCATTTTGTGTGCAACCCGAAGGCAGAGCGCATAAAATTAAAGAAAGTTTCTTGAACAAAATTAAGACGATTATGATTGGCTAAAGTAAAGTTTAAATAAAAACAATTACTGAAATAAGGATTAATTATAATTCAGTTGGAATTTCTCACAGAAAAGATGCTCCATAATTTTAAGTAAATAATAGTGTTATAAATTATTTCTTTAGGCATAAAATGTATGAAACCACTGTAAAAAATTTTATGTGCTAAAATAAATCACATCAAATTCATAAAATAACACCCAAATAAAATTTGCCTAAATAATAAAAAGTTTTTTTTCCAGGTATAGAAGTTTAAGTTGGCATTACTTTCCAAGATGGAGACCGATTTAACAGCTGTCAAGTGATTTATTCTCAGTTTGGTTTGGCAATTCATCAAAACGATCATCAAGCAAGGCGTAGATTCGTCGAATGGGCCCAAAAAGAGATTGCCGTTGTTCCCGATTTTCATAAGCGAATTTTGTTTAGCGATGAAGCGCACTTCTGGTTGAATGGCTACGTCAACAAACAAAACTGCCGCATTTGGAGTGAAGCTAATCCACAAGTGTATGTCGAAACACCGTTACATCCAGAAAAACTGACTGTTTGGTGCGCTTTATGGGCTGGTGGAATCCTTCAAAAACGATGAAGGCCACAACGTTACAGTCAATGGTGATCGGTATAGAGCCATGATTACTAACTTTTTCATTTCTGAATTGAACAATCATGATGTCCAGGAGCTGTGGTTCCAACAAGACGGCGCAACATGTCACACAGCTCGTGCCACAATCGATTTATTGAAAGACACGTTTGGTGACCGCCTAATTTCACGTTTTGGACCTGTGAATTGGCCTCCAAGATCTTGTGATTTAACACCGCTAGACTATTTTCTGTGGGGCTATGTAAAGTCATTGGTCTATGCGGATAAGCCACAAACGCTTGACCATTTGGAAGACAACATTCGCCGTGTTATTGCCGATATACGGCGACAAATGTTGGAAAAAGTCATCGAAAATTGGACGTCCAGATTGGACTACATCCGAGCCAGCCGTGGCAGTCCTATGCCAGAAATCATACTTAAAATGTAATGCCACAAGATTATCTTTCGAAAAAAAATTCATGTCAATCGAATAATACATCGTTGTTTTACTGCAATTTAAAGTTCTATACCTCTAAAAAACACCCTTTATAAATTGTCTTATTTTTAATCTTTATTTTAACCGAATTAACATTAATTCGCGATTATTCTCGTCAGGCTTTAAAAGTTAGTAACCATTGGCTATTTAAATTGTAACTTTTGAGTAAACCAATACATATTCTCGAATTTCAAGATGTTTAGGACTTTTTGATACCAGGCTGGAGTAAAACAAATAAAAAATATGAAAAATTTAAGATGAACGTATGCATTCCCATAAGCTTTGGCTGAAACACTGTATATATTCGCATAACGAGTTTATTTATGTGCAATGATAAGAGTTTTTAGATATTTGCCTAAAATGGGCAAAGGCAAAAGTCGGAGAATTGATTTATAATAGGATTTCTTCAAGTGCACAGTCAGCCATGGGACAAATACATGACGCTGACTAGGAGCTGAACCCATTGATAGTTCTCTGCTAACCCAAAGTTACTTATCTATAGAGTGCTGTAAAAATGCCACTTTTTTGATGTTAGAACCATGTGCTGACGTTAGAGCAGTGTTTCTTAAACATTCAACGTTTGCGAACCAATTTTCAATCATACTTTTCATAGCGCCCCCTCCATACAATAACAATGTATTGAATTCAGTAATAGCGTACTTAAAGTCGTATTGTAGGTTTAGCGTTAAATTATATATAAACTGTAAAATTTATCAAGATAAGTATTAAATTTTGCATACAATTTTGTGCACGCCCATAGCATCACTAGTAATTATTAAACTTGTTCCTAACTTATATTGTTAAATTAAATATCAAATACATTGTGCAATACTCTGATACATTTATAAGTATATTATATAATTGTAAATGTGTATTTGTAATCGTCTAAAAATATATAAAGTTTGGATTCTTTCCAGTAAATTAATAACGTTTTGATATTTTTTTTAAAAAAAATTTATTTTTAAAAATTCACATAATTTAAAATCTTTTATTTGCGACTTTTCGATATGCTTGCGCCCCCTGGTAGGATTATCACGCCCCTCTAGGAGGACGCGCCCCGCAGTTTGATAAACGCTGCATTAGAGTAATGGCCCAATGTCGTGCTGCCTAAAGAACAGTTATTTTATTGGGGTGATAAAGGCAAGTGGTAAGAGGACTATGATCAACTCTGCTTCACCTGTTATAGTCAAGAGATGTAGAAAATATGTTGTCAGTAAAGAAAGAAGTAAATCTGTATGTTAAGCTCTATCAATTCGAGAATTTCGGTGGTCATTAAAATTCTTATATATCCATAAAAAAAACTTACGGTCGAAAGAACCATTGGCCTCATAAACCCGGGACCAAGCTAAATTACTTCATACCCCGTAAATAAGCACTTGTAATAAAATCGACAATTTTATAAAATAAACCCACATCTTTTTTATCCAATACTTTAATAGCGACATTTTTAGTCTGTGATTGGGAGTATACTCGCCAGCTCTTGATTTCTGTGACATAGTTGCACGGTGTGAAACAGGGGCACCGCTGTTAACTGGTTAATTTCCATCCTTTCTAATAATTCCTAACTCAAATGGAAATATGTAATCAATCTAAAATTTCAGCACACACTACGAGGTAACTCGTTACCGGTAGTTTTGTCACACCCGCTTACTACGAGATATTTCGTGAGTAAGTGAATGGGTTAAGATATGTCAAGGGTGTTTAATTTTTCTAGAAGGCTGAAAATATAAACACTTTTCAAGCAGGTATAATTCTTTGAAATTAAATAATTCGAATCTTTTACACATTGTTTATCAAGGAATGTGGTTTCAGAAAAATATAAAAGGTTGAAAATAAAATCATAATTTTAAAAATTATAAGCATATGAAAAAAAAACTTATCAATAAGAAATATTTATTAAATTTTACGTTGCACATGCTATTTTCTAAAATAGTCGCTTTAATTACTTGCTATAAGTTGATTTATTAAGTTAAATGCATCTTTATTACACTGTAGTAATATTATATTAGTAAAATAATAAATTTTTTTAAAAAAATGAAAAAAAATACATTTTTAAATTTTTTTAAAAAAATTACATTTTTAAATTTTTTTTAAATTTTAAAAAAAAATACATTTTTAAATTTTTTAAAAAATACATTTTTAAATTTTTAAAAAACATTTTTAAATTTTTAAAAAATACATTTTTAATTTTTTAAAAAAAATACATTTTTAATTTTTTAAAAAAATACAATTTTAATTTTTTAAAAAAATACATTTTTAATTTTTTAAAAAAATACATTTTTAATTTTTAAAAAAAAATTTTTAAAAAACACATTTTTAATTTTTAAAAAATACATTTTTAATTTTTTAAAAAAAAATACATTTTTAATTTTTAAAAAAAAATACATTTTTAATTTTTAAAAAAAATACATTTTTAAATTTAGAAAAAATTTAATATTTTTCTAATATTTTGAAATACAAAAAATAAATTCTTAAATGATTCAGGTTATAAAGAATATAATACATTTTATAATTCCATAAAATTTTATACCTCAGAGGCTACTATTCTAGGAAATAGCGTGCGCAACGCAAAAATTACTTAATGTTTATTACAGAATTTCCATATGCTTATAATTTTTTTAAATTATGATTATATTTTAAACATTTTATACTATTCTGAAGACCCATATTTTTATAAATGTGTAAAAGATTCGAATAATTTAGTTTAAAGAATTATACCTGTTTTAAAATTGTTTATATTTTCAGACTTCTAGAGAAACTTAACACCCCTGAGACTTCTTAAGGACTTAAAATTTCGGATGTATGTTTCTTTCGTTGAGTAGAGATTATAGATTTAAAACATTTCGCAGTTTCATTTATTAGAGTTATAGTCAAATTTTGGTTACCAAGTAATTTTTGTTGAGTCAAGATCCATGGAGAATGAGTTTTGTGAAAATCAATCCCCAGGGAATATTGCGGAGGAGTGAAAGATTAATTAAGTGAAATATATTTAACTTCAGTCATTTTTTTATGTCAAGTAGTGTGAGCTATCAGAATGTTTTTCAATACAAACGAAAGTTTAATGTTTGGACTTAAAAAGCGTAATAACTTAAATTCAATACATAGTTATAAAACTTTATGAAATACAGGGAGAAGCAGGTGGGTGATGGATTGTATAAAAAAAGTAATAAAAATTAAAGTCAATTCCTACTTAGGTCAACGAAGAAAAATTTTGTTATAGTTACTTTTTATAAAATAATTACAATTAATATAAATATTTACATACATATGACAGAATCACAATATTAAGAAGCAATTAATTTGTATTAATTATCATTAAAGTATCGTATTGTCATCCAAAACAATCGTGAACAGAAAATTTCACTTCAACCGAATGCTTTAAAACGTGAGGAAAATAGTTTAAAGTTTTGATTCAAGTCGCTAAAAATAAAGCCAACGTGGCTGTATTTGTAATTCTATACAAAATTAGTTTAAGTGAATTAATTTCAATTAATTACAATTAAATTATCGTATTGTCACCCAAAGCAATAGTGCATAGAAAATTTCAGCACAAAATGAGCGCTTTCAAATGTGAGAGAAAAAGCTTTTCAAGTTTGGCAATTCGCCAAAATGATGCCAACGTGGCTGTATTTGTAATTCCGTGAATAACTAGTTTTAATCAATTGATTTTTCTTAATAATTAAATTCCGTATTGTGATCCAAAATAATCCTGTAAATAAAATCTCAGATCAATTGAGCGCTTTAAAAAGCATTTTATCAAGTATAGAAAATTTGAACTAGATATATTGGGTGATTGTGAACTAATAGTAGGATTTGAACAAATGGTCTTGCATGTTTTATGAACTTTCATTTAATTATTTCATTTAATTATTATTAGAATGTGAATAAAATAAATTAAACTCAAATGAAATTCACAATTTTAAAAAAATTAAAGAACGAATGGAAGTTAAAAGCAGATATTCAATTCTATAGGGATCTTTCTTTTGTAGCGATATATTTTCTAAAAAAATTAACGAAACTTTACCGCAAAATATATTGCTAAAAAGGAAAGGAACCGTAAATTCGATATATTGTCTCTAACCTATCATTTTCTTCTATTCAGGGCCTGCTGTTGTATATGAACTGTAAGAGATTTACTTCAGAATTTATAACATGAAAAAAAGTTAAGTAATAATTATATATTTATAAATTGTACTTCCATGGTATAAGGCAAAAAAATCCTAAAGGTCGAAAAAATTTCTGATATTTTTCATCATAGAATAACTTAAGGTATCCGACTTCGTTCGGAACTGTGATTTCTAAGAGGATAAATAAATAATTTTCATGATAATTCGTGTCACTTAGATTAGAAAATATGCATAAAAAATTTTAAAGACATTTTGACAAAAAAAATTAACTTAAATAGAATATTTTGGCAAAAAATTAACTTAGAATAATCTTTCTTCTAAATGTTCTCCTTTTGTGAAAAATGCTTCTATTAGAATAATATTATGCCTGTATATAGCTCAGACCTCTGTACAGAGGCTCAACTAGAATTTTTGAAATATATAACTTAGAAAAGGGTTTATTCATCTTTTACGACAACAGAGGGGAGCAATTCTAAGAAAAAAACTCCAATAATTATTTCAATGGGTGGTAACTCTGAAAATAATGTGAATTTTTCCAAAATTCTAATTGAGCCTCTGTAGAGAGGTCTTAGCTATATACAGGCAAAATATTACTATAATAGAACCATTTTTCACAAAAGGCAAACATTTTGGAAAAAGATTATTCTAAGTTAATTTTTTGCGAAAGTATTATATTTAAATAATTTTTTTTGTCAAAATCTCCTTAAAACAATTTTATGCATGTATTCTAATCTGAGTGACACTAAATATCATGGAAATTGTCCATTTATGCGTTTTTTTTTTTAAATCACGGTTCCGAACGTAGTCGTATACCTTAACATCACGTAAATTTTAACTGCTAAATGTTTTTATCTTAATTCCCCGTGAAGAAACAATTCACACATCAGAACTGTTTTTAGAATTCAATAATTCTAACAGCTAAAATGATAGTTCTGAACACCAAATGTCAAAAGTTGGGAAAAAATAAAGTAAAGTGGAATAACTAACTTTACAATTAGTATTTGATCAAAACTGTAAACTGAGCAGCTTTAACAATTGCATCAGGCCCTCCAAAGGGAAATTTTCAGCACAAAAGCAGACAAGACAAAATAAAAAAAGCAAATAGTCTCCTAAGTAGACATCGTTTATCTAAAGACTATCTTCAAGATCAAGTTTTATTTCTCCACTTAGATCTGATGAAGAAAAATATAGTAAACTGGCTAACTTTCCTTTCATTTACGTCTGAAGAGATATTTATTGATATCCTAACAGAGACAAAGATATAACGCAAGTTACAACAAAATAAGGCTTAAAAGTATCTTACTATTAATCTTTGAGTGTAAAAGTTTTAATCTTTTACTCCCAGACATGTTTGGAGGTATAATATATAAAAATATTAACTAAAAACATAACAGATTATTGTCATATTTGTATAACTTTTACATAGTTTTATATTTATTTTACTGCGTTTAAGGTGACTGGTATTGTTCGGAACCGTGATTTTCAAAAGGCGTATAAATTATTATTACTATTTATATTTAGTTTACGTTGAATTAGAATATACACATAAACTGTTTTAAGATTATTACAATAATAAATATTTCAAGGGAATTTTTTTGGCAATAAAAATGAAGTTGTCATTTTCAAATCATTCTCTTTTTAAGAAAAATGCTTCTATAATAATATTTTGCCTGTATATAGCTAAGACTTTTCAAAAACCAAACAAAAAATTTTGAAAAATTTATTTTATTTTCTGATTTACTATCAATTGAAATAATAACCAGTTTTTTTTTTGTTAAAGTTTCTCTACCCTAATGCAAGTAATAGGAATAAATTCAATCCCACATTATATATCTCAAAAATATTATTTCAGGCTCTTTAGAAATCTTCGTTATGAAAAGGCAAAATATTATAGAAGTATTTTTGATAAAAGAAAAATGTTTTGAAAATATTTTTTTTTTCATTTTTTGTCAAAAAAAAAATAAAATTTTGTTTAAATATTCTTTTATTGTATTATTATATATAGAACAAACAAATAAAATTATAGTAATAAAAATTATACTAAGTATCAAAACATTTATACTTCTACTCACTTTTGCAAAATCACAGTTCATCAAAAACGTAGTCAGATACCTCAAAACTTTATTTTTGGTTTCAAAGAATTTATTTTTGGAAAAAAAGAAATTTGTTTAAATTTTCTAAAAATACGAATCGAAATTCCATAAATTGTATTTCAAATTTTTATCCTTAAAAATTAGTCATTTTTTTATGTATTATTAGTATACATATATTTTCTAAATTTATAATTTCCTTGTTTAAGAAAAAAAAACTTTTTCAAAAGTTTACAAAGCTTGGAAAAATGTTATAAAGATGATACAAAATATTCCATCTTTTATTACTTTTGAATTAAAGTTGAGACAAAGAAAAACATTCGATATCCATTTATTCTCCCGACTTTTCAATTCAAAACAAATTTTAAAAGTTTTCTAACTTTAGCCACATGAGACACACAAAGAATATAGTTCTCATCCCCATGAGGGAGAGAGAGTGATAGACAAAAAAATTCCCAAAACCATGGGGGGTAATTTTCTTTAGAAAGAATTGTGCAAATTCTTCCTATTTTCTGCCAGAAATAATGTCTACCATTTTTTCAGAAAAAAATCATTCGGACTAAATTTATACTTCTTTAGAATAATATGAAGGCCAACAGGCAACAATTATTGCAGAAACAAATAAGATTTGAAAAAGCCTATCCGAAATATTGTCCTGTTGGTCGGTTCCGTTTCGGTGGTACACTGTTTGACGAGGCAAATAATGATTTCGAAATAGAATATGCCTTTTACTTGCATTTAAAACGTAACACATATTTACGCGTAGAATATTGAATGAAATCGAAATGACTAAATAAAAGCAACAGCTTTTTCCATTATTTTTTAAACACATATCAATTTCAGATTTTAATAGTCAGCTGCGTAGTTTCTTTTTTAATAATACTTTGGAAAACGAAAAAAAAAACGCACTTTTATGTTTAATAGAACTAAGAAGTAAAAAAAAAATAATTCTCAATATAAGAATAAAATGACTAACGAGAAAATTAATTTCATTGGGGTAAATGCCTGGGTGTGCTTTGTACTAGATTTTTACACTAACTCAGCATTTCGGAATAGAACTATTAATTATATAAATAATATAAGGCACCCAACGCTTTTAACCCAATGACATTACTTTTCTCGTTAATCATTTTATTCTTATAAAGGGTGTTTTTTAGAGGTATAGAACTTTAAATTGCAATAAAACAACGATGTATTATTCGATTGACAAGAACTTTTTTTTATTCGAAAGATAATCTTGTGGCATTACATTTTAAATATGATTTCTGGCATATGACTGCCACCGCTGGCTCGGATGTAGTCAAATCTGGACGTCCAATTTTTGATGACTTTTTCCAACATTTGTGGCCGTATATCGGCAATAACACGGCGAATGTTGTCTTTCAAATGGTCAAGCTTTTGTGGCTTATCCGCATAGACCAATGACTTTACATAGCTCCACAGAAAATAGTCTAGCGGTGTTAAATCACAAGATCTTGGAGGCCAATTCAAAACGTGAAATTAGGCGATCACCAAACGTGTCTTTCAATAAATCGATTGTGGCACGAGCTGTGTGACTTTGATTGATTGATTTAATATTAACGTCGCACTGTTCAGCTACACTAGGGCTTTTGGCGACGGACCACGTAATTTTGAACCATGGTCAAGTGACGTGGACGACACCTTGGCACCCCCTCTCCTAACTACCACACCACACCAACGGGAGGACGTTTCAGCTCTCGACAGATTTAACGTGCATCGCTGCCCTACACGGCGGGTCTTTAGTGGTACTGGGATCGAACACGAGCTGTGTGACATGTTGCGCCGTCTTGTTGGAACCACAGCTCCTCGACATCATGATTGTTCAATTCAGAAATGAAAAAGTAATCATGGCTCTATACCGATCACCATTGACTGTAACGTTGTGGCCTTCATCGTTTTTGAAGTACGGACCAATGATTCCACCAGTCCATAAAGCGCACCAAACAGTCAGTTTTTCTGGATGTAACGGTGTTTCGACATACACTTGTGGATTAGCTTTACTCCAAATGCGGCAGTTTTGTTTGTTGACGTAGCCATTCAACCAGAAGTGCGCTTCATCGCTAAACAAAATTCGCTTATGAAAATCGGGAACAACGGCAATCTCGTTTTGGGCCCATTCGACGAATCTACGAGTGGCCGCGGTAGCCGAGTGGTATAGGTATCGGATCGTGGCTTGCCTGGTCACGTGTTCGATCCCAGTACCACTAAAGACCCGCCGTGTAGGGCAGCGATGCACGTTAAATCTGTCGAGAGCTGAAACGTCCTCCCGTTGGTGTGGTGTGGTAGTTAGGAGCCAGCTCAGGTGTCGTCCACGTCACTTGACCATGGTTCAAAATTACGTGGTCCGTCGCCAAAAGCCCTTTGAACAGTGCGACGTTAATATTAAATCAATCAATCAATCGACGAATCTACGCCTTGCTTGATCATATTTAAAATGTAATGCCACAAGATTATCTTTGGAATAAAAAACATTCATGTCAACCGAATAATACATCGTTGTTTTATTGCAATTGAAAGTTCTATACCTCTAAAAAAAACACCCTTTATTAAGATTCTTTTTTTTTTACTTTTTAGTTTGATTAAACATAAAATCGCGTGTTTTAGTTTTTCCAAACTATAAATTTTCATTTTTTAGTTCGATCTGCAATAAAAGCTTGCATTTTTAGTTTCTTAAACTATTATTTAATAATTGAGGAATTAATCTTAAATTCGTCATTTTTTTAGAATCTTTTATACCCATTGACATCCTATCAGTGCAGCGATACGGCCTGGTTTGCAAAATGTACGATCAGCCAACTGAAAGAAATCAGGAAGACCTAAGTTTCAAATATTTCATGCGAAAGAAAGTGAAATTGTTTCAGAGGTCACGGAATTAAAAAAAAAAATTCTTACAAACTGTTCGATTCAAAAAGTGTACTTTTGAGTCTAATAGTGATGCAAGTTTCAGAGAGAATATTGAGTTCTTTTTAGTGAAAAATATCATTAACTTATTTTTCACTAAAAAGAGCTCAATATTCTCTGAAACTTGCATCCCTATCAGACGCAAAAGTACACTTTTTGAATCCAAGAGTTTGTGAGAAATTATTTTTTTAATTCCGTGTCCTCTGAATCAATTCTCAGTTGATTTGATAAAATGAAGCAATGAATGATGTTTCATTCCACAGATCTGACAAGAGAATTTAGAAAAATAGACTATGTCTTCTCCCATGTATGACAGTGCTTTTCAAACTTTCCATATTTGCAATCATAATTTTCATCGTGCCCCCCTCATACAATAACAATATTTTGAATGCAATAATAATGTACTTCAATGCTAAAGCTACAATGCGACTTTAATATTATAAACTGCACATATTATGAATATATGTATTATATTTTGTATATGACAAGCCCATGGAAGTCACTAACTAGTAATTACTAAACTTGCTTTTAATTAAACATTAATAAACCAATTACTTACACATTTATAAGTATCATATATCAGTGTGAATATGTATTTTATTTTGTGCTTCCTTTCGATAAATTAATAATTATTTTAAAACTTTAATTTTGTAATTTTCCATATGCTTGCAGAAATTATCAGAAATTTCAGGAAATATTCTTTCTGATTCCTATTTTTAGATTTTAAAATTCCAACTATAATTTAAGAAGGATTATTACCGAAGAAGAATAATTTAACCCGGTAGATTCTGAACTGTTCGAGACGACAGGCATTGTTGTAAACAAAATGGAAACCCATTTAAACAGAATAATAGAATGTGACAACACCAGTTCTGAATTTTCGGTACCATAATTTCGAAATAACACAGATGTTTTTCTTTTTGTTTAGTATTGCGAAATATGTCTGCCTACAGTCGTCATACATTTAATTCTAAAGGGGAGAGGGTAGATACATGCAACATTATTTTGTGAGTAATGCAATAAGTTATTTATATGTGCTATTTTATTTATTCTTATAAATAAAAATGTTTTATCTATTTTCCCAAGTATTTGAGTTATGCTATTTATATTCTGTAATATTCAATTTTAAAAATCTAGTAAGATTATTCTTAATACAGTTTTCCAGAAACATCCCAATACCATTTTAAAACATAATATTTACGTCTTTTTTCTGAAATGAAAAATTTCATACGGTAAATATTTTGAAAAATCATGAATTGAGTCGATTTGTTTTCAAACAAAACAAATGGTAGTATTTTTATTTTACGAAATAAACTAGAACATGTATTATTGGTTGATATCTTATACTATATTTATCTGACTCAAATAACTTTGTTTAATTCATTGCAAGTATTGAAATTCCTTATAGACAAAGTTCTGAATTTGGCATAAATAAACATTGTACTTGTTTACAAATATATGCAGATTTTCTTTTCTTTATTTTGACATTTTTAAAAAATTTTGAATAGAATAAATATAGTGACTACTTAGAAATAAATTTTTTGGTGTATCAGTACATATGTTAGTTAATTTTATTGAAACTTTGATGTGTATTTGAACTTTGAACACTCACTAGAGAGTTTATGTTTTTATGCATACGTTTTTCTTTCTTTTTATGCATGTGCATCGTTTTTCAATGATATACACGAATTACTAAATTATACATATGTTTTTACGTAATCTATTGATTGGAAAAATACACAACCAATTTGCATGTATTAAAATTAAGTCTATTTGTTGATAGAAAGTATTTGTAAGAACATTACAGTCGCGAACCTCCATATCACGGACCTCTCTGGGCATTTTAAATTATTCTCTCATTTTATGGTGGTTATAAATCTTGAACTTTTTTTGAGCTTAACACACCGAGAACAATAGAATGTTGGCGTTTTATCCAAGTGAAACCTTCAACCTTCATTGACCACCTTACCAGAAACATCTTCGATATCCCCTTTTTCCCCAATGGAGTTGTCTCTCGTCTCCCCGTTTTTTTAACTAGTCTCCGTTCATATGTATTGTTGATCAGTTATACTGGTAACTCTGTTTCTAGTAGCTCGAAAAGGTTCATTTACTAATTTTAAAATAAAATTCTCAATGTTGAAGATACAACGTATTCCTCAACATTCTTTTTTCTTGTTTTCCTTTCATCTTTTTTATGGGTAAGATATATAAGAAAACAGGTATTCATTTACAAAAAATGGTGCGAACAATTATTTTTTAAAATGAAGTGTTTATGAATTTAAAATTTGTTTTATGTGGTTTTTGAAATATATTGAAAGATGAACCTCTATGTAACGAATTTTTCATATAATTAACTTTTTTACGAGATTTAGCGAGTTTGTTCAATAGAGGTCCGACTGTATGTTGTACATGTAATTTAACTGTTAATATGAATGTATTTATGTACAAATATCTCTAAATAGACACAACTATATTCTATTTGCACTCCCAATGTTTAGTTTCTGCTGTTTTAATGACATTTGGAATAATAATTGATGTACTATAGATATTCATGAATAGCTGTACATAGAAATTAAATGCAATTTCCTTCATAGAATTTCTTCATTTGCATTCAATGAAAAAATAAAGATTCGAACTTATAAAATATATTGAAAATAATAAGCGCAATTCCTAAAACTCTTGCATATCTAGAGTAATTTTACTTTTAAACCAATATCACCAATTCAAATCACAAAAATGCCTAGAAATATCGGGCAAAATTGTAATGTTATAGAAAGTGAGCAGTCCACCGTACATTATTCAAATACAGCATTTCTAAAATTCACATGCATAATATCAGGAATGTAAACAGAAAACATCAAAAAGAGCCTAATCGATTAATGTTAGCTTTTGATATTTTTCCAAAATTGTAAAGTTCCGAAACCACACATTCTAAATTTATGTAAATTAAGTTGACTTCCCATCAATAACTGGTAGACATATGAAGTATGTTTCGTATAATTTGTGAAATCGATAAAGTTCAAGAAGCAGGAAAATCACATGGTGCATGCAGATTCTCATAAAGCATCCAGAGACTGAATATGTTATCTTCTTGGGGAGGAAATCAGTTTAGTTAAATATGGAAACGAACCCGGCCACCAGAAAGAAACTGAACGACTAGAAAGAAAAAGAAAATAATTGATGCGAAAGAAATATCAGTCGGGAGTTTTAGTTCTTTTTTTTTCTCTTCGCGTTTCTTCGTTTTTCATATTTTTTTACTTCCATCATCTTTTTGTTTTATTTTACGTAGCATAATATTAAAATTAGAAAACTCATTTCTTTGAATTATAGATGTAATGGTATGTCATTACAGTGCTGATATGTTTTTTTTTAAATTCCTGCAGTTTAGTTATTTAGAATTAAAAATAATTGAACTGCATAAACAAGATTAATGGGATAGGCTTATTTATTACATCCCTAACTACTTTTTTAAAAAAAAGTTTCGTTTTAAAAAAGATTCAAAGTATATCCTTCTCTCCAGTTAATTTTTCAAAGAATGATTGATAAGGAATAAAAATATTAAATTATTGCATACAAAAGAGGGATTTTTTTGTGTGCGTTTTTTTTTTAAAATTCTGTGTTTTTTATCAGTTGTCAGTTTTTTCATGTTTAGCTTCCAATAACAAATTTTACAGTTATTATACATTGTTTTCCGATCGAAATTATCACCCTATTATTAAGTTTTGTAACATACATTGTAACACACCATAATCAGTCAGATTCTGCCACAAAACTTGAAATTGATGATAAAGTGAACTATTCAGAATAATAGAGAGATCACAAAAGAAATATTTGAGAGAGAATGCTGATATTTTCTTCTTTGAACTTTCGCACTTCTCCACGCCAGAGAATACTTTGAATTTTAGTACTTTTGTTTTGAATGGTACTTTAATAAACACATTTTTGCGATAATTTTATACAAGTATTAAATAACTTTACTAACACAAAAGTGAAATATAAGCTCTATTCATATCTTTTAGATTTTGGCGAGGATTTTAGATGATGTAATTTGAAGCCTATCGTACATGGGCAGTACACATATATATCTCAAGATTTCTACACTTTAACACACGAGACACTTCAAACTTTGTTGAATTTTATGGCCAACCAATTTATTTGATGCCGGTAACATTTCACTCAAGCTTAACAGTTAAAATAATATTGGGTGTATGTGTTTAAGTTAACAATTTCTTCAGTTTTTTAGTATGATTTAAAACAAATCTCCATACTGTCACAAGGATTACCAGAAAACGAAACTTAGTATATAAAAAATTCAACAAAAGTTTTCCAGGATAAAAACTTTATCGAATCAAAATATCGGTAAATTTGGCGAGTACCTTACATTTTGTTTTAAACCATACATACTTCTATAAATTGTGTTTAAATTAATGATTCGCTATACATACGAGAGCTAACGTTGACACATTTCAATATTTTGAGCTATAATCAAGTCACGGGGTCTCCAGAATTGACATTTCACTCTAGACCATTGGTACTCAACTTTTTTTTCTTCTGCTGGGCCACATACATATGTCAGCTCTTACACGTGAGCCACATACATATGTTAGTTATTTCAAGCGGGCCTCAACTTAAGGATAAATGGAGGGGGTTAGAAATGCCTTAAGATCAAGATAAAATTGGAAATTTAAAATGTGGAAAATTAATTAAAATATTATAACTCATGTTTATATATGTATGCTTATATGTATTTTTTATTTTGTCACTGACACTAAATTAGAAGAATTTAAGAAACACTCCTTCACATTTTCTGCATCAGCAAAAGGTTTCATATGATTACCAATTATATAGCAAACTTCATAGTACGTCTTTGTTACCGCTGTGGTATTACCACCGACAAAACACATTGTAGATGTTCCAAGAAAGCCTATTTATCACCTCTTGAAAAGGATCTTCAAAGAAAAGTGTCAATGAACGATTCCTGTTTATTGGTATTTTTTAAATACAGCACTTTCATGAAAAGTCAAACAATTACTGATCCAAGTTTGGTTTCGCTACAAAATAGCCAACCTCCCAATCGTCTTGAAACGATATAACTCTTCGAATACTTTTTACTTGCAAAATATGAAAGATAGTTAAAAATTAGTTCCACCCTTAAGGTAAAATTATTTTGACTTTTTAAATTGTCGGTACTCCACTGCTGTCTTCCAGATAGAAAAATAATAACAATTCGTACACGTAAGACACCGACATCAAAAAGCAAAATTGATGTATCCGATTTTTTGCCAAAGAATTTCCTACCAAATTTTAATACCATGTTCTTAAATAAGTGAATCTTTGATCAATGGGCCTTGACCGGGCCACTTAAAAAGACTCTGTGGGCTGCAGGTTGAGCACCACTGCTCTGGACACTTCAAAACACATTACGAGGACTTTGCGAACTTCACTTAAATTCAAACATGAGAAACTAAGAAACGAACTGGTGGATTCAAATAAATCTTAATTTGAAACTACTTTTACCAATAAACATACGAGTTACTGATATTGCCATTTCATTATTATCGTGTTTGTATATTTAATTTCATTTACTTATTAGGTTTTGGTGCTTTATTTCTGGTTAGAGACATTAAAAAAGTTTTAAACAAATATTTAGTGGACAAAGCAATAATATGGGCATAATATTTTTCTTGTTAAATAACATTAAAAAGTAAATAAAACCTTTAAATAAAATACAACGTTGATTCTTTAAAATTTAGAAGTGAGGAATGTATTAATTATGTAATTCATTACATTCTCGTTTGCATTTATGAAATAAAGTAAAAAAGGTATAAATAAGAAAAATAAACAATTGCTAATTACAAGTTTTTCAAGCATATTTTACTAAGAAACAAACATCTTGCTGAAATATTTCCGTCATGTAAAATATGATCTGAAGTATTTCTTATGTGAAATATATAGTATTTAAATTTAACACTACTTTTTACGAAATATTTTATCAGGTATCCACATCCTCAAATGCACTTTTAAATTTAAAGAATATTTTAAAATACAATCGCTTTTGAATAAGCCTCTTTATTCATTAGTTCTATCTTAAAATACTTCTTTTACAAAGAAAATCACGATTATTTTAATAAATTTTTTAATGTTTTTAACCAAATTAAAATTGTGTGTATATCTGTTGTACATCCAACAAACAAAATATCATAAAAGTATCTATGA
The DNA here is from genome assembly GCA_019973935.1 of Trichonephila clavipes. Taxonomy (NCBI): domain Eukaryota; kingdom Metazoa; phylum Arthropoda; class Arachnida; order Araneae; family Nephilidae; genus Trichonephila; species Trichonephila clavipes. Next base: position 67,891 of record BMAU01015622.1, on the reverse strand, counting down.
GCTAATAAATAAACTGAAAACTCATTCGAGAAAAATCTATCAGAAGTCTTATGCCCCAAATGTAAGTATTTAAAATCAGCTTTTCATAAATGAATAAAATTCTTAATATAAAAATGAAACTGAATCTTGTATAATTCGAAGAATTCATTCCCCCTATTACAGAAAAACTGTATTCAAGATTTAAATTCATAAAGCATTACAAAAATGGAAATAATTCCGTAAGATAGGGAATGTATTCTGCTTAATACTGATAAATCAGAATTTAAAAAATACTATATTAAGACATGAAAATATAATTGGAATTGATAGAAATACTTATATTCAATTTTGTCTCCTTAAACATATATATATATATATATATATTAAATATTTTATTTTTATTTTTCTTAATCTATTCATTTTGCTTCAAATAATTGGACCGAATGATTACAACATATAATACTGATGAAAAAATATAGTATTTAGTTATAGTAATTTTTTCAATGCTTTTTAATGGTGAATTTAAAATAAAGATGTCTGTTACGCACTCAATTTAAACTTGAAATTATGAACCGTGACCTTTTGTTACAATTTCAAATGTTATTTTTACGTCTTGCTTTTATTTTTTTTTACACCAACAAAAATATAAACTTTAATTTACCCAGGTTAATTTATTACGCTTCAGTAACAGAAAAAGAATATTTTCTTTCATGTCGACAAAACCTTTCTTTATAAAAAAAAATTATTTCGATTTATTTTCTTAGTGAAGGTGACAGTTTTAATATTATTCTTATTTTTCTTGCCATATTTTAAGCCACCGTTAATTAGTTTGATTTTTTTTTCCATTATTAGCTTATGTCTAAAGAAAAGGAGAACTGCTTTATTTTTGACTTCTTGCTAACTATTAGAAGTTGCACTTTAATTAACTACGATAAATTAATGCTCAACGAATAATTAATAATGCGAGCAAATGTCATCAAGTAGTAATTAATATAAAAGGCAATACAAATCAAAGAGTCATTATTACAAAGGATTTTTCAAATAATGAGTGATATGAAAAGTTATTCATGAAAAATTAGTATAAAGGATTTGTGATTCAGAAAGGTAATTTTTTTATCTTACGCGTAACTAAATCAAACGAAATAATTAATATGCACTTTATAAATACTTGTCACGATTTTTTTAAAAATAAATTTTCTTCTTATGGAGGATTTTTAAAACTGTGGTCCCAATGGAATTAAAACGAATAAACATTCATAGAATTTAATATCGATGCTCTAAAACAGCAAATTAATATGTAAATTAATTTGCCTGTCTATTGGGATTCGTTATTTTGCAAAAGAGCATAAATGATGTTTATATTTAGTGCCACTTGAATTAGATATATAAAATTGTTAAGATTATTACAATAAAAAAATTGTAATGATTTTTATGAAAGAAAAAAATGACACATAAAAAAAGAAGAGCTGCTAAGGAGCTTTTCAACACGCTATCATTAGCTTTACCTGTATGCAACGGAATCTTTCAATTCGATTTTTACCCACTTTAAAACGTCAGATTAATTCGAAATTTATACACTTATCAAGGACCAATAACAATACAATAATTTAATAATTTTATTCCATTGTCTTATCAGGATCAATTATTTCCCATTTCCAGATTAGGTAGCTAAAAGATTAAGTTACAATCCTAAAGCAAAAGCTCTCATGGTTAATACAAATATAACAAAAAAAGTATTCCTTATATGAAAGAGAAAAGGATGCGCGTTGGCAGATCCTACATTTTGCAAACCAGACCAGTATAGACGCAACTGATAGGATTATAATTTAAAAAATTCTAATAAAGGACTCATTTATTATTATTTCATCAATAAATTATAGTTTAAAAAGCTAAAAAAAACACGCTTTTATTGTAGATAGAACTAAAAAAATGAAAAAAAAAATTATAGTTTGAAAAAACTAAAAAACACCCCTTTATAGTTAATTGGACTAAAAAGTAAAAAATATTTCTTAATATAAGAATAAAATGACTAACGAGAAAATTAATGTTATCGTGGTAAAAGTGTCGGATGCTCGATATCAATTGTTATAATTCCTTACTAGTTCTATTCTGAAATTCGAGAATGTAAAAATGTTGTGTAAAGCAGACTACTTGGCTTGATTTACCCTACATTTACATTAGTACATTTGTTGTATTTGTGTTAACCATGAGTGTTTTCGCTTTAGGATGGTAACAATCTTTTAGTTACCAAATCTGGAAATAGGAAATAATTAATCCTAATGATCTTGATTAGGACAATGGAATAAAGTTATTAAATTGTTTTGTCATCGGTCCTTGACAAGTGTGTATCATTTTATTCTTATATTAAGAATTATTTTTACTTTTTAATTCGATTAAGTATAAAAGCGTGTTTTTTAGTTTTTAAACTATTATTTATTATGCAAAACGCTTCTATAAAGACAAGTTTGCCGATATATAGCTAAGACTTATCTATAGAAACTAAACTAGGACTTTTGAAAAATTTACATTTCATTGTTATTATCAATCGAAATATCAACCAGTATTTTTTGCTAAAATTTTTCTTCCAATATATCAAAATATAAATAAAGAGTGTTTTTTTCCAGGTATAGAAGTTTAAGTTCGCATTACTTTCCAAGATGGCGACCGATTTAACAGCTGTCAAGTGATTTATTCTCAGTTTTTGGTTTGGCAATTCATCAAAACTATCATCAAGCAAGGCGTAGATTCGTCGAATGGGCCCAAAACGAGATGGCCGTTGTTCCCGATTTTCATAAGCGAATTTTGTTTAGCGATGAAGCGCACTTCTGGTTGAATGGCTACGTCAACAAACAAAACTGCTGCATTTGGAGTGAAGCTAATCCACAAGTGTATGTCGAAACACCGTTACATCCAGAAAAACTGACTGTTTGGTGCGCTTTATAGGCTGGTGGAATCCTTCTTCAAAAACGATGAAGGCCACAACGTTAGTCAATGGTGATCGGTACAGAGCCATGATTACTAACTTTTTCATTTCTGAATTGAACAATCATGATGTCGAGGAGCTGTGGTTCCAACAAGACGGCGCAACATGTCACACAGCTCGTGCCACAATAGATTTATTGAAAGACACGTTGGGTAACCGCCTAATTTCACGTTTTGGACCTGTGAATTGGCCTCCAAGATCTTGTGATTTAACACCACTGAACTATTTTCTGTGGGGTTATGTAAAGTCATTGGTCTATGCGGATAAGCCACAAACGCTTGACCATTTGGAAGACAACATTCGCCGTGTTATTGCCGATATACGGCCACAAATGTTGCAAAAAGTCATCGAAAATTGGGCGTCCAGATTGGACTACATCCGAGCCAGCCATGGCAGTCCTATGCCAGAAATCATATTTAAAATGTAATGCCACAAGATTATCTTTCGAATAAAAAAATTCATGTCAATCGAATAATACATCGTTGTTTTATTGCAATTTAAAGTTCTATACCTCTAAAAAAACACCCTTTATATCCACTTCTAAATTTTATATTACAAGAATTTTAGTTTAGACTCTAGGACAGTCTTAGCTATAGATAGGCCAAATGTTATAGAAAATTTTATTTAAAAGAAAAATTTTGAAGCTGTCATTTTTTCCCTTCATTTTTTGGCAAAGAAATTGCTTTTAAATATTTTTTAATTTTAATAATACTCTTAAAGCAATTTTATAAGTATAATCAAATTCAAGTGCCACAAAATATTTTTTAAAAATTTTTAAACGCTTTTGCAGAGTTCCAGTTCCAAACGTAGTTACCTTAAGAAAACATACAACTATTAAATATTGTAAAATAATGCGAGTCAAGTTTATAAATTTTCAGTATTTTACAGAATATCTTGAGGGAAATGAGAGATTATAGACATAAATTTTGTTCCACATTTTATTTGCTTTATTAATGAATATCTTCCATTTCTGTTAAATATAGTACACAACATCACTTTTGGGGTTCCTCAGTAATTATATTTCTTATATAAAAAAAAAAAAAAATTACTATTAACTTGCATCTCTCGTATATATTGATATTTTACATTAAAATTAATGATAAAATGGTTATAATTGAGAATACGAAGCTTATATTTAAATATGAATGTTCTATTATTTGGCTTAGCATTATCACATACATTTTGTTAAGGCTCTAACGGCCACGTTCTGAAAGCGTTATATCGCATTTAGACTTTGCTAGAACGTGTTTCTCTTGACAAATGTGAACACGTATGAAATGAAGATATTATCATATGAATATATTAGAATAATGGATTTTTAGCATAACTTTAGGTCATGTTCAAACTTTGCAGTAGTATGAATTATTCTATATTAATGCGAGATAAATAACATACATGATTTACATACGAAAGATTCGAAATGGGAATTTCAGTGAGTGGGAAAGTTTGATTTTAATTTCTAACTTTATTTTATTTGAGAACAGCATAAACAGGTAATTGTTGTTCAGTGATTTCAATTGACAATTGGTTAATTTGATTTATCGTAGCTCAAACCAACCGTTTTTTTTTATTGTGTAAGACTTATCTTCAAATTCGTAGATTCCCGCCTAAGCATGTGTAATATAATTCTTATTTGTGCAATTATCCTCCACATTAAGAATCAAAAGTTGAGTATTGGAAAGAAAATTTGATTTTAACTCTGAAATAAGTTAACTGAAAGTTTTTAAATTTTTTCCCTGAGAGAATTTAGCCTTACTACTACTTATTCCAGGAGTTATCACTTAATATTTTGACATCCAAAAGTCTGCGTGCAGACGATCATCTTCCATATTCACACTCAAAAATCTCTAATTAAAGTTTTTCTGAATTCATACTGTTCATTATTGTTACCTCTTATGTCGTAAATTCAAATAGTATAAGCATCATTTGATTATTATATAACATAATACAAACATTTATAACTTGAGAACGATACAAATTGTGCGTGCGTCAAAAGTCTGCGTTCAATGGAAAAAAACCTTTACGATAATGGATTGTAACTAAAGATTAATATTTTTTAAGCTATTCCCCGTTCTTTCTAAGACTCTCAACCTGTAGTCATTTTGTTCCATTCTTCTACTATAATATATTTCAGCATTCACTTGGTTATTACGTGCTCCTTGATTACCTCTCGAGGAAATCCCATAAATGTTGTATTGTGCTTATATCTAGCAACTGGGATGGCTTACGGCAGTGTTTCTCAAACTTTCAATGCTGGCGACCCAATTTTCAATCATAGTTTTTGTCGCGCCCCCCTCCCTATCGTATTAAATTTTATATATGTAACTTTCAAGTAATATATATTTTAAGAAAATTACTTAAAATATATATTACTTAGAATTATGTTACTTTTCTTTTTCTAACTTTTAAATTGGAACAGATCGCAAAATGATATATTTAATTAAAGATTTATTTAAAGATTAATTAAGGATATATTTAATTAAAGATTTATTTAAAGATTAATTAAGGATATATTTAATTAAAGATTAATTAAAGATATATTTAATTAAAGATTAATTAAGGATATATTTAATTAAAGATTAATTAAGGATATATTTAATTAAAGATTAATTAAGGATATATTTAATTAAAGATTTATTTCAAGATTAATTAATGATGCATTTAATTAAAGATTTATTACTTCAGCATTTTCATTTCTCAAAGTACAAATGTCATTCAAAAAATAGTCTAGTCTATGTTGCTCTCTATCATATCCATCACATTAAGCATTATAGGGTACGTTTGCGTGAGTCTGGGCAACCTATCGGACGTCTGCGCAAAACATGTAAAAATGCTTTTCCTCGTACAATTCCAGTCAGTCTTGGTCTACTCGATACTTCTATAGATACCGAATCTAGCTCTTGAATGTACATTTTTTAATTTGCACGTTAATTGTAATTCACGGTAATTAAGTATTTACGGCAATATATTAAAATAAAATCATACAAACATTTTTAAGTCGTAAGCGAGCATTCTACGATAAAAAAGTATCAACAAGTACACAGACGAGCATGGTTCCGAAAACTAAATCAAGGGAATATTCTCAAAAATACTTAAATTTTGGATTTACCACTACTCAAGTAAATGATAGGGAAAAAACGGTACTCGTTATGTGTTTAAACTTACAAATCGGAAGAACAACATGTGAAAGTTGTTTTTTAAACCATGTAAAATCATTTAGCTATGTTGGCAAAGAATTTTAAAAAGTATTTTCTGGATGAGGACAACTTGGTAGCAAGTTACGAGTGGATTAGGCATCTATTTCAAGATACTCCAGAAGGGCTCTCAACTTCCGAAGAAGAAATCTTCATAGATTTCACATCCAGTGAAAAATTAAAAGGCAATTTTGTAATAAATTGCTCTTTGATTTTGGGTAGAGGTGGATGATGAAATCTCTGTACTGAAAACAAAAGCACTTCGTATACTATTAACATTTTCAAAATCCTACCTTTGTTAAACCGGATTTTCTGCGGTGGCTGCTTTGAAGACAAAATATAGATCTCAGCTAAATATAGAAAAATAACTCAAAGTATCAATTTCTGATATTTAACCTTCCTTTGAAAAACTTTCATTTACAAGACAATCCCATGGAAGTCCCTAATAATTATTAAACTTGCTCTTAATTTAGTATTAAGAATTTATTTATAAAATACCTTCTTCAGTACTGATACATTAAACGTATACTGGCGGAAACACCGGCTCTTCGCACGAGTTCATTTTTTAAAAATATAAAACATTATTCTTGATATAATAGCTGAAGTGTACGGAGAGTAAAACTGTTTGCACGAAATTGCATACAAAAATGTAAAATGATTTTTTTAGATAAATGCTATAAATGTAAATAACTGTTTAAAAGAACTGTAATTTTAAACCTCACAGAATTAGCATTTAGAATTAATGTTAAATAATGAAAAAGAATATAAAATTCCAAGGAAGAATAATTGTGTTACTTTTTACTATTTAAAGCCAGAAGGCTTCAAAATGTTTAAACTCGGGAGTAGGCGCGCACTTGATAATAACGCTAATGGTAGTGCGTGGGGACGCAGTCACCCCAATCATTTGTTAATAATTATTTTTACTGTACACGATGCAAATTGGAATTCCAGTGAATAATTTAATTAAGAGAAAGTATACTTACCGACTTTCAAGGACTATTCAATTTTTCTTTGATGATTTGAGAAAAAATCCAATAAAACACTGAACTAAAATTATTCAAAAGTGCAAGACCGTAATAAAGGATGCAAATCAGAGACACTTTTCACTAATATTACAGAAATATTATTTGCTGGTAAAGCTGTCATATTTTGTTCCAAGTTATTGTAGTTTTAATGAGCTTCTATGATCGCGCGCGAGTGAGAGAATATTAACGTCGCACTGTTCAGCTACACGAGGGCTTTTGGAGACGGACCTCGTAATTTTGAACCATGGTCAAGTGACAAGAACGATACTTGAGCTGGCCTCTTTTAACTACCACACCTCTCAAACTAGAGGACGTTTGAGCTCTCGACAGATTTAACGTGCATCTCTCCTCTACACGGCGGGTCTTTATTGGTACTGGGCTCGAACTCGTGACACCTTTGGTGATCCACAAATAGCAAGTTGAACTTTTTCTTTCTTGTGTTTTTTTGACAAGGCGAACTGAACCTAGTGGTACACTTATGGCTTCATATTTTAAGTTGATGGAGTTCTTTAGGAAGCATTTGAAAATTTTCTTTTCGTTTTATGTTCATGTCGTTTCTCAATCATGAATAATATGTATTCTTTCAGCAGGTTCTTTTGCTTGATCAGTTTAAACTTCCTTCAATGATGATCCTTCAATGAAATCAACAGATGCCCCCGGCACCGGTCCCGGGTTAAAAGTGTATTCAGAAAAAAATGCGGATGATCTAATAATCCTTTAAATCAATCTATTATTTTCCAAATATCGTAAATATCTTTATTATTTACAATTTCCTAAGCGAAAAACAAACACATAAAAGAAGGGACGAACTAATATAGAGCTAACCATACCAGTAAGTTTGAAGGTCAATCAAATTATTAGCAAATGTATTATGCAGCCTGGCTGAAAAAGGGAATCATGTCTTTCTTTTCTTTTTCTACAACTAATGTACAGCATTTCAATAAAAGTTACAGTGACGGATTGTTTATCTTCTTCGAATTTTTCTCTGGGTCTGGGTTTCCTTTTTTCTTTTAACGAGTAATATTTTATGTTGAAACGTAATAAAAAACAGCTCTCATTGAGGAAATACAGCAAATTAAACAAAACGTTTTTTTTCTCTTTAATTTGATTTTGGGATCAAAGATAGGACGGAACGGAAAGGTAGACGGAAAAACGCCAGATGATAAACATAAATTACATCAGTGTTATTGTGTAGTTTTTTTATAATGGAAGAAAGTATTTTGCTTTAAATCTCTTTCCGGTTATTTTTTTAAAAAATCTTTAAATATTCGAAATGCTCGCGCCCCCTTGTAGGGTCATCGCGCCCCCCGGGGGCACTCCCCACACTTTGAGAAACACTGGCTTACGGATATGCTTTTGGACATGGTAAAACTTCCATGACTTTCCAATGTAAGCCATTTGCTTGGCATATTTGTCCTGCTGAAAGTAAAAATCATCACTCACTGCTAGTTTTTCAGTACTTTCCCTGGTATTTTGCTTCATTATGTTCAAGTACTCAATTTTTTTCATTGTTGATTCAATAAATTCCAGGTTGCAAGCCCAAATGTTTCATATGCACCCTCAAAACATAATACCTCCTCCTCTATGCTTGATTATATTATATATATATATATATATATAATCCGTAAAAGATTTTTTTACACACATTTTTGTTTGACGCAGAAAATATAAAAGTTACTTTCAACTGAATATATTATATATTTTTTAATAATTATGTGTCTTATTTAGGTGTTCTTTGGCTAAGAGAGCAGAGCTAAGTCAATTAACTACCATAGCTTTGTTCACTCGTGAGACGAATGGCTTCAATGCAACTCGGCCATGATAATAATTTTTTAGTTCCCTACGCATTGTGGTTAAAGTCACATATTTTTGTATTATGTCAGCAACATTTTTAGCTATTTTCAAAACTTATAGTCTAGGATTTATTTTTACAGAGCAAATTACAAAGCTAGATTCTCGAGGTGACACTGCAGATGAGTGGCTGGATCTTTGCTCGGAATTTGTGTGTGAAACTTCAGTTCATTTGTAGTTTAACACTTTTTGAATCATAGACTGTCTCCTATTAAAGATTTGAGCGAATTAACTTAAAAGATTTCCTCCTTTTTTAAAGATCTAAGAGGATTTTTCTTTCAGTAATACATAGATCTCCTTTCTGTTACCAACCATGGCGAATCACACAAGCATTCAAAACTAAAATACTAATTTAATCATATGAGAAGCTTTTAATTACTGAAAAATACAATTTATATATATATATATATATATATATATATATATATATATATATATATAGTACAGTTATTTCACAATAAAAGACCTTTTAGAAAAATAACTGTTCATCTCTTTACCAGCTAATGGCTGCATGAGCCAAGTGAGTTGAGGTATCCGACTACGTTCAGAACCGTGATTTAAAAAAAAAAAAAAGAGCATAAATGGATAATTTTCATGATATATAGTAACATTTAGATTGGAATACATGTATAAATTTATTTTAAGGACATTTTGACAAAAATAAATAACTTAAATACAATATTTCGGCAAAAATGAACTTAGAATAACCTTTTTAAAAGGTTCTTCTTTTGTGAAAAATGCTTCTATTATAATAATATTTTGCCTGTATATAGCTCAGACCCTCTGTACAGAGGCTCAACTATGAATTTTGAAAAATTCATATTTTCAGAGTTACAACCAATTGAAAATATTATCGGCATTTTCTTAAAATTTCTCCTCTCTATTGTCGTAAAACATGGATAAACCCACTTCTAAGTTATATGCTTCAAAAATTCTAGTTGAGCCTCTGTACAGAAGTCTGAGCTAAATACAGGCAAAATATTATTATAATAGAAACATTTTTCACAAAAGGAGAATATATTGAAAATGGGTCATTCTATGTTCAGTTTTTGTCAAAATGTTGTACTTAAATAATTTTTTATTGTAATACTATTCTTAAAACAATTTTATATACATTTTCTAATCTAAGTGACTCTAAATATCATAAATATTATCCATTTATACGCTTTTGCAAAATCACAGTTCCGGACGTAGTCAGATACCTTAATGAACAGAAATGTAATAAAATTATAGAACATTATGAATTACTTTTCAAAATATAAACAAACAAAAATGTAATAAAATTAAAAAACAATGTGAAAAATAATTAGTTGTTGAAATGAATTTCAATATTTTATATTTAGCCATTTGTAATTTACTATATTTTTGTATTTTATAATCTAACTGTATTTATATTTATGCTTGTAAATCTGGAAACAATTTCTCTTGTAACCTTCAGTTTACCGGATTGGCAACAGTCCGTATCAGAGTAATTAAAACACTTTAATGCTAGCGCAGCTAAGCCTAACTAGAATAAGAGTATTCTTCGAATTCTTTAAGTAAATTTACTATACTTTAACGTTATAGAACCAATCATTCATAACAGGTTCTTAAAAGCTCTATTTTGTAAGTGTATGAAGGCTTTTGGTGGGAGTGACTGGTGATTATTTCGTGGTCATTCTTGTTTGTTTGTTTTTAAGTTAATGGGAACTTTATTGTTGTTTGAATAAGGAAATTTTTAAAGGATCGTCGAGAGAGGTAAGTTGATTTTCTGAAGCGAGATGTTAATGGTAATTTTAGCAAAAACACGTAAGATGATTGCATATACTTAGACTTTCGGAGGCAAGTGTAGGTACTTGTGAAAGCCTTATTCATTAGAACAAATAACGATTATAAGTAATACATCGATTACTAATGGTATAAAGAAACAATCTCCTTTTTCTAGATTAGCTAGTGCTCAAATAATGATTTCTTTTATAATTTTATGTAGATTTAATATTTTTACACTAATTAAAAGTTCTAAAAAATACAAGCATCCTCTAACCAGGAATTTAGATTTTTTTTATGACATTATTATTATTACAATAAAATTTCCCTAATAATTTACTCTTGGTCATATAACAGAGCACCGAAATACAATTTATTTTTATAAAGCCCCTCAAAGCTTCTTTGAACCCTGAAGGTCATTTTTTTCATGTAGGAAAACAATTTTAGAGCTATATGATTCTTACTGATGATTTGTTTAAATGACGTCATATAAAATAATACTTCATTCTATTTTCCACATAACTCTTGATAAACACTTGGACCCCAAGTTTCCTTTAACATTGTCCAATTATTCCGAATTCAATTCTCTATTCGATTTCAAAACCACCGTTCGTTTATTCAGCCACCGTAACCGTGATTAGCCGTTTTGAATCAAGACAGATAACGAGATAAACGTTTAATTTAGTATTTACTCAAACTTTGACACCAGATGAGGAATAGAATGTCCATCTCGATTTAATATAGGTCAAAATATATCTCTGTTTAACGATCCTTGGAAATAATCAGGACTGCAATCCCTGATCTCGTTCTTTGCGAAGACTCTCCACAGTATTATTACGACTCATTTGTTGTATTAAATTATACGTGCTCAATTTTCTGATATATTTGTATAATATATTAAAAGGTGCAAAAAAAAGTTTTAAAATGTTAAAATCCTTCAATTTGTTGAAATATCCATATGCTTAGCATTTAAGTTAAATATGTAATTGTATCATACATATTTTTTTAATATTTATAACTCTGAGTGCAGGTAAATTGCTTTATAATTTTTTTATCGTGCATATTCAAATCGGTTCTTGTGATTCCAGATTTAAAACTTTGTCTTGATAAACTTCTCGTATTAATACATAAAACAAGAGTTTTGATATACGAGTGTCTCGAATTGAGTTTAAAAGAATTTTAGCTCTGCAATGCAATGTATTTCTGAAGTTTTTTCACGTACTTTTAAATTTAAACTGTAATTTTATTGATGAAAATAATCAAAACACATATTTTCATTAAAAAAAATAAAATTCTAGTTTTATGTTTTGGTCTTTAAGCAGACATTTAATGCCTGATGAATGATAAGTTCAATTCAGAGCCGCCACATGTACTCTATTGATCAGATCTTGAGCAATGGTAATGAAACTAATGGTACAGGGAGGCCTTATTAATATCGCATTATAAAGCAACTTGAGGGATAATAGCAGAATATCCAAGGGAACCAAGCTCGCTCGAAAAGGCGACGGACCTCGTAAATTTTAAATTGCGATCAAGTGACGAAGACGACACTCAAGTTGGCATCCCCCTCTGAAACTACCACACAACACCTAGGGAGGATTTTAAGCCATGGCAGATTTAAAGTGCATCAGCACCTCAACACTTTGTGTCTTCAATTACACTAAAGCCGCATTCACACCAAGGCAGTAAGCGTTGAGCGTTGAACGCCTAACCAATCAAACTTCATTTCGCCCGAGAGGAAGTCTTTGATTGGCTAGACGCTCAATGCTCGATGCTGACTGGCTTGGTGTGAATGCGGCTTAAGACACGAACTCCAGACGCGCTGGACGCGACCTCGTGCCAATAACCACTAGGCCACCCAAACCAAAGTCAAAGGTTAAGATCAATCATGTGGCCATCTATATTGTATCCAAATACGTAACCTCCTATTTTCTGAAAATCAAGCAGCCCCTCCCCTTTTAAATAACTAACTCTGATTGATTGAAGATATTTATTTTTTAATCTTTTCTAAAAATGTATATACATAGCACATACGAATACAACGGAAGAAATTGTCTAATTTTTCATGCAGATAAAGTACAAAAATAAAATAATAGAAATAGTAAAAGTGAGATGAATTTTTAATAATAACTTTTAAATTAAATTATGAATATTTCCAATTCAAAAATGCAACTAAAGGTATAAAATTCTATTTATATTTACTTGGAAAGGAAAGTACATATAACAACATTTAAATAAACCTTAACAGTAAACATCAATATATATTATTATACCATGTATTATATTCTTCAATTTTCCCCCAATTAAATAGCATAAAATTGATCGCATAAAATCTACTCTAGCATTACAGGAAAAGCTTCTTAACATTCATTATTTATCAAAGATATAGATTTTCAAAACTGGTCCGTTTCTTTGTCCCAAGTACGGATCAATCTTATCATTTATCAAGCAGAAATAATCATTTTAATGACAGTAAAGGGGGAAGGAGAAATAATATTTTCTTGGATCCTATTACAATGGGAAAAGAGCAAGAATTCAATTTCAAGAAGAAAAGGTTCTTCTTTTACTATTGATAACTATAAGAAACGGAAAGGGAGTCCAGATAGTTCTCTATCACATTTATCTTTCGTCGGCAAAGATTCGGAAATAACCTTGATTACAAAAAGATTAATGCCACCAAAAGAAGCTATCGAATCAGCTATTTTGGAAAGCCATCTTCTGAAAATCGCTTCTAGAAACAGCCTTTGTTTAATTATTTCTTGGCAACCTTCTAGATTTTCTGAATGTCACGCCTTATTAATTGAACTCATTACTGAAATGTTTAATGAAAGAAATTTTTCGTTAGTTCAACAGTAGAAAATTTGTTTATGTCATACAACATGTGAAGCATAAATCAAAACAAGAAAGAAATTGTTTATCCAAACAAAATCTTTCTTCTTTAATGGCTCGACAATTCAGAGGGGGCCTTGGTCTTCTCAGGGAGCCTTTTCCAGTCCAGCCTTCTTTCTGTTAGTGTTATACACAAATTTTAGTTCTCAAAACTAAAATATCTTTTTCTAGGCTATCAATCCATTTAAGATTTGGCCTACTTTTTCTCTGTGTGCCAATTGGCTGGGTATTAAAGTTTTTTTAGTGGTACGGTCTTCATCCATTTTGACAATGTAGTCTGCCCATTTAATTCATTGTATTTTGATAAAGTTAACGATGTAAGATTCTTTATATGAGTGATAGAGCTCAAAATTTGATCTTCACCACGTTTCATTTCCCTAAATTCCTCCAAAAATAATTCTTAAAATCTTCCTTTTGTAGGTACTTATGTTCTCATCTGTTCGAGACATGGACCACATGTTACGTGCTTAAGTTAATACTGAACTTAACAGACTTTTATACAATTGAACCTGTGTGTATTTTTCTTTTGATTAAATTCGATTTCATATATTTTCGTATTTTATTAAGACATCTATTAGCCATATTAATTCTCTTTTGGATTTCAGCAGTACAATCGTTTCTGTTGTTAATTTCCGAAACTAAATAAGTCAACCAAAATCTCCAAGTGAAAAAAGTAAGAATGAAACCACGAAAGAAGAACCCGAGCTATGAACTGAAAAGGGGAGGGATAAAACCGGTACCGAATATATCAAATATGAAACTTAGTACACGAATATATCAAAGTCACTAAACCAAAAACGAAGAAATTGTAAAGAGAGAATAAGAGTTATATTGACGTAGCACTATAAGGCATAGGGCTGATGGTGACAGACCACGTAATGCTGAGCCTCAGTCAAGTGACGTGGACGTCACCTGAGATGACATCCCCTTTCCACATACCACTGGCAGGAATTTAAACTCGACACATGAAACGGCATCAGCCCTCTCTACATGGGTGTTCGGGGTCATCGGGACTCGGATTCGTGACACGCCGGCTACGAGTCGTAACCATAACCACTAGGTTTGTGCAGCCCTAATTTTGAATCCAAGTCACGAAAATTCAACAAAAAAACCCCTAGTTATCGAAATGCACAATTATTATAATTTTTCTTTATAAAGGGTGTTTTTTTAGAGGTATAGAACTTTAAATTACAATAAAACAACGATGTATTATTCGATTGACATGAATTTTTTTTATTCGAAAGATAATCTTGACGTCCAGATTGGACTACATCCAAGCCAGCCGTCCCAGTCATATGCCAGAAATCATATTTAAAATGTAATGCCACAAGATTATCTTTCGAATAAAAAAAATTCATGTCAATTGAAAAATACATCGTTGTTTTATTGCAATTTAAAGTTGTTTACCTCTAAAAAAACACCCTTTACATATTTTAAATAAAATTATCAAGAAACGATGTATGGAAATATAGCTGCAATAATATAAAGTTAATTGTACTGTTATTTCAAATTTGAACCAAAATTCATCAGACAATTCAGCCCTAATTCAACTGATGACAGTTTGTAAATCACTTTCTATTTAAATTAATAGTCTTACGCATTTAATATATACAACAGATAACGTGCGAATAAATCTTTTCTTTTTATTTTAAGTCGAAACAGATGTAAATGGAAAGACTTCTAACTAATACTTTTCACATCAAAATTAGTAAGATTGACGTTTAAGTGACATCAATTATCCAATGACTAATTTCTGATAATTGTAACTTATTTTACGAGTCCGATATTTAATGGGATTGAATGTTAAACTCTGTCATTCAGAAAATATGAAATTCACCTCACTATGGTAGGTTAGTTTGGATCAAATTACTATTGTCCTAAAACAGCATGAAGGTTATTGGCTAAGACCGGTGTAAATTATAAATCAAAAATGACGGGTATACTACATATTTTATTAACACTCTTTTAACATCCATAATACACTTTTATATGATGATTTATTATTCCAGCAGAAGCACCATTATTTTTACTGATTCACAATTTTCTCTGGATAGTTAAAAAAAATGAAGCAATCGAGAAAATATTAACATCGTATTTTACAAAGCTATAATACTACAAAGTTACGTATCGTATTACAAATCAATATACGAACTATAGGCGATGGACCTTACCACAATCTGAGCTAGGGCCGTGGGTAGCCTAGTGGTTAGAGCATCGGACTGCAGACCGGAAGGCCTAGGTTCGATGCCCGATGCCACCAAACACCCTCCGAGTACACACGGAGTACGTGCTCGTTAAATCAGTGGGTCCGTAGTCTTGTGGGCTTAATCACGAGCGCAGGGACTGGAGAATATATTTCCCTCCCCTTCAGTTTACATGCAGAAATTGTGGAGGTGGAGATGAGGTCGTGTCGCCATCTATCGTCCCTTCGGGGAACTTCGCCGAGCTAAAATCGTACTGTCACCTGTATGGTGCTCGAGGCTAACGACAGGCGTACCTCTTGCCCATGCCACGATGAATTTCGTGGGCCTCGATCTGACTACGTCAGACAGGTGGCATCAGAAAACAACAACAATCTGAGCTACCATCAAGTAATGAGGACTATACCTGAACTGATTAACTTCTCAGTAAACTGCGGCAGTCTTCACCAAAGGACCCATTTCCTGATAGGTAACTAGTGACGTCTCAACGGTCACGTAGTTTCGCGGGGGAAAGTATCCAAGATCAGACACTCAAACGCAAGTCCTGTTGTAACTTTGCCCCCCTTTATCCAGCCGGCAGTATAGTAATACGCAGAGCAGTTCCCCCGCCAATCTCCGACTCCATAGTCCACCACGCGAGGTGTGACTAGGACCAATGCCTGGATAGTAATCCCGGCTAAATCTAAACAGAAAGGATTCTGTTGCACGTGTCGCTTTTGTGGGCGTGACGCATTGGATCTTTACAGAGATAAGTAAAGGGGAAACCAATGAGCTTCACAGACGCTAGGGATAATTCTACGTGCTTCAAAAATCTATGACGCTTCTACACTACGACACCTTAATACCCTCCCGTGGATTCTATATCCGATTTAATTTTAGATTCGATTAGACTCTCCCACACTCACTGTGATCTATCATGGTTCCCATCAACGAGCCTGTCAATGTCGTTCTAATACAGCCTTTCAGAGGAGTGATCCAGCCTTCCCAGTGACAAACAGTTCAGCACCTTGGCAGCAGCGTAGAAACCCCATCTTAAGAACTTTTTTAGTCTCGACAAAACTAACGTGTTTCAGCCTGTCTAAAAGGCAGATCTTAAGTCACACCGGGATTCAAACTCTCGTGTTGACAAAAAAAAACCTCAGACATAATTCGCGACTGATTCTTCAGATTCCGCCATTTCTCCAACTATCATTACATTTTAATGGAATCAAATACACAGGGTGTTTCTAAATGAATATCGGTGTTTTAACGTTTTTTCAGGATTTATTACATATAACTTTCAATGATAACTCATACATCTTACGAAAGAGTAACTGAAACAATTTTACCTGCAAGCTTACAAATGTTCAGTATGAGCCCACACTGAATAACGAGATCATCCCAAACTTTGTTCAGAGTGTCGGAGGTAATTCTTGCAACTGCTGCCTCAATCAGTGTCCTAAGACTGGAAGATCAGCTGATAGTGGAGGTACATACACACAATCTTTAATGAACCTCAGCAGATAAAAATCGCATGGCATCACATTTGGTGAACGTGGAGGCCATGAGTGAGTGAGTGAATGAATATTAACGTCGCACTGTTCAGTAGCACGAGGGCTTTTGGCGACGGACCACGTAATTTTGAACCATGGTCAAGTGACGTGGACGACACCTGAGCCGGCACCCCTATCTCCTTACTACCATACCGCACCACACCATCGGGAGGACGTTTCAGCTCTCGACAGATATAGCGTGCATCGCTGCCCTACACGGCGGGTCTTTAGTGGTGGAGGCCATGAGAAAATGATTTTATCGAGAGACCATTTGCAGCCAATCCAACTGAGATATGTCAGTGAGGTGGAACACCATCTTGCTGCTAAATGAAGTTATCTGGTTCACTTTCTTCCAATTGAGGAAATAGTCAGAGTTGTAGAGAATCAAGTTAGGCAGAACCAGTTACAGTTGGTTCCCCAAAAACGAAAGGTCCATACATTTTCTGCCGAGATATGGCCCAGAAATATTCAATTTATGCGAATCTCGTTGAAATTCTTTAACTCGTGTGGATTTTCCAATCTCCATATGCGCGTATTATGAGTTTTAGTTCATTAGTCGCCATTTTTCTACTTGCGATCTGATTGTCGGGGAAGGGGAGAAAATTAACAATTTTTTCCTCGTGTATGAGCACACATGCCAGCAAACAAAACTCTTTCGGTTGTTCTTTCATTCGATGTATGAATAAAAGATATGTATAATAAATACTGTAAAGCATTAAAACTCCGATGTTCATTTAG
Source organism: Trichonephila clavipes (assembly GCA_019973935.1). Lineage (NCBI taxonomy): Eukaryota > Metazoa > Arthropoda > Arachnida > Araneae > Nephilidae > Trichonephila > Trichonephila clavipes. The sequence continues at coordinate 49,753 of BMAU01015622.1, read as the reverse complement.
AAACACCCTGTATTTTAGTTGATTGTTTATAAACGTCACACTTTAAAGGAAATAGAAGACTCGGGATGATCCTCACAATTTTAAACTATAATCAGTTAAAGAGGATGGCAATCTCAACTGGCATTCGACTCTCCGAAACTTATAAAAAATGTACCAAAACATATTCTAGAGGTATTTTTCAATAGACAATATGATTCTCATTAATCGCACTGAAGTTTAACGAGACAATTTGCAGCTTTTGTTTTTGGAATTCTCTTAGAACAGATTTCAAGATAGAATCAATTTGTCAATTTGTTAAACTCTCTGATAATGTTGAGATTTTCTGAGTCCAAACTCATTCCAAATAAAGAACACTATACAGTTCTGTGAAGAATTCTTTAACCTTTTTATTTAACTCGCAGAATTTAACCCTTACCGGATCATTGCACTAACTTCACACAAACAGGAGTTTATAAACTTTACACTTTTGTTAAGAGAACTGCAAAAATAAATCTGTTCAGAGGACAATTTAAATCGCACAGAAAAACAAAGTAAAACAAGTTAATGAAACATTGTTCCAGACGCGAAATTTGTGACTTAAATGGGATTAGCAAAGTTAAATAAAAGTTGTCAGTGAGAGGATTTAGCTCATAAGATTCTTTGTGGCAAATTGTTTGAACGCATTTCATTCTGGGTTTTAATTACACTTTTAAAACCATTTACAAGTTAGTTGTTGGTACAGTTTCTCTGAATATAGGTCAGGTTGAGAGTTGACATTTATTTAAAATCTAACAATAATATTCAAGTACTACTATACAAGGATATATTGACGCAGCAATATAATAGTTACTTAGAAACAACTTTGTACTATTTTATTGCTACTTTTCAAAAATGAACCGAATGAAAATAACGTTTCAAATTGTATGGGCAGCAATAAAAAAAATATTGAAAATCGAATTCTTCCATTGTAATAAAAAGTGCTTAATATATTTTTGTATAAATATATTTCCCTAGTTACTTACAATAACAAATCTCTGAAAACACCGTTGATAAGATATACAAAACGTAATATAGGAACAATTCATCCTTTCAGAATAAATTGTTCGTAGTTCTTATAAAAATGCAGAATTTTTGTTAAATTCAAAAATTATTCTGCAAGCGTAGAAGAAAGGGAATGGGACGTTTTTTGTATCAACAACCTTGCAACGAAAATTCTATTGTGTAGCAGTTATTTGAAATTATATTTCTATGTATTTCATATTCTGTTTAAATAATATTTAAGTCTAGCGCTTTACAACCATTTTTCAATTGCTTTCGGTGAAGAAAAAATCTTTTATTATTTTTTTATCATAGTTAAAAAAATTAATTTAGTATTTTTAATAGTTATAGTAGGAGTATGACGATAAGTCTTGTAATTCTAATTTATGGTCAAAATATATGTAGGCTCATGTGTAATTTATTTATTAGATATACAGATTCAATATCGTTTCGCAGGCTCTATCACATTCTTTAGAAAAGTTTTTTGAAACCACGATTTGATTAGAATGCTGATATTGATTATTATAGGCACCCTTTGTTTGTGTGTGGCAATGTACTACTTAATTTCGAACCACGGTCAAATGACGAGGATGACGCCAGGCATGGCATCCTGGATGACGCCAGGCATGGCATCCTGGATGACGCCAGGCATGGCATGTATAATTTCCATATGTCTTCATGAGGTGTTTAACCCTTTATCTATCGACGAAACTTATAAGTACAACTCTCTCTTTGAAATTACATATAATAACCAATTTTACGAGAGAGAGAATACTCTGACTATACTTAACAGGAATATACTTTGAAATCCACTCTTTCAAGATATATGGTAGCACGGGTTCTATGATGAGTATTTTAGCGGGGAAGGCGAATAGTTTTATAACAGAAATTGCGTTTTCAGAGGATTTCGAAGATTAACTATTTTTTCGGAGCAAAAATGACAATGTCAAAAGGTTATTTTTTTTATGTTAATGAAGAACTTAGAAAAAGATTTGGCTATTTTAAGTGAGCAGTGTGTATAATTAATTTTACAGATGGATATATTTAATTTATTACCTCCAACTAATTAAATTTTCCAAAGTTGAGTATTTTTTATGTATATCCCTTACTTTTCAATGCACTAATTTCAAAAAAAAAATATTGCATGAAAAAAAAATTGCAGTAAATCATAATGTCGTACATAAAGAGTTAAGCGCATCAATATAGATTTAACCTAGACCAGCTCTTCTACTATAATATATGACTCGTTAGAACCAACGCCAGCCCCGAATTCGCAACCATGATCTCCCGGCTACTGTAATATCTTATCAACTGTATTATACCAATCAACTCATTTTATTAACTTATTTTGCTTTGAAATGCATTAGAGAAATGACCCTATTTAATTATCTTAATATTTTAATACACAGTTGTACCAGGAATAACGTGAACTCCAAGTTACACGATTTTAAAATTTCGTCCATTTTTTTTAGTTTGAAAAAATATATAAAAATCGGTGAAATTCGTAATGTTATTTTGAAGAAAATTTAAATTTTGCCAGACAAATAACTTTTGAAGTGGATAGTGGTGGCGCTCAAAAAATGCAGGATTCCCTCAGTCAGGAACTGACAATTGACGAGCTCAGAGAAATGCATGAGCAAGAGCAAAATATTGAAAAACTTGAGTCTTTAAAACCAATTCTATTAGGAGATCGAATGATAGTTGGGAATTTGATTAAAGACCTGAGTTCAATTGATAACGGGTTACAAATTTTAGAAAATTTTCCGTCGATTTTTTTTTCAACAAAACAAGTATTGAAAAAAGTTATTAGCATACTATGAGAAATTTTGTGGTAGAAAAAATATTTGAGCCTACAGGCTAATTTATTAGATTTTGTGAAACACTATACATCAAAATAGTTTCGATTTACCATTTTTTTTTTGTTTGTTTTATCAAGGTTTTAGTAAATAATTTTCTTTCGTCTCCAACTAAAAATAATTTATATGTTTTTACATGCAAATTATACCTTGAATTACGTGGTTATCTCTCAGTCCCACCTATCGTGTAAGTTCGAAGTATTACTGTATTAATTTTAAAAACTGCATAAAAGAATTCTGTTTTCAGTTCTCAAATAACAAAATGAGAGCCTCGTTTCCATGTCGGAGAAATTGAGCTAGGTGTTGAAAACTATATATTTAAAAACCCTTTTGTTTTTCAGTCTAGCATATTGTTTTTCAATTTCAGATATTTTTCATCATACTAAAACTTTCAATAAGCTTGACATTGTATGTTTTTTTTGCGATTAATATTAATAAATATTTTGTGTGTGTGTTTGCATACTCATTTGTCAAGCTGCAATTTTTGTCTAGTTCTTCAATTTCCTTGAAAAGACGTAAATATACCTTGTGAATACACAATTTTATGCATAGAAAAGCATTAAATGCTCCTTTAATAATGCTTCAAAAATTTTCAACGATAGAAAAATATTTACCACATTTTTGTCAATAAAAATGTCAATTGTAATTTGAAACTTTGGCAAGAAATCTGATGAGAAAAAGTTATTACGTAAGATTATTCTTTCGACAATACTTTAAAATATGTATTTCAAATTCTACCTTCATCTGCAATTTTACAATATCAAATGTTTCAAATCAGAAAGGAATCATTAAGGTAATCTACTGATTTATTAGTTTAAGTGGGAAATGATTCAATAAAATTTTGAATAGATTAAAAAACTCCTGTTTTTTTAAGTTATTGTATATAATATAGAATTCTTTAGTCATTTATTTTCCTGCCACCATATTAATAAACTGTTAAAAAATTATTTAAAAAATCACAGAATGAATCTAATTTACAGAGTAATATTTTCTAATGCTTACTATGACACTTTCCGAAACGTTTGTATACCCTTTATATTTTCGCAGACTATCATTTTTCACATTATCACACCCACACACAAATTTTCCATTATTTTTTTTTTTTTTGTAATTTTACCATTTCTTATGCAAAGAATTTTTTAATGTGCATGCTACATACAAAACAAATCAAATAGAAATTTAAGTGTATTATAATTTATTTATTTATTATTAACTTACACTTTACTTCAAATTTAATTTCAGGCATTCGCTTTCTATTGAAAGATGAATTGGAGTCCTTAGAAAAAAATATTTCTTTTTTCTTTCAAAAAATCAAATAAAAACTTGGAAAAAGATTCAGAACTTTATTGCAGTGAAGCTATAATAACGACTGGTTATTCTATCATTTACTTAAATATGCCATTATCGTCACATCACCTCAATTGAAATAGAATTTCTATCGAAATAGCAGTCACGAACTGGAGATTATATACGATTTAGTCCATTTCCAGTAAATTTTAAATGAAAAGAATAAAAGTTAAACGAATCAAACAGTTAAATAAATGTGAGGAATTAAAATAGTGAGTCTCTTTAAGGGGTATCCGACTGCGTTCGGAACCGTGAATTTAAAAAAGCGCATAAATGGATAATTTTCATGGTATTTAATGTCACTTAGATTAGAATACATGTATAAAATTGCTTTAAGGACATTATGACAAAATTATTTAAATACAATTTTAAACAATTAACTTAGAACAACCTTTTTCCAAAACATTCTCTTTTTATAAAAAAAATGCTTCTATAATAATATTTTGCTTAGATAAAGTCAAAATTTCTCCATAGAGTCTCAACTAAGATTTTTGAAAAATTCACATTTTCAGAATTAGAATCAATTAAAATAATTAACGGCGTTTTTTTCTTAAATTTTCTCCCCTCTGTTGTAGTAAAATATGGATATATATATAAATCCACTTCTAAATTATATATTTCAAAAATCCTAGTTGAGCCTCTGTACAGAGGTATGAGCTATATACAGGCAAAATATTATAATAGAAGCATTTTCAATAAAAGGAGAATGTTTTGAAAACGGGTCATTCTATGTTCATTTTTTGTCAAAATATTGTACTTAAATAGCTTTTTATTGTAATAATATTCTTAAAACAACTTTACATACGTTTTCTAATCTTAGTGACACTAAATTACATAAATATTATCTATTTATACGTTTTTGCAAAATCACAGTTCCGAGCGTAGTCGGATACCTTAATACATTACTGTTTTAATTTTCTAACCTAAACGTCTGATGATATATATTTGAGAAAAAAAACAACTGAACAATTAAATGTGTTCAAATCTTAGCAATATCGATGAAATAATACTCGTAGATAATATTAAGGACAAAAAGTAAAAACATTGCGAGTTTGATAATATTCAAAGTGCATCAATATTTGATCTCTTAATTTTTATTTTTAATAGAAATCCATTGTTTTTCTTAGTTTGAATGTTTTATAAAACATATAATTTCATTTGGTCATTTTCATTTTTTTCATGCAGTAATAAATTCGCTAAATTGTTTAGTGGTGTATCAATATATTTTTTTTATTCTGAAACAATCTGATAAAAATATTGTGTTTAAAATTACCCAAATTTACGCCTCATCCTCAATAGATTTTTTAAAAATATTTAAAAAATTTTAAAAAAAATTCAGTTCATATTCAATAGCTCTTAATATTCATCAGGATCTTTAAACTTCTCAAAGTACAAATATTTATATTTAAACTAAACATGTCTATTTATAAAAAAAAATTGCGTTTCAATGAAGATTGTTTTTAAATATTATTTTAACAAATCATGATTATTTTTAAATGATAGTTTTGAAAGATAATTATGAATAATTTTCGGGTTAGTTATAGGACTATATTAAAATGGATTTTATGATAAGAATCTATTGATAAAAGTGTATTTGTGTATAAGATCTTGATAATATAACCATCATTTTTTTAATTATGGAGCAAAGTGCTTATATAAACCCTATTAAAAACTTTTTTTTAAACTATTTCTGTTATATTTAGACGAATCATGCTACTTTCTTACAAGTTGATTTTTTAAAAAAAAATTAAATGGAGTCTTGAAGTTAACATTTAAACCAAATTTACTCTTGTTTCTTATGCCACCTGATCTCGACTGCATCAGATACAGACCCACGAAATTTATCATGGAAAGTGGGTAGATGCACGTTTGCTGTTGGCCGTAGCCTTGAGCACCAAACAGGTGACAGTGTGATTTAGCTTGGTTCCACCCCAATTTTGAGGGAGAACATACTTGGGGAGGGCCAGGGGCCTCCCAACTCTCTTCCCCTTCCACCAACCTCACGAAAAGACTTGCAGCTATTTAGAGAACCCCCATTCCCCAAAGGTACTATTCATTTACAAACATACATGTCTTCTCCGAGATTCGAACTCAGGCCCTATGACACAGTAGTGAGCGTCGCTAACCACTACACCGGACGGGCAACTACTCTCGATTTAATACAAATTATGACAATTTAAGGCAAATTATGATGTTTAACAATTGAAAAGAACGTTTAGTAATGTAATTGTAAGAAAGAAAGACATTTTATTGAATAAAACATAAGAAATATACAAACAAAGATTAGTGCAGAATGCATATCTACACAATTTAAGACAAACTCAATTTAAACTGGAAAAGTTATTTCTTCAATAACTGAATGTAAATTTAGCGTTGGATTATAAAAGTGGAAGATGGCTAATGGCAATAGATCTTGTAATTTTAAACCATGGTCAAGCAACGAAGATGACACCTGAGCTTACACCCTCTCTCTCTCCTAACTTCCTTACCACACAAACTGGAGGAAGTTTGAGCCTCAACAGATAAAACGTACAGCGGCCCCTCTCTACTCGGCGGGTCTTCAGCGGCACTGAACTCAAAATCAAGACACGCAAGTCACGAGTCCATGACCTTGACCACTACGCTACTGCGACCACAAGTGATTTCTTGAAAGAAAGCGCATTGTTAGGATTTCACTATAAATATAACTTAAAGCATAGAACAATTAGCCTCCACAAAGAGTATTTCCGTACTTTAAACCAAGTTTTTCCAAACACATTATTACGAAAAACTTTAAAAATCTTAAAATATCCACTTACTCATAATTATTCTCCTCCTGAAACTATGTACTAAAGAAGAAGTATGAGCTCAATTTACTCGATTGCCTGTTTTAATTAAAAAAGCAATTAGTTTCGCAAATTATTTCTTCGATTGAGTAAGAATTCCTCCTCTTTTTCCCCATTAACTTCATTAATAAAATCTTGAAGACTCAATTAAAAATCCCTTTTCAAAAGCGCGCACGGAAAGCACTCAATCATTATATTTACAAAGAATAACTTAAGGACTTGCATCAGAAACATGTGGCTTTGAAAATGGGTTTTTCAAGAACTAGAAAATTAAATAAACTCGCGAGCGCTAGACATCACGCTCTAGTTCACCTTATACAAGATTAAATCAACGAATCAGTAAAAAGATGTCAGACATTTCGAGTCAGCATTTGTGAAAATTTGATAAGGAACTGCAGCCTTAGCTCCTTTTATAAACTGACTGAAGGACATAAGATAAGCTTCAGAGCAAAAGCTTAGGAACTTAAACCCAATTTTTGACGCGTTTGCCTTGTCAAAATCAGAGAAAGATCAAGAATTGGGAAATGATTTTTTCTTTACATAATACAATTCTTACAGGTGCAGAACATGCTTGAAATATCTCTTTGGAGAATAGTTTAATTCGGAAGTAATGTTCAAAAGGATTTAAAGGAAAGTTCCTTAATAAATCTTTCGTCAAAAGCTATCCCTTCAAATTAAAGTATTTCAACTCTATTTCTAAGAAAACAGCAATTAAATGTAATCTTTCAGCACTTAATTTGATGTTCCTGGATTAGAAGATGATTGCAGGGGCAATTGAAGGTAATTAGAATTAGGAGGTTACCCAGAAGGTGAATTATGGCTGGTAGAAGAATCCTATTCACTAAATCTTGGAACATTTATTTGAAGTAGATTCCTTGGAATTTCTTTATTATATTTCGATACTGTAAGTGAATTTCTTTCAATTAAAGTATTTCGATTTTCTAAACAAGATGAATTTAATATTACCGGTTAAATGTTAAAATTGATTTTGAAATTTTTTAAAACTTTATGCGAAGACGGGTAGTTGTAAGTTCAATTATATCATGATTAGTTTTTTTAAATATTTAAAAGTAAGGAGTTTGAAAGGAAATAATATGTATCCCGAAATAAAAGTTTTATTTTAGAGGTTCATAAAATGTCAATAAATTTTGAAAAGTCGTTTTTAAACAACCCTCGATGAATTTAATATTACCGGTTAAATGCTTTGCTGTTAAAAGTGCTTAATTTTGAAATTTTTTAAAACTTTACCTGCGATTAAAAGTAACGAAACGGGTAATGCCACCGTGTAAACGGTAATGTATTGGGAGAAAAGAAACTAAAGTATACGGATATGCAAGATTCAGTATCATTTTATATCATATATGATTCAGTTTTTTCTGGTAAATATTTAAAATTAAAATTTCGAAGCCAATGAGACAAGGCTAAGGCTATGCGCATATTAGTTTGAACTGGGAGAGTAATATGTATCCAAACGAATCTGATGATAAAGACGATTTTATTTTAGAGGTTCATAAAATGTCAATAAATTTTGAAAAGTCGATGTCTTTATATATGAACCCTCGCACTGGAATTATTCAAGGTTATTCGCAACGTATATTTAAATTGACAACTTTGGTCAGATTAAAAGAACTAGATAAAGGTTTAAAATTCTTAAATTCCGTCTGTCTTAAGTATATCTTAACCTTTTACCTTCCAATTAAAAGTAACGTAAACCGCTCTCCAATGCCACCGTTTTTCACATAGACGGGCGAATGCAATGTATTGGGAGGGAAGGCAACTGCAGCCGTCCCGAGATACACAAAATTAACTGCGCAGATTATATTCTCTGAAATGCCACGCCGAATTTCGTGATCTCTTCCCAAACCTTTTGCAAGCATTATAAAATGATATTTTGTTCTGTGTTTTTAATCATTTGTTTATTTTCATATACACTACATGCATACCAAATTTCAATTAGCTCAATTTCAATTTTTTTGTATATGCCATCAGAATCATTTTACTAACAGTACAAAGAAAATAATTGTATTTCGGAAAGACATATATACATCGAATGCACTGAACGCACCGGTTGAGGGAGACGGATAAGGGGGGGGAGGTACGTTAAGTGTTTAATAATGCCACGAAAAAAATATTAAACGTTTCGAACCATAAAAAGGAATATTTATAAAAGAGTTAACATCTGGAATCGAAATCTCAAGAATTTCGATTAATTTAGTCGAACTAAATATTAGTACGGAGTGGTTTTTTTCCAGGTATAGAAGTTTAAGTTGGCATTACTTTCCAAGATGGTGACCGATTTAACAGCTGTCAAGTGATTTATTCTCAGTTTGGTTTGGCAATTCATCCAAACGATCATCAAGCAAGGCGTAGATTCGTCGAATGGGCCCAAAACGAGATTGCCGTTGTTCCCGATTTTCATAAGCGAATTTTGTTTAGAGATGAAGCGCACTTCTGGTTGAATGGCTACGTCAACAAACAAAACTGCCGCATTTGGAGTGAAGCTAATCCACAAGTGTATGCCGAAACACGGTTACATCCAGAAAAGCTGACTGTTTGGTTCGCTTTATGGGCTGGTGGAATCAATGGTCCGTACTTCTTCAAAAACGATGAAGGCCACAACGTTACAGTCAATGGTGATCGGTATACAGCCATGATTGCTAACTTTTTCATTCCTGAATTGAACAATAATGATGTACAGAAGCTGTGGTTCCAACAAGACGGCGCAACATGTCACACAGCTCGTGCCACAATCAATTTATCGAAAGACGTTTGGTGACCGCCTAATTTCACGTTTTGGACCTGTGAATTGGCCTCCAAGATCTTGTGATTTAACACCGCTAGACTATTTTCTGTGGGGCTATGTAAAGTCATTGGTCTATGCGGATAAGCCACAAACGCTTGACCATTTGGAAGACAACATTCGCCGTGTTATTGCCGATATACGGCCACAAATGTTGGAAAAAGTCATCGAAAATTGGACGTCCAGACTGGACTACATCCGAGCCAGCCGTGGCAGTCCTATGCCAGAAATCATATTTAAAACGTAATGCCACAAGATTATCTTTCGAATAAAAAAAATTCATGTCAATCGAATACTACATAATTGTTTTATTGCAATTTAAAGTTCTATACCTCTCAAAAAAACACCCTTTACATGCTATGTACGTATTAGAAATTATTTATTATGGCTTCTCTGACTGGGTTCAAAGTGTGAGCATCTTCACACATAAACATCTAACTCAATAAACTTCAAACTTAATTCTTAACTTATAGTCGATGAATATAAATATGCGGAACGATTTAACTTAACTCAACTCTATCAAATAAGGATTAAAATAGTAATTACTATAGATTTCGGAACAGTAGTTTTAATAATGGGATTTTATTCAACGGGAGAATTCTAAATCCCTTCTGGCAAAGTAATACTGACTTCAGTGATGCTTCTTTACCATTTAATTCCCCTATTCCTTGTTTATCCTTTCTCTTACCTTCATCTCTGCCCACTCTATTTATTACAGTTCTAAAATAATACCATTTGCATACAGCACGCTTCTTTCACAAGACAAGGAACTCATATTAAATATCGTGCTAAAGCTGAATCAGAGGTTAGTCAAAGGATACGCGAATGTGTGAATACACAGTTAAAGTTTTCCTCTTAAGAATGACATTTGTGTAAAAAAAAAAAATACAGGATGTTGCACGTTAAACTGTGCTACTAAATCATCACGTAGGTAGATGTAGAAACTTTTAGAAGGAAATAATTTCAGCATCTTGTTTGATCTAAACTCAAACATAAGGATACTATAGGTCGGATGCAATAATTATTTCTAATATAGAATTCCGTTCTCCTGAAGTGCTCATTTCTTTAAAAGAATATTTTATAAAATATTTTTTTTAAGAGAGCAAGTATATGTTCACTGATAATGGGAAATACACAGATGATTGATTTTTTAAGAAGCCACATATGCATCGAGTTTTTAATTTTCTCCTTTGTATTTAACGGAATAAATGTGAGTTTACTATATTCTCGAAGATAAGATTTAATTTTTAGATGTTGTAGTGTATGACAAAGTGCATAGGTTGTAGGATAGACAGATATTGCCAAAGGGGTGAATCACTGCCGTGGCAACATTCATGGCACGATCCAAGAATAGAATGTCCATGTGCTGCAATCATTGTCTCTTTTAAAAAGGGCACCAACAATGGAAGGACAGCTAAAAAGGCGTTTGTGATCCAGTTGCGTTCCTGGGTTGCACTTGCATTTCACATATTATCTGGAACCACCGGATGAAATCTGCATTCCCTTAAAATGCTTTGTCTGGTTATTTTTGTCGTAATTTCTGGGTTATAGTTTAATTCTTCCCGTATGGTGACGGGAGTAGAATAGTCTCAACGTAAACTCATGCGTGTCGTAAAAGGCAACTAAAATGAGCTGAAGTCCAATCTCTCAGGGCTCTGGCAATCTTCAATTATGACAAATGCAATAATTTTTAGGTATTCAAATTTTAAAACGATCTATTTTGCAAGATGTAAGAAAATGGTATAGAACTCACACACAAACTCTCACCTCCACACATAAAATCTCACCTCCACACAAACTCTCACCTCCACACAAACTCTCACCTCCACACACACAAACTCTCTAAGTCTTTAAGTAATTCTACAAATTTTATATGCAATGTGTCTGTACATGAGTACCTTTTAAAAAAGAAAATTTGACAAAAATAATTGAACATAAAATCCATTAAATATATCTCAAAAAAATCACTATTGTCTAACTATAAAATCATTAGATAAATTGTCCAAGCCAATAAGCCCGAGAAGTTCTCTTAAAGTAACAATATGCATAATATATCTTAAGAACAAATATTAACCATATAACAAAACAATATCCCACACACAACTACCAAACACTTTACTTAACAATCCCTGTGATTTAAGTAACGAAATAAAACTAACTGGTTATAAAAGAGAAAGATTTCCTTTAAATACTTCCGTATAGAAAATGCCGTCAAAAATGGTTCCAAACATGAATTAATTCTCGCTGCAAAGTTCTTATCGGGAAATTACCTCACAGGTGCCACATTCCCACGAAAAGGGTTCCCGATTCTGAAAGTGGTCTATTGATTTCATGGTCACAAGCAAAGCAAGGAAACAGATTTGAGTTAGCGTCTTTTTATTTTAATCTTCCGTTTTATTATCCTAAAAATGTGCATTTAAAACTATTTTGAAAGAATTCTTTTCGCATTATCAAAGATTGCATTTTATTAAAATTATCTTTCATACATGTAAGTTAAAAGGTTTCTTTTCCCAACATGCGACATTTAAAATAGAATATTATGTGCTGCTTTTAACAGAAAAAGCACTAAGTTTTATTTGCTGTGGTATGCATAATTGGTAATCTTAAGTGCTCACATAACAGGAGTTGACGAGAATAAACAGTTTTCTATTCCTGTAAAAACTAATTTAATTTCATTACTGTCATTTAAGTGTATTGCGATAATGTGCATTATCATTTGCTATATCCGCGCACGAGTCATTAAAAGTCTTTCATAATTATTTCAATAAACTTTATTTCAGGTAAACAATTTTTGTGGGCGGGTGAGCTGACATTACTACACAAAATTATGTTTGAAATTTTTGTGTTAAATATTTATCGATCATAATAGTGCAAGCAAAAATTAATAACATTGCATTTAATGTGGTGAAACCAATAAAGTTATTTTTGCATCATTATTTTGGTTCACTTTTGTCTTTCGAATATGGTGAACTTTTTATCATTTCATTTCAATGAGCGTGAAGAATTGTGCCGATGGATTTCGTAATTATGAGCACTTATCAAGGACAAGAAAAAATATTCTTGAGCTCTCTGGCAATACTCATCCCTCTTAAGTTCCTATCTAAGCTACATAAAAATTTAAAGGCTCTAATGTATTTAATATTTAACAGATTCCAGTGGTCTTTCATGGAAATAGACCACGAACTAACAATTCGGTTTAAATATCTTGAACCAAAATGTTTACGACCATGACGATTCATATATCCACAGTATCCATAATCTCCACCGTAACATTACATTATGAATATGAATATTTATAAGGGAAAGGTACGTCCAATGGTGTTTCACTTTCTGGAAAAGGATTCGTGATTCATTGACGTTTTTGACGCAAAGGTATATAAAGAGTGTTTTTTTCCAGGTATAGAAGTTTAAGTTGGCATTACTTTCCAAGATGGCGACCGATTTAACAGCTGTCAAGTGATTTATTCTCAGTTTGGTTTGGCAATTCATCCAAACGATCATCAAGCAAGGCGTAGATTCGTCGAATGGGCCCAAAACGAGATTGCCGTTGTTCCCGATTTTCATAAGCGAATTTTGTTTAGCGATGAAGCGCACTTCTGGTTGAATGGCTACGTCAACAAACAAAACTGCCGCATTTGGAGTGAAGCTAATCCACAAGTGTATGTCGAAACACCGTTACATCCAGAAAAACTGACTGTTTGGTGCGCTTTATGGGCTGGTGGAATCCTTCAAAAACGATGAAGGCCACAACGTTACAGTCAATGGTGATCGGTATAGAGCCATGATTACTAACTTTTTCATTTCTGAATTGAACAATCATGATGTCCAGGAGCTGTGGTTCCAACAAGACGGCGCAACATGTCACACAGCTCGTGCCACAATCGATTTATCGAAAGACACGTTTGGTGACCGCCTAATTTCACGTTTTGGACCTGTGAATTGGCCTCCAAGATCTTGTGATTTAACACCGCTAGACTATTTTCTGTGGGGCTATGTAAAGTCATTGGTCTATGCGGATAAGCCACAAATGCTTGACCATTTGGAAGACAACATTCGCCGTGTTATTGCCGATATACGGCCCCAAATGTTGGAAAAAGTCATCGAAAATTGGACGTCCAGATTGGACTACATCCGAGCCAGCCGTGGCAGTCCTATGCCAGAAATCATATTTAAAATGTAATGCCACAAGATTATCTTTCGAATAAAAAAAATTGATGTCAATCGAATAATACATCGTTGTTGTATTGCAATTTAAAGTTCTATACATCTAAAAAAAACACCCTTGATAAGTCTCGGTATATTTGCATAAATGACATCAGATCTATGACTGTATTATATCCATGAGAAGCGTTACTTTTTACTAACAGTTCTTCTTTTATTCTTAGATTTTATAAGTGTGCATCAAGAATTTGCAATTCATATGTGTATAATTTAAGGCTTGTAGAGTTTCTTAATTAGCTTATAACTTTCAAACGTTAGGTTTATTTTTAGAATCATACTCCACTTTATTCAAACCAACTAATTCTGACAAATCATTACAAAAAAAAAAAAAAAATTGAATATATAATAAAATGTTTGCATAAAGTATATACTTGTCTAATATTGCTCTTATTTTTATACATTATGCTAATAGTGAGCCTATACCCAAGACAGTAGTAATATTGTACAGCGCAGAAGTAATTTAATATGTAGACAGAATATTAAAACATGTATAAACTTCAAGGATTGCACTGGGAAAGCACGTAGGGCATAGGAAAATCACAAATCAATACATCGAAATTCTTCAGAAGTATTAAATACCTCAAGAGTCTCAAAACTAGTATTTAAAATTGCTAATGCTGCCAGGAACTTTATAATGGTGTCTAAGTATGTTATTTATAAGAGAAAAATTAATTTTGATTGATAATTCCACTGAAATCAGTTCAGCTGTACAATACAAATAAATTAAAAGCATTACTGAATCCCTTCTAGTTCTAAAATCAATTCATAATTGCTAAATTATCGTGGTTGAATGCTTGTATAAAAAAAAACTAGCTGGTATACCCGTGCGATGAACGGGTGAATTGAAAAATTAAACAATACAGATTGAAGGATAAAGAATTTTTTTAATTGGTTGATTTTACGTGGATTGCAAATGAAACAAAAACCATTTTTGCATATCTCAGCTGAACAAAAAAAAAAAATATTTGTTAAATTTTAAGTCTGTAGATCTAATAGTTGATATATTACGCCCTGTAACTTTTTTAGGTCGGGGTGCCCAGGGGCCCCCGATAAGCTGGACTTAATTAGGCTTTCTGGTGATAAATTCGATCCACCAGTGCCAAGGGGGCCTGTAGATCTTTTGTGCCCAGGGCTCGAAATTCGCTTAAATCGGCAGTGTCGATAATAAGCAAAAGTAACGCATTGTTAAACATTGTGTAATGAACGGTTAAAAAAGTATAAATAATTTATATCTGAATATGTAATACGTTAATACAAATTTCTCTATTATATTTTTTATTAAAATTGTAATATTAGCAAGTAATGCCATTCCTTACATTATAATGGCGATTCAATGGAAACATACTGAAACGTTGACCAGAGAGTCAAGTTTGTATCCTTTTCGGCGACCCTGTTGGCAACTTGGAGATTAATTGAACGGTGCATAAGTTGATATACTGTAGAGCGGGAGCTGCAACAAAGAGGATAGCACAAAAACCTTCCCCACAAATTACATTTAAATGCCAATTTTCATAGTGATCGGTTGAACTGTGTTGGAGTCAAGAGAGTTCATATATACAAACATCCATTTTTATATAGAGAGAGATGAACATGTGTGAATGGATATTTTTACTCTTCAATACTATTTAAATCAAGAAAGACAAACTAGCAATAGATTTTAAACTATAGTAACCGATACAAATAATTCGTAGAAACATTCCAATTATGTTTTAGAACAACATTAGATTCTTTTAGGGGCAGAAAGTGAATCGGGGTCAACCTTAACTGAGTTGAAGATAGTTAATGAAAGTAGAGATAAATCAGTCGGTGAGGGAGGCAAGTAGCAAGAAATACTGTACGTGATTTCCCAAAGTGGCACGTTAAGCTGAGAGCCTGACGTGCTACTTATGTGTAAGAGAAAAAGAAAAAGAGCCAAGTGTCGGGTATCTTTTTCCTATTTTATTAAGGTTAGTTAGGAACTCGGACAAAAGTATTCTATGCGAAGTGTTAATTTAAAGTTTCTTTTGTCGAAGCAGGCAGTAGCTATATATATGTAAAATAGGTATGAAAATAAATTTGTCACATATCGTAGTTTTTGCACAATAAAATTTTGTTATGGAGTAGGTTCGGATAACTAAAATATCTATGCATTGGTCGGTTGTAAATAAGAAAATTTTCTTCCAGAAAAATCGTTTCGATTACGTTTCGATGGAAATAAATTGCATATTTTCTAAATATAACTTGCAACAAATATAAACTTTGTTTACTGCACTATTAAAAATATACGAACCTTTCAAAGTTTTTTCTTTTAATTATTTATTAAACTTGAAGCTTCGAGAATCTTTAGGTTTTTTTTTCATGACGATTGTTAACCCATTGCATCCCACGATTTCCTCGGTCAAAGTACGCGTAGCAGACGTAGCACTACGCAACGAGAGGGTTAACAAGCGAGACGTAATTCCGAAAGAACATTTCGACATTATTGTAAGCTTTACAGTAAACAAGTGTATATATATATATATATATATATATATATATATATAAATTAAGTCAATTCCTACTTAGATCAACAAAGAAAAATTTTATTTTAGCTACTTTTTATTAAATAGTTACAATTAATATAAATATTTATAGACATAGGACAGAATCACAACATTAAGTGGTAATTAATTTTCATTAATTATCATTAAGGTATCGTATTGTCCTCCAAAACGATCATGCGTATAAAATTTCAGTTCAACTGAATGTTTTAAAACGTGAGAAAAACATTTTCGAGTTTTAACACAAGTCGCCAAAAGAGTCGCCAAAAATTATGCCAACGTGGCTGTATTTCTGATTCTTTAAATAATTAGTTTTAATCAATTAATTTTTATTAATTATGATCAAATTATTGTATTGTCATCCAAAATAATCATGTATATAAAATTTCAGCTCAATTGAGAGCTTTAAATGTATTTTATTAACGATTGAAAATTCCCCCAAGATAAATAAATAAACAGAGAGTGTGAGCTAATACTAGGAATTAAAAAAAAATCCCCAAAACCTTAAGAAAGGCAGTCTGAGTGAGTTATATTAACGTTGCACTGCAAAGCTCTACGAGGGCTATTGGCGAATGTCCTAGTAATACTAAACCATGGTCAAGTGAGAAGAACGACAGCTGAGCAGCCCCCCCCTCATTGTCCTAACTCCTACATAACACCAATAGGGGAATATTTGACCCTCGACAGATTTAATGTGCATCAGCCCCCTACATAACGGGTGCTCCGTGGTACTAGGTTGGAAATAATCAATAGCATTCAAGTTATCATTCAAGAACTACGTGACAACCAATGGCTACATATCGTTCTTTTGAACCACACTTAAGAGAGGAAGATTATATCTAAGCTGTTTTGTCTCAGTTGTTACACCTGCTTGATACAGTGCGCCATTACCCCTCAATTACTTTATATTTCACAGCTTTACAGTAGTTTATTTCACATATTCTCAAATTTTGAAAGCATTACTCATGCGCCTGTTGAATGTTCTATTAACTGGGTTTCCATGAAAAAGTAAATGTTTATTAGCGACGCATTCAAAAGCAATTACTGGTGATGGGCCTTTGTAATGTTTTTGAACAAAGATCAAGTGATGAGGACGACCCCTTAACTGGCACCCATTTTTTTTTGCTTCTATTCCAAGCCAATTTGAGGACTACGACAAATTAAAACGTGCTCTACACGGCGCGTCTTCAGTGACATCAGAACTCGAAGCGCCTATCAGGTTCGAGTTCTGATGTCACTGAAGACCAAGAATTCGTTACCATGACCACTAGAATACCACGGCCTAATAAGCTTCCACAATCTTGTGTAGTTATTATTGACCGTAAGAAAATTATTTATTTGCCCTTGCAAATAGTATAATATCCGTAATTTATAAATAAACTACCTTTAAAAATAGTGTAATATCCGTAATTTATAAATAAACTACCTTTAAAAGAATATAGTATATATATTCATAAATTTAATTACTTCATTTTCTTAAGAAATATGAGAAGGGATTATTTACATTTTGGGGTACGAGATACTCTTTCATATGTAAATGGAGTAAACAGAGCAACTCATTATTCTAACCTTTAAACACATTTTGATAGCATAAATATAAGTCCTTAAGCGTGATGTTTTCAAGCAATAGAGAAATAGAATTATTAAATTACAGTAAACAAGCATAAAAAATCTTGAAATAATTCAAAAATAATTATCAACGTATTATCCACTCCTTTGTGGAAGATTTCCAATTAAATATTTCTCCTAATATAACCTTAAACTCCTTATTTCTCTCCCCTCCCATATCGCCTTTATTTGAATTAATATTTTTCCTGGAAAAGAAAAAAATAACGGTTTTATATATAGTTGTTTTAACTTGATTAAGATTTTAAAGCATAATAGATCATTGCAGGAAGCTACTGTTCTTCAAAAATTGTCCAAGAATTTTAATTACTACAAATATGCTTAAAGGAATTCTTTGAATAGAACAGTTAGCTTAAGAAAATATGAACCTTAGATGAAATTTGCTTTGATAATCATTGAATATGACGTACCAAAACAACTGTGGTATTTTAACTAATAATAAAAACCATAAAAACTATTCTGTTTGAAGTTGACATAAATTGGATTATTTTCAATCCTTTCCAGGTACATGATTTTAATAAATTTATGGTAATTAATTCGTTAATTGCTTATTACTGTTAAAAAAAGATGAAAAACTAACAAAAATCCAGAAATTTCTTAGAAATTCCTGATAGAGGTAAAATATTTGTTCCTGGGCTTTCATATCCTTCATTTCTCTAAATGAAAATAAAGGTTTTTAAAACTAATATAAGCTGTGGCTAATAAATAATTAGTAATGTTTTAATGAGCTTGAAAAGGATATTAGAATACTAAAAGGGAAAAAATGCTTTTAGATTTTTGTAATTATCTAGCATATATGTTATTCTAAACAGCAAACTAATGTAAGAAAATCTTCTTAAAAAATTATTCGCTTTGTCACTGATTCAGTACAAAATGATAAAAAAATTTCAGATAAATTTAATCATTTTTTGAGGTCATGGATAAACATGTAACTAATTAAGTTATTTTTTTATGATGGGAAAGAATAAAAAGTAAAAACAAAACTAAATTCAATAAATAAAGTATACATTCAAAGAGAGGATAGAACACTTATAGACAAAAAAACTCATTTGTCAAATAGAGAGAGATATGGTTTAAAGACTAAAACTATGCAAAAATGTTATTTTTTTATATAAAAAAAATTTGCAAACCCATTCTGCATCAAATATTGTTAGCTATAAATCTAGTTGCATTAATCCATTGATTATTAATGTAATTTCTTCTGTTATATTGAAATAAATGTAATCATTGTCAATAATTGATGTCTTCTCCCCTATATGGTATTTACAAGAGGATTTTCCTCGCATACATGATATTCAATGAAGAAATTTTTTTCCCCAAATGGGGTGGTGGATTGATATTTTATTATGGCAGACCAAGTATATTTCCTAGTAACTGGTATCACTTTTTAGTACAACACCAAATAAGCGGATACTAATTGCCGCGATGTTATTTTGAACCCACCCTCCAGTTTCCTCCCCGGAGTGAGACAAAAGTGCTTTGACGATACGAAATCGAACAAGGACTAAAATTTTCTGGATAGTACCCAAGACAGACAGGCACTCTAGAGACCTTAAATTACATGCCATATAATAATAATATGACATGGACGCTGTCGATTTTCTGCCTCATAAAAATCCAACAACTTGGGCTGGGTCAAACCCGCTAGCTTAGGAGTACAAATTCAGCGCTAAACCGACTCCGCCACTTTGCCAGATCAAAGAAGAAATTAAAGTTATGATTTGTGACTAGCAAGGAATGAATTTCACTTTACTTTCCGTAGTAATTACCCCAGTTGAGAAAAGAGAGAGTTTGGTTTGAGTAACCTAATCTGTAGAGGTTCAAAAAGCATACTGAATTGCAAAATAGAATCTCCATCAAAATTAAATTTACTACCGGGCTACTACTCAAACATCTATACTACGTTGCTGAGAGAGTGTTCATTAAGGACACACTATAATGCAACACGAGGGCTGTTCATGATGGATCTCGCAATTTGAGCTACAGTTGAGTGACGAGGACGACATCCAAGCTGGCACCACCTCTCCTAAGTACCACAAACTCCAACAGGAGGATAATAAGCCTAGAAAGATTTAGCATACATAGGTAACTCTACAAAACGAATCTTCAATGACACTAGGGCAAGAACTCATGGCAAGTCGGCCACAAATTCCTACCCATGACCACGAAGCTGCCGTGGTCACTACACTACTAAGATTTTGAAGTCTAATTAACACGTGAAAACCCTCATAAATACGAGGGGTGATTGATAATCAAGGTCTCCAATAGTTTGAAATATGTTCCCGACAAGGTAAAATAATAAGGTATGAAAATGAAGGAAATTTATTACTCTTACATATTGTAAACTCATTTCATAACAGAGTCATCATTAACAGCTACGTCTTCATTCGTTCTATCATCTTCTTTCCGTCCAAAGATTCCGAATGATTCTAGTTGTCTGTGTATCCATTTGTGCACGGCTGTCTGAACTTTGTCATCCTGGATTCATCATTACGACCCAGAACACAAGAGGTAATCGATGGAATATCGTCATCTTGGTTCTCCGAGTGTCAAGAAATACAAAACTTTAATGCCAGCAGCAAATTTCATGCTCCCCATGTTTTGGAATGCAAGTGGTGTTCTCAACATGGAATTTCTGACTAAAGGAGTGACGGTGAATTCTGACAGGTACTGTTGCAAAATTACGATCACTCAAGCAAAGCATTCGCAGAATCAGACCGGAAAGAAACGTCTTTTTCTTTTGCATCACGACAATGCACCAATACAGGACAGTGTTCACAGTGGTTCCATAAACTCCTCACAGCCTAGATTTGGCACCGTCGGGTGAGTGAGTGAATATTAACGTCACACTGTTCAGCTACACGAGGGCTTTTGGCGACGGATCACGAAATTTTCAACCATGGTCAAGTCACGTGGACGACATCTGAACTGGCACCCCCCTTTCCTAACTACCACACCAACGGGAGGACGTTCAGCTCTCTACAGATTTAACATGCATCGCTGCCCTACACGGCAGTTCTATAGTGGTTCTGGGCTCGAACTCATGACATGCCTGCCATGATCCGATACCTTGATCACTGGGCTACTGCAGTCCTTTGGCATCGTCGCACTTTTGGTTCTCCAAAAATTGAAGGAGACATTAAAACGTTGACGTTTTTCAATGGATGCCGAAGTTCAGGCTGTCATGCGCAAATGAATACGCAGCCAACCAAAATTTTTCTACATGTACGGAATGAAGAAATGGATAGAACGATTGAACAAATGTTTAGCTGTTAGTGGTGATTATGTTGAGAAATTAGTTAACAATATATGAAAGTAATACATTTCCTTCATTCTGACACATCTGTTATTATTTTACCTTGTCGGAAGCTTATTTGATATTATTGGAGAACTTGCTTATCAATTACCCCTCGTAAGTAGTATGATAAGTTTGGTAGAATCAAGATTTCAATATCGCCCAATATGAAAGTCATGGTTATAATCACTAGTCTATGTGGTGCAAACACACAATGGAAACAGATCTAAAAGACACTGCTTTCAAAAAGATAAACCCATAAAGAAAAAAAATATCATGCACCTATGAAATAAATGTTCATATAAAAACTCCACTCGGAGAACGCTCTGACCCGAAAATAAAAAATACAATGTTGAAGGTGTATGTGTAGGAGGAGGAGGAATATTTCTCTTAACACAGTTTGAAAAGCTCCAAATATAGAATATGGATATTGCAACGGATGATAAGAATGACTACCGTCAAACATACGTCAACTTCCCATTTCTTAATATCGATAAATTTCACTTCCGATAAGAGCTGTGAATAAAAAACAGGGCATTGTTTCGGCTGGCTGAAAGGTATAGGAAAAGGGCAAGTTATTTATTTCCTATAATGTTTCTTGTGGGCGATACAATTACATTTGTGTGCCAGAAATAAAAACATGGTCATAATTACTGCATATTTAAACGTATGTGAAGAACCACTCGATATATTTCATCTGTAAATGTATTTATTATACGTATAATCATCTCCAATATAGAATAGAATAGATGTGTATTCCTTAGTACGATGAAAGATACTCTTTTTAATATTGATTTACAAAGTGGGGCAATCACTGGACCTGTGATTTTCTGCTTGCTAATGAAGTTAAACCATGGCAGAATGATTTCTACTTTTTTAATTAATTAGTCATATTACTGTTACATAATGGGTTTTTGATGATGGATCTCGCAATTTGGAACAAAGATCATTTAACAAAGACAATCATAAAACTAATAATATACTTTTCAAACGTCCAGAATAATGCTGCTTATGACTGCTTGGTTGGTTTTTGACGCTCAAGCCAAATGCACGTTTATTTATTATTACTCAAGTGTATCACGTTGATTGTATCAAATCTATACTTGTGATCTAGATCAGTGGTCACTAATCAGTAGTCAGTGCAAAGTTTTAATGGCTTACAGAGAAATTAAGGCATTATTCATATTTTTTTTATGACGATTCAGTTTCAGAAATGCCGATTAACAAAACCTAATATGGAACATGGATTACACACATCTTAAAATTTGGCAACTATATTTAAATAAATTTCTTCAGATTTTAGAGACATTTAAGCAACTTTTACTAGCGTATATAGGCAACATTTAAAGGTGCGAGTTAGCAGTTATCGTAGATTGGAAGCATGGCGCTTTAATGTGTGGATATTGCTTTCATTGCCAGTTTGTTCTTGCTTTTGGGGAAGTTCATTTTCAGATATAGGGAAATGTAAACAGTAAGTTGTTGTAGCTCTCGTGTCCATGGACTTGGCGAAGAATGGTTTTAAGAATACTAGATTCTACCGAAGGTGGCAACAAATACGGCTGCCAATTTCAGAGTTTCATGCATATAAACTAACTCCTGTAGTGGGTCCATGAGTGAAATCAGACTGAGCTTTATTGTTCTTGGGGTAGGGGAAAGCTGGTCACGCGAAGATATGTATTGGTGTGAGCGGTTGGGTGTCTGTAAAGTTTTTACAATACATATAAAATCTTGTTTCTTCAGGAGGGATTTTCATGCCCTTTGTAGTGATGAAAATATCCACAGAACAAGTAATATAAAAAAGGCCAATTCCTACTTAGGTCAACAAAGAAAAATTTTATTTTAGTTACTTTTTGTTAAAAAATTAAAATTAACATAAATATGTATATACATATCACAGAATCGCAATTTTAAGTGGCAAAATGGAAAGCGATTTTCCTTGCAATTTTCCATTTTCCTTTTTATGCAGGGTGTTGGACTATTATTTTTGTTTTTTACTATTTATTCTTAATTATTCCAATAAAATAGCATATCAAAAAGAGCTATCTCAGGCGGGGATTCCAACGCAAGAAATTCGGATTATAAATTTAACGATCTATCCATTGGAATACAGGGACCATAGCAACACACGACTTACTATTCCTTTTTAAATATGGAATTGGACTTATTTTTTGTTACAACTTATTCATTAATTAAATGTAGTTAATGAATTAATATTTAAAAAAACTTTATTAGCATCAAGTGTCCATCCACTACAAGTTTTTAAAGATGTATTTGAACTTGAGTGGATTAATAAAAAAACATTTTATCAGTGATTAAAAATTTGAACAAGATATGTATATATATAACTAAATATAGGGTGCATGTGAACTTCAATAGTAGGAATTAAAAATTAGATCTCCCATTAGGTTGGACTTCTACTTTTTGATCCGGGGAAGGACCAAAAGGTACCCACAGAAAAACCAGTGGAAGCATTCCCCTATACGCCCCCTGGGGACTCTCAACTGTAAGAGTTGCAGTATTTCCCGAGGGACGTAAGTGACCGCCATATAGTAGTCGACTATAGTCGTCACATTATAATGGTTTGCCATATATTTCTCAACCATATAAGATGACCGCCAAATATAAAATTTTACGTTTAGCGGATCATGAAATTCTAAAGATTGGTGACCGCTGATCTTGATGCAATGTGGAAGAACGAATTAAGGTATCCGACTCCGTTCGGATCCGTGATTTTGCAAAAACGCTTAAAAGGATAATTTTCATGATATTTAGTGTCACTTAGATTAGAATGCATGTCTAAAATTGTTTGAAGAACATTTTGACAACAAAAAAATTAAAATACAATATTTCGGCAAAAAATTAACTTAGAATAATCTTTTTTCAAAATGTTCTCCTTTTGTGAAAAATACTTCTATTATAATAATATTTTGCCTGTACATAGCTCAGACCTCTCTGCAAAGGCTCAACTAGAATTTTTGAAATATAATGCTTAGAAGTGGGTTTATCCATATTTTATAACAGAGCAGAGAAATTTTAAGAAAAAAACGCCGATAATTATTTCCAATGGGTTGTAACTCTGAAAACGTGAACTTTTCAAAAATTCTAGTTGAGCCTCTGTAGAATGGTCTGAGCTATACACAGCTATATACTGTCTCTGCTAAACTCTAGAAAGACTCCTCAGATGCCTTAGTGACCTTTTACCTTTTTGCCTAAGTGTCCTTAAAACAATTTTATACATGTATTCTAATCTAAGTGACACTAAATATCATGAACATTATCCATTTATGTGCTTTTTTTAAAATCACGGTTCCGAACGTAGTCGGATACTTTAAATACAAGTAGTAAAGGGATACAATTCAGGAAAAAAGGTAAAAGGTCACTAAGGCATCTTAGGAGTCTTTCTAGAGATTAGCAGAGACAGTAGCTTTCTTAGAGGAAAGAAAATTCAATAGACTTCTCGCGAGTCGTAAAAAAAGTTACAAATGAAGGCAAAGCCTAAGATGGGTGCTTCAGTGCTGCCATATTGGTTTCCTTATTGGATTGGATGGCCTTCGACAATAATTTCATTCACCATATATTCGTTCTACGGCATACGAAACCTTTGCGCCCTTTATGGTCTGAATAATATCTAAACTGTAGGTTAACAACATCCAAAGTAATTGTAATATGTTCGAAATGTATTGATTGATCATTTAATAAGTTTAAGTTAGTATTGCTAAAATGTTGAAAACAAAACTATGGGGACACCAATTGTAATCATTTATATTTATATGTACAATAAAATAATTAATTTTTTAAAAATCTAATTTCAGAAAAAGTAGGTTGAATCTGAAATGTAGAGAGAGAAATCATTCACATATCGTTTATCTTTCTTTTAAATAGCATAACTCATTCTAGTTTTTTTTGCACAGAAAAAAGACACTATTTCGATCAATTAATGTTTTTCCTCCATGAGCTGCATTTTAATTTGACATTTGCAGACACGGAGAGTCCCCAAACGAGAGAACGATTTCGTGGAGTCACCATCTACTGGCGACCTCGTTACCAAATTTGGACACTTGAGTTTTTTTAATTAATTAAAGGTCTCGTCTGATGCTAAACTTTGTAATGATTTAATTTTGCCGAGAGCATCATAGCCAAATTGACACTCAAGGGATTTTTTACATACCATATAATCATATGACATGCGTGCCAACAATTTACGAAGCGGGCATGCTAGCTCTAACACACTGGAACTGACTGATCAATTTAAGGTTTAAACTAAAAATTACTCCTTAGTAAAATTCCATGGAATTTTCTGTAATTGAAACGATTGATTTTAAATAAAGAATTATTCTACGATATTCAAAAAGGATAGTCTACATAGATAGTTTTAATATTTAGAAATTTTAGGTTAATCGCATTTAGACGAATCTTATCTCGAATTTGTAAATATATTATTAGGCATGAATTTTTAATTAGAGAAATATAATCTAAGTTAGCACACTAACTTATAATTTAATTTAATTTAAAATATGCGAAAAAAATATCTAAATGCTGAAAATATTTTAAGATATATTCTAATACATCAAAGTAAATTAACGATAAATTTTGAAGAAAAAGTCGTAAGTAAAAAATAAGTCGACAAAACCTTTTTTCTCCCCTCCTTGTTTCAAATATATATTCAACAATGGGCAAATTCAGTAGTTAAGATTTGACAGTTTAAGCTTGAAGTCTGATGTAATCATTAGTACCTTAATTCAGATGTTAAATACATTAGAACGTCGTTTATACGAATCAATTGGGACAGGACACCACTCGGATACACGATTGGTCGAATAACCGAAAACCAAATGCGATCCATGCAGTATATGAAACCGGATACTATACGAATATTGAAAATCATCATATGTGGGAACGAGCTTGAAGAAAAAGAAAAATAAGTGCAGATTGTCACAATTTTACCTTTATTGTGGAAAAAAATCACTCCTTTTTCTCTGTACCATTGTACACCTTTTTTTGCAGCAAGGTCTATGATTGGCTTGAGCTAGAGTAATTGAGTAGGACAGCGCTCTGATTATTGTTCGTAACCCTCCATAGCCGTCTCTAACGTAGTAAACGCGTCAGCATTTGATGAACCCTTGCTACTATCGTTGTTGTTGTTCTCGTCTCCATCCGTGTAATCGTCAACAGGGTTGGATTCTTCTTGCACAGAAGTCACATTTAACATTTGAAATCCACAGGCCCCAAATATCCCTGACCTTGGGTTTTCCTGTCACTTTTGGCCTTACGCGAAAGAACTGCTGAGCACTGATCTGTTCGAAAACGTATTCATATAAAGTACATGTAGTTAACAAAAAACAAACAAAAAAAATTGACGTATATTTCACGCTCCAGATAATAAACGTTCGGATAAAGGACGTTCTACTGTTGATTAAAAGATTAAAACATTAACTGATGAGCAATTACACGTAACGAAAAGGTGCTTTACAAAACAACTTTTATCATCAAATTTCCCCATGAATAAAGTGAACAATTGAATCACTAGACATTTCATTTCCACCAGTTTTCCAAAGACTCTTCAATTTATATCCAAACTCAATATCACAATAACATCTTCGAAAGAAAACAACAATTTGTGGAAATCCAATTTATTTGTACTTTGAACTATTGGAAACCGTACGATGAAAGATAAAGTGACTGATAACATAACAATACGGCTTAAGAGAAATAAAGGATCTACCATTTTTTTTTTTATAAATCATAGCTCTAAGTTGCCAAAATGATTCAACAAAGAAATAGCGTAATCCTTTCCGTTGTCCAAAATGTGCCATAGGAACTTAGCATCGACATAAAAGAAATCTAGTACAATAACTGAATCTATCTCTGCAGGAAATGGATTTATTTTTGGCGTATAAATTTTTATTTCTTATTGGAACTGACAGCATGAAACTTTTTTCAACTCAATAATGCAATATTTCTGGAATGTTATGAATGTAACTAGTTCATGGTGCTAATTTTTAGACATAAAAGCGCAGATAACTCTACAGCGTGTACAAAGTCGATAATTCTTAACTTGTATAGTATAATATTTTTAAAAATTATATTATTGTAAGCAGAATCTTTGTTTAAAAGTGAAATTCTTTCTTTCGCAGACATACAAGCAATCCAGAGAGAGAGACAGAGATTGCACATACTATTTTTAAAGCTACTTTTAATTTGGATAAATAAAAAATTACGGCTAATCGAAAATATCAAATGCACATTTTAAAATATTGCAGACTTCTTTTACCTTGTTATTTTTAAGAGGCTTAAATTTTATTAACACGGAAAAGCGTTTGACAAAATTATATACGCTAAGTTAAAGCAGAAGACATAAAATTACAATGGGAGTTTAAACATACTTATGCTTGAAAGATTTCTCATTAATTTGTCTTAGTTATAAAATGAAAAAAAACATTAAACTTTGTCTTTGTTTGATACTACTATATAACTTTATGAATTTTTATAATTTAAGGTTTTTTTAGATGTGATAATCATAAATTATGATGTATGTTTAAAGTGTTTTTATAGAAGTTTAACGTGAGACTCAGAAAAAGCTTTGTTCTACTAAAAATCACAAAGCTAAGCTCTCCCAATGTAAAATGAAAATTTCTTAAATGCAATTGGAGTTTTTTTTGTATTACACTATCAATTTGCTCATGTTATGTCATCTTAATATAAGCAAATAAAAATTTTAAAAAAAGGCAAAAGCGCATCGTTTTAAAATAACTCGGGTTTAAAAATTACGTAATAGGAATTTTGAATATTTGATCGAGAGTTCTCAATGTGCATTCAACTAACCTATTGGGAAATATACTTTATGAATTGCTCGATTGATTTGGAAACCTCGTCCTTTGAAGGAAAGATCAAATTGCAGACAGATAGAAATGCAGATTTGATTTGCTATTTAAAATGCTCTGAAGTGGGATCGATCGTAGGGGAAGTTTGAATGGCAAACTGGAATGTTGAGAATGTTAATGTAAGAAAAAAGGTTTAGGCTGTACTACAACACCTCCACTTACACTACTTCAATATACGCGGACCCGGAGTTACGCGGTTTTCAAATATCGTCGATTCATCTGCAGCGACCTTACAGCTCAACATAACGACTCCAAAACTGAACTGAATCGATCTATTATTGTAGCGTGCCTGGTTCCATGTGTTGTAGTTCTTGAAAGCTTACCTCTTAATTGCACATTTAATCTTTAAAGTTAATAAATGTTTATTGTTATTTAATTCAACCGTGTTGTCGTGAAGAATGCCTAACCACGCAACGCGGCAGTGGTGACCCCTTTTGGACTTAAAAACACGTAAGCTATTCTGTTCTACTGGCGAATGCAATACAAATTCTTCTACTACGGATGATCAGTACGTAGCGAAAGTTTTTTTTCTCCTTCTCCTCAAGGCCACTTGAAGCATCTGCTCGGAGATTAGTTTCGCTTCCTGCTTATTCAACAATATGAC
Organism: Trichonephila clavipes; assembly: GCA_019973935.1. Taxonomy (NCBI): domain Eukaryota; kingdom Metazoa; phylum Arthropoda; class Arachnida; order Araneae; family Nephilidae; genus Trichonephila; species Trichonephila clavipes. The sequence continues at coordinate 20,762 of BMAU01015622.1, read as the reverse complement.
TAGTGAAACCGTTGAAGTCGCTCGTATTGCGTTGCGGCTGCCGCCGTTTTGGAAATCCAACGTTCGTCTATGGATTGTGCAATGCGACCATGCATTCACATTCAGTGGTATCTCCAGTGATGATACTAAGTATTCTGCTTTGGTTGCGAACCTGGATGCTGAAACTCTCTCCTACGTGTCGGACATTGTGTTAAGCCCTCCGAACAGTGACAAATATCACACTCTCTCGCAGCGGCTCATCACCCAATTTAGCGACTCGGATACTCAAAAATTAAGAAACTGCTTACTGACCTTCAGCTAGGAGATGAGAAGCCCAGCCACCTGTTGCGAAAAATGAAAGAGCTGTCTAATGGCCAACTCCAGGATGACTTTCTGCAAAGTTTGTGGCTTCAAAGAATGCCACCACATATCCAGACTGTTTTATCTGCATCCTCAGAGCCTTTGGATAAACTGGCTATCATCGCTGATAAGGTTTCTGAGGTTGTTGGTTCATCCTGAACTATCTGTGCTGCCACAACTGTTCCTCCACCATCCCAGTCATCTTCATGCAGTGCTCAGCCAACCATGGACTCTCTCGCCAGGCAGATCCAAGAGCTGTCTCTACAAGTTGCTGAACTGACAAGAGAGCGCAATTCCTCTCGCCACCAACGATATAGTTCTGACCGCCGGAGATCTCATTCACGCTCTAGGAGTGTCAATAGAAGAAGTGGCATCTGCTACTATCATCGCCGTTATAAAGAACAGGCCCGCAAGTGTGTTTCACCTTGTGCATTTGTGCAAAAAAAACGAGTAAGCTCTGTCATAGCTGGAATGGCAGAGCCCTCGAAACATACCAGCCGGTTATTTTTATTAGACCGCAAGTCTGGCCAGAAATTTCTCATAGACTCTGGAAGTGAAATCTGTGTCATCCCACCTTCTCCAACTATGAATAAATCACCTCAGTCTAACTTCTCCTTATTTTTGCTGCTAATAATACCAAAATTCCAGCCTATGGTATGGTCCGTAAAGAACTGAACCTGGGTCTGAGGCGACCTTTTATCTGGACTTTCATAATTGCTGATGTATCATCTCCTATAATTGGTGCTGATTTTTCTAAAGCACTTCAACCTTTTAATCGACCTTAAGAAAAAAGGTTGGTGGATGTGGAAACTTCTTTTCACTTTTCACGTGTTTTTTCAAATATTGCACAGCCCTCAATCCTCACTGTAGATGCAAACATCAGTTTTAAAAACATCTTATCGGAATATCCAGACCTCAGCAACCCTTCTTTAATTTCCAAATCAGCATCACATGGCACAGTCCACCATATTATTACTACTGGCCCACCAGTCACTGCCAGGCCTAGAAGGCTACACCTAAACTGTATGATGCAGTGAAGGTAGAATTTGAATTTCTTCTTGCTCAAGGCATTATTAGACCTTCCAAAAGTCCCTGGAGTTCTCCTCTTCATGTTGTGCCCAAATCTGACTCTACAGTTAGACCTGTTGGGGATTACAGGCAGCTGAATTCTGTTACAGAGTTCGACAGCTACCCCATGCCTTATTTGAATGACTTTGCTCATGCACTACATGGCAAGAAGATATTTTCAAAATAGACATTTTTAAGGCATTCCACCAAATCCCTATAGCTGAGTGTGATATTCCTAAGACAGCTGTAACAACTCCATGGGGTCTTTACGAATATACCCATTTGTGTTTTGGCCTTGTGAATGCACCACAAACCTTTATGCGATTCATGCATGAAGTACTAAGAGGACTTCCTTTTTGTTTTGTCTACTTGGATGATATTTTGTGTTACTCAGAAAATGCTGAGGGAGCATCGTTCTCACTTAAGAACTATATTCCAAAGACTGAGCTCATATGGTTTAAAACTAAATTACTCTAAATGTGTATTTGGTGTGACTGAACTCATTTTCCTTGGCCACCTTATCACTCCTGATGACATTAAGCCATTGCCTAACAAAGTTCAAGCAGTTCTTGATTACAAACAACCAGAGACTGTTGGCTCTCTGAGAAAATTTTTAGGACTGTTAAATTTTTATAGACGTTTCTTGCCCAAAGCAGCTGAACAACAGTATCTTTTAAGTGAATTTTTAAACGTTCTTAAAGGTAAGAAGGATTCAAAGCCTTTAAACTGGTCTTCTGAGGCAATTACAGCATTTCAGAGGTGTAAACAAGCTCTTGCTGATGCTGCACTTCTTGCTCATCCTTCACCTTCTGCCCCGCTTGCTCTTCATGTGGACGCCTCTGATTATGCCATAGGAGGTGCACTTCACCAAGTTGTGGACTCTGAACTACAGCCATTGGCTTTCTTTTCCAGAAAACTTACTTCATCTGAAAAGTCTTACAGTGCCTACGACCGTGAACTCCTTGCTATGTACTCGGCTATCCGACACTTTCGGTATATGCTGGAAGCTAGAGATTTCACAGTGTTTACTGACCACAAGCCCCTCACTTAAGCTTTTAGGCAAAAAAGTGACAAGTGTTCTCCACGGCAGATCCGTCAGCTGGATTTCATCTCTCAGTTCACCATAAATATTGTACACATTCCAGGATCTGACAATATTGCTGCTGATGTTCTCTCTCGTGTTTCTGCAATCACCTTCCCAAGTCAAATTGACTATGACTGTATTGCTGAAACACAACAGACTGATCTGGAGCTTCACACCCTAATAGCATCTGGAACTTCCTTGGAACTCAAAAGGTAACTTTTCCCAATTCGTCTACTGAAATTATGTGTGATCTATCAACAGGCACAGCCAGACCCTACATCCCAAAACAGCATCGCCAAGATGTTTTCTCTGCTATGCATAATTTATCCCATCCTGGCATACGTCGATCAGTGCATTTGATGAAGCAGCGTTTTGTTTGGCCATCAATCTCATCAGATGTAGCTAAGTGGGCAAGATACTGCCTAGCTTGCCAAAAATCCAAAATTCATCGTCATACTAGATCACCTCTTTCATCATTTCAAGAACCTTCCCAACGTTTTGATCATGTTCATCTGGATCTCATTGGACCTCTACCTCCATCAAATGGCTACACCTATTGCCTGACAATGATTGACCGTTTTTCAGAAATGGCCAGAGGCCCAACCTCTCAAAGACATAACTGCTGAGACTGTGGCTGAGGCCTTCTTTTCCTCTTGGGTGTCTCGCTTTGGAACTTTTGCAATTCTCACAACCGACAGGGGCAGGCAGTTTGAGTCCTCGCTCTTCAAAGCTCTTAGCAAACTACTTGGTGTTCAGAAGTATCGTACAACTAGATACCACCCTCAAGCTAATGGGATGATCGAAGAATTGCACCGCCCATTGAAAAGTGCAATCAAATGCCATGCTACTGAGCGTTGGACAGAAGTACTCCTATCATCTTACTAGGTCTACGAGCTTCTATTAAAGAAGATATTCTGTGTACCCCAGCTGAATTAGTTTTTGGGACCACTATTCGACTGCCAGGGGAGATGTTTGACTCTTCCAAGCCAGACAATGATGTTGTGAATTTTGTTTCGAAACTTAAGTCTCACATGCAATCACTTCACCCTAAACCACCAAAACACCATAGCAAACGTCCAGTTTTTATCCATCCAGGACTGTTGGAAGCAACACATGTTTTTCTTCGCCGAGACATGTTACGTCGTCCACTTCAACAACCCTATGATGGCCCTTTCAAAGTCTTACAAAGGAAGGATAAAGTGTTTTTCCTTGACATCAATGGTAAACGGGTATCTGTATCTATTGATAGATGCAAACCTGCCTTCTTTCTTAACACTGAGGACTTGCTACTACCTCAAACCAAGAATGAAACACCTGCTACTGTGGATTGATTGATTGATTGAATATTAACGTCGCACTGTTCAGCTACACGAGGGCTTTTGGCGACGGACCACGTAATTTTGAACCATGGTCAAGTGACGTGGACGACACCTGAGCTGGCACCCCCCTCTCCTAACTACCACACCAACGGGAGGACGTTTCAGCTCTCGACAGATTTAACGTGCATCGCTGCCCTACACGGCGGGTCTTTAGTGGTACTGGGCTCGAACCCGTGACAAAGCAAGCCACGGTCCGATACCTATACAACTCGGCTACCGCGGCCACCCTGCTACTGTGGAACCTAATGCAACAGCTTCAACACCTGCTACTGTGGAATCTGATCCAACAGCTTCAACGCCTACCCAGCCATCTACACGTTCTGGTCGCAAAGTTCATCTTCCAACTAGGTATCGTTGACACTGAAAGGGGAGTATGCAGCGACCTTACAGCTCAACATAACGACTCCCAAACTGAACTGAATTGATCTGTTATTATTGTAGCGTGCCTGGTTCCATGTGTTGTAGTTCTTGAAAGCTTACCTCTTAATTGCACATTTAATCTTTAAAGTTAATAAATGTTTATTGTTATTTAATTCAACCGTGTTGTAGTGAAGAATGCCTAACCACCCAACGCGGCACATCTTTTGTTTGAGCGCTGCACAACTCAATTACTCACTCTATGTTTCCTATTTAGGTAATGCATATATTTAGACGGGAGCAGAGTCTGATGAAATTGGTAATGTGATGGAAGAAGTAGTTGATTTTACCTGGCAAATAAATTTAGAAGTGGATAGCAATGACGTTCAAGAACTGTTGGATTTCCACTATCAGGAATAGAGAAATGAACAGCTCATAGAAATGCATGAGCAAGAGCAAGATGCTGATAAGTTAATTGAAAAAGAGTTACACACAAATTTTAGAAAGCAAAGACTCCTACGAAGAACACATTTTTCAACAAAATAACGAATAAAAACAATTATTACAATGCTAGGTGGAAATTTTGCTGGGGGAGAAAAACCTTGAGCTGGCAGACTACTTTTTCAGATTTTATGAAACCTACATCAAAATAAATTCGGCTTGCTATTTTCTATTTATGTTGTTTAAGATTTTATTAAACCTTTTTTTTTTCTAAATTATTATTTCCTTTCTTCCTCGGCCCCAACTAAAAACAGTTTATGTGCATTTAGGTTCGGTCCTACGAGAGCCCACACCCTTGGCGCGAAATATTTTGGTTGACGATAGGTGCGCCATCTTGGTAACCCTACTTGCATACACTAGATATGGTAAACCTAACTATTTCTGGAATTTTGGTATTTTGTCGGTGGGCATTTCTAATTTCATTTTGGTGGGTTGGGCACCAGGCTGGAAGTATGGCAGCGTGCGTTAGTGAATATATCCTAGAATCTTTTACTTCGTTGAATGCGAAAGGTAAGAAAGAATTGATTTAATGGTGTATGAAGGAAGTATTAATTACTTCGAGTTATGAATGTCCTAAATGTAAGGAGCGAATGGGATTATACGAACGAAAGTGTTGTTTCGGATGGATTTGAAACGAGGTGTTGAAAAAAAGGTTTGAATACGCATGATGTTTGCAATGGTACAAGCCACACCGAAGTCATGTTCGACGCGCGCGACCATTACCTCGCAGAATATATATGGCTGCTCTTACACGATAATTCGCTTAGCGATGAGACCTTCAAGGCTTTTTTAAAATCTGTTCTTAAGCTGACTCTCCAATCGGAAAAGATCAGTAGTAAGAAAGTAAGTGCTGCTTTTATATTTTTTTAAATCTTAAATCTTTAATTTCTGTATTGATTACATATATTTTCACTACGCATCCACCTTATCCCGCTATATTCACTAGCCGCCATTGTCGGCTTCGCTTGGTGCTTTTTTAGGTTTGTCGCCAAGGGTGTGGACTCCTAGAATTTTTCTGTGCATTTATATCCGAAATAATGCCCCGACTTCCACGTGTTCGACTTATGTGGTTATCACTCAGTCCCGTCTATTGCATAAGATCGGAGTATTACTGTTGTAAGTATAAAAAATGCCTTTTTGATTATTTGTTATTAAAACTGGCGAGTTAAATTAAAAATCGCGAAACAGTGTCATTGCTGCTTTGTTTTATTCTAAAATTGAAAAAAAACCTGCTTGGTGGTAATTTCAAAATTGTAGTTAAAAACATACTAACGAATCTGTATTGTCATTGATTAGGTTTGTTTCGCTTCGAGAGTAGTTCAATTAAGATATCAATATATTAAGGTTAAAGATTGAATAAAAGTTTAATAATACACAATGTTTTCTTGATTTATCCCACACTGATACGAACTTTAATTAGTTTAAATTTTATTTCTTTAAAAAAGCAATTTAGATATAAAAAGTACAATTTCATCTCTGGTTACATATTTGTAAATCGATTGGAAATTTTTAAGTATTGCATTGTTCGTTTTTTAAAATTCCGTTGTGCAAATATTTACCTTGGCTAACAAATTACCTTTCATTACATCGCATCTGTTTATACAGGAAAAGAGAACGATGAGATGTATCTTAATGAACTCAAAAAAAAAATCATATCTACAAAGACTACACTTTCCAAAGGAACATAGAGGGCGCTGCCAGCTAGAATCTACTGTAGAAAATAAGCCCAATCATTTCTGGGTACTACAATGCAAACAAGTTAAGCAAATCTTGGTGCATTGATTCGAATAAAAGAACGAACAATCTCCTTTATCCCAGAAAAGAATTTGATCTAACAGAGAAGTCTAGAAGACTGATTGCTTCTGCCGACAAAACGCTTTTTCTTCACATCCGTATCATTTCCTCACCCTTTGGGGGACAATTGATGAATGGGGGGAAAGGTTCAAGAAACCAAAGCTAATCTCCCCGAATCTCGTCTGAATTCAATCGAATTGAGTATTAACGATTTTGGGTCTTGGAGGCACGGTCTGGTAAACTATGCAAAGTCTAACGTATTGAAAGAAATTGGCTTCTAAGTTCCGAAAGTGCTTCCCTTAATGCTTTTTTAAATGTTAAAACATAACGTATTTCTTTTTTTGTTATTCAAAGGTAGGCTTATCATGCATGTACATTGTGTGTTAAATTGATTTTCAACATGTATTTGGATATTTCTTTTCCCTTATATACGTTACTGCTTTTCCTGTATTACAAGCCTCTGGTTTGCAGCATCTTAATTTAATTTTGAATTCTGATATTGGTTTTTCTGGGAATAAGAATCAGAAAACCTTGATATACCATTATCTATTCACTCTCATTTCCTATCCATGTTTTAATCCTTCATTTTTGTGGAAGTTTTAGAAAATTGACAGTTCTCATTTCTCTTTTTGGGGTGTTGATCTTACCGTATTTTTGCTGAATTTTTTCGAAAGTATTGATTGTGGTCCATTACATTCTTTTAAGTAATAATGTAAAAATTGACAATGAAAAACATTTTTGATAACAGTTCGAATTTGTATAAAAACATTAAGAGATGTCCTTGTTTGTTACCATAGGGATTCACATCTCATGTACAGCGGACAGCAGCGTTTCTCAAACTGTGGGGCGCACCCCCTAGAGGGGAGTAATAATCCTTTAAGGGGGCCGCAAGCATATCGAAAAATCAAAAGTAAGAGATTTTAAAAAATTAATTTTTTGAAAGGAATCAGAACAAAATACAATCTGAGATAATAAAAAATAATATTTACAATGATATAGTATACTTATAAGTGTATCATTACTGCACAATGTATTTGATCATCAATATTAAGTTAAGAACAAATTTAATAATTCCTCATGACCCCATATCTTTGTCATATACAAAATTATATGCGAAATTTAAGACATATCTTTATAATTTGTACAGTTAATAATTAAAGCCGTATTGTAGCTTTAGCGTCAAAGTACATTATTGAATTCAGTAAATTATATTATTGTATAGAGGGGGCGCCATGAAAATGATGATTGAAAATTGGGTCGCAAACATTAAAAGTTGGAGAAGCACTGGCGTACAAAGAAAATATCCATAATCCATAGAATTGCATTATTTAAACTTAACTTTAGACATCTTACTCATAAAATATTGATTTACATAACCTCGAACACAAAGAATTTTTTAAAAGGAAAATGAAATACATTGAAAAATGAGCATGACTTACACATAAAGAATTCTAAAATATAGAAGTACTGTTATATACAAGTGGATAAAAATTTCAGTACGGCAGCTAAAGTATTGTAGAAATATCAGTATTAGGATATTTAAAAATAGATAAACCTTTCAAAAATAAATTGTTGGTATATTAATGCATACAATTTGGTGTGTTTTAAATATCATTATTCTAGACACACCAGATCACCCCACATAAATAGGATGACACTACACAATCTGTAATACTGACGGGGATATAGTCCACAGATTGTCTTATTCCTGAAGTTAACCCCGCCATTATATATAATTTCAAACCATGGTCAAGGGACGAAGATTATATTTAAATTCTCTAGTTCCTAATTCTCCTACATTTACATTACGGCATATTAAGTTTTGAAACCAAGTAAAAAAAGCTATTCCTATAAAATTTACAAACAAACAGAATCAGGACTTGAATTCAAGGTTTTACATTGTTAGCCATAAACATTAGACTTCCATGCTCATCCAAGTATTCCAAGATAATTTTACTTTATAAAGAGATTCATTTTTAGTTCCAATTCCAATAAATAATTTGCAGCTCTAAAAAGTCATAGTAAACTTCCAGAAACAATAGAATAATATTTATTTAAATGCTAAAAAAAACCTGCGCTCTGCTTAAAGGAAATTGTTCCATTTGGTTTAGTTTCTAACCTAATAAGCATCCAAACCACTCAATCACTAAGTGATATTTTTCTTGGGAAGCTTATCCCTCATTTCTGTCAAATAAAAGCAATTAAATCATTGAGCCTCTTCTATCTCTATCCTAGATAAGATGAAGATATTTGTCTTTCCACTTCCATCCACCCACCCTCATACAGACAGCTCCGTTTCGAAACTCCTCTCGCAGAATCATTTATCGATGTATTAGACCCACTAACTTAATTAACCCATCAAGTGACGAAAGAGAAAATTATGCTCCTCTGTTATTGACACAAAATGTTATAAAAAGGTTGGATTTTAATGAAAGCGTTGAGATTTTTAAAAAACTTTAAAAGAGATTAATAGTTTATCTTAATAATCCTGTGCATTTGGTGTCACACTATCAAAACTTTAGCAATTATTTAAATAAAAAATTAGATTTGTGATTTCTTTTTTTATTGAAAAAATCTATTCCAAATAGAATGTTGCTTTTAGAATGATTCATCTCATAAGCTGAAAAATGAATGGAATAATGCAATTAAAATTATTTTAAAATTAATATCAAGTTGGTTGATTTTATTGATAAGGTGATCAAATTTGACAAAAAAAAACTCAGTAGTTGAATGATGACTAAGTTTTTCGCGGAAATATTTGTTACAAATCAAATTAAAGAAATAAAGTTAGTTTATAAAAAGGTATGTATTGGTTGACAAACAGGTCCAGGTTAAGTAAAGACTGCTACAGCATGCAAAGGCATGCCACCATTGCTTAACAAAGGTTTTGATACCATTGGGGAAAAATTGTTAATGTAAATGCAGTGTGATCATAATTATAGTTACCTTTCAAAATGCTATGAAAAAAAGTACCATATCCTAGAATGACTTCAAATTTGAACTAAATATACTTGAAATAAGGAAAACTGCGTGGTATGAGAAAAAATCGTTAACTTTTTACTGTAGCTTTTCATGCAGTTTTCGGTCAGAGTTAATTAAGAACAGATTTTTCTCATAAAATTGTGATGTCATGGTGGATGGTCTTTTTACCAACATTGCCACTACCACAACTGTTGAAAGACTAGAAGGTCAATTTTTCCCGTCAAACAACCCAAACAATCATGAACGTTGATTAATTCAGTTGGTTCAACGTGTAACTCATGCCAAAGCTGACGTAATTCAATTTTAGGCGTTTAGGCGTTTTCTTTTGGGCGTCTGGACTGTAAACAGTCCTCAATCCCATATCGTGAGAGTCTATGATGCTGGGCATTGCAAAAGTGGTGTTTTCCATTCTGCTGAGTGGCATGATGGCGATTGGTCGAGCGATGGAATCCGGGAGGCGTGGCTTTGGTTCTTCATCTGGGTGGAAAGTTTTTGAGTTTTTTGGCTTGGCTGAGAGCTAAGAGATTGCTCTCTGATTGGGTGCTGGGTACAGTGAACATTGATTCCGATTGGCTGCCCCACTTGCAGCTAAATCCACTTACAGCGTTATCTATTGATAAACGTTGGAATTTTTCTATTCCCATACCGTTTCCCTCTTTTTCAAGTACCGTAAAATCCGGCGTATAACGAACGGGCACCTATACTTTCAAGCTGCTTTTTTTAAACTTCTTGGTATATTCGCCGTATAACGCGCACTCCCTTTTTACGAAGTCTGAAATGTTAATAAATAATGCTCTTATATGTTTTAAGGTAATTTATTGGAGGTAGTATCCTAGACTTTTGAAAAATACAGTATACTTCTAACGCTACAACTCATCTCATAAGGTGTCATTTCTTTTAAATAAACAGTATTTCGATACGTGCAGAAGCAAAAAGATTTACCCTCATATCTTGTTATTTTTGAACTTATCGCTTTTGCACCCGGCGTATAACGCGCACCCTTAAATTTCGATCTTATTTTTTGTGTTAAAAGTGCACGTTATACGCCGGAGTTTACAATATATAAAGGGTGTTTTTTTAGGGGTATAGAACTTTAAATTGCAATAAAACAACGATGTATAATTCGATTGTGGCATTACATTTTAAATATGATTTCTGGCATAAGACTGCCACGGCCGGCTCGGATGTAGTCCAATGCGGACGTCCAATTTTCGATGACTTTTTCCAACATTTGTGGCCGTATATCGGCAATAACACAGCGAATGTTGTCTTCCAAATGGTCAAGCGTTTGTGGCTTATCCGCATAGACCAATGACTTTACATAGCCCCACAGAAAATAGTCTAGCGGTGTTAAATCACAAGATCTTGGAGGCCAATTCACAGGTCCAAAACGTGAAATTAAGCGGTCACCCAACGTGTCTTTCAATAAATCGATTGTGGCACGAGCTGTGTGACATGCGGCGCCGTCTTGTTGGAACCACAGCTTCTGGACATCATGATTGTTCAATTCAGGAATGAAAAAAGTTAGTAATCATGGCTCTATACCGATCACCATTGACTGTAACGTTGTGGCCTTCATCGTTTTTGAAGAAGGTTTCCACCAGCCCATAAAGCGCACCAAACAGTCAGTTTTTCTGGATGTAACGGTGTTTCGACATACACTTGTGGATTAGCTTTACTCCAAATGCGGCAGGTTTGTTTGTTGATGTAGCCATTCAACCAGAAGTGCGCTTCATCGCTAAACAAAATTTGCTTATGAAAATCGGGAACAACGGCAATCTCGTTTTGGGCCCATTCGACGATTCTACGCCTTGCTTGATGATTGTTTTGATGAATTGCCAAACCAAATTGAGAATAAATCACTTGACAGCTGTTAAATCGGTCGCCATCTTGGATAGTAATGTCAACTTAAACTTCTATACCTGAAGAAAAAACACTCTTTATATATATACAGTTTCAATTTAAAAGCATTCTAAACTGAGACTCTTTTACAGCATTTTGAAAGTGGAAGTTCAATTTTAATCCGCCCTGTGTATTGTGTAATTAGTTGTTAGAAGTTACAGGGGAAAATATATTTAAAAGGTATATGTTGGTTGACAAACAGGGTCGAAATTAGGTAAAAAACGTTTGAGGCTCGAAGAGCAAGCCATCCATTCTCACCAAATGAAGTACCATTGGGAAAAGGAGTTGTTTATGTAAAAATAAATTGCAGGGGATTTTTTTAATTTAGGTAGCAAATGACAAAAAAAATTCTTAACATAACTTTAAATACCAATAAATTTTATTTATCTGTGCAAATAAGTCAATGCGACTATTAAGATAGTATTTAATGACAAAAATTTAAAAATAAGCCTGTCTAATATCAAACTCTCGGTCAGGTTTGAAGCGCTTTTGGGGGAAAAATAACTTTTTATCTGTAAAGATATAAGAAATATATTTAAAAACTTATTTTGTTTTGTTGTATTTGCTATTTATTTTAAAAAAGATTAGTGTGTATAAAAGATAAGAACATTTTTGCTTTCGTATTCTGATATCATTCCTTATATCGAATTTGGCGCACAACACACAATGCCATATCAACACTCACAAATTAAAATTTAAATATACTTTTCAAAAAATATCACTTTTACGAAGAAAAACATGATATTCTTAATATAAACACAAATATACATTACTCATTACATATTTCTTATAAACATGTCATAACGCATTCCACCCTTTTCACTAAAACCTCACCTCCCTTCACTATAAAAATAAAAAAAAATTATTTTCTTCAAAAGATATCTTCAATCCATTTGTTCTTTCGGCCGAAAATGTTCGAGGCATAGGAAAGAAAACCTCGACGAAATGGCTTTAAGGGCAACTGTAGGGAACAAACGTAATTCCTCTATCTCCGGGATTGAAGGTAATAAGTTCGAGGAAAGCGCAATAAGACTTTGGCTCCGAATGGCAGCATAAGTTATTATCTTCGCCTGCATGCGAAGGAATTCAGCTCGCAAAAGGACTACGATATGGATTGGGGTTGAGCAGACTTATTAGGATACATGGAAGGAGATATTTAGGTATATCTGTGTTTATTCTGATGGATTTTGTTTAATATTTAGGGTTTTTTTTCATTTTCTACTATTAGTTCACTCTAATCCTATGCATATTTATCTATTTATATATATATATATTTTGTTCAAATTTTCAATCGTTAAAAAAATACTTTCTAGTCATCCATTCAAGTTCAAATACATTTTTTTAAAATTTGTAGTGGATGGCGCTTGATGTTAATACATTTTTTCAAATACTAACTCATTAATTCAATAAAAAAATGAAGAAATAGTAACAATCGAAATAGTCCAACACCATACATACAAAACAAAATGGAAAATTGCCAGAAAAACCGCTTTCTATTTTGGCGCTTCATGGTGTGATTCTGTCCTATGTATATACATATTTATATTTTAATTGTAACTATTTAATAAAAAGTAACTAAAATATAAATTTTCTTTGTTGACCTAGTTAGGAATTGACTTAATTTTTCAATTCCTACTATTAACTCCTATTCTCTATATATTTTATTTATTTATCTTGGTTGAATTTTTAATCAATAAAATGCATTTTAAAGAGCTCAATTGAGCTAAAATTTTATATACATGATTATTTTGGATGACAATACAATAATTTAATTAAAATTAATAAAAATTAACTCTGATTAAAACTAATTATTTAAAGAATTACAAATACAGCCACGTTGGCATAATTTTTTGCGACTTAGCGACCGTTTTGACGACTTGCGTGTCAAAACTTGAAAAGGTTTTTTTTCTCTCACGATTTAAAGCATTCAGTTGAGCTGAAATTTTATGTACAAGATTGTTTTGGACGTCAATACAATACTTTAATGATAATTAATAAAAATTAATTACAATTTCAATGTTGTGATTCTGTCATATGTATATACATAGTTATATTAACTATTTAATAAAAAGTAGCTAAAATAATAAAAAATTTGTTGATCAAAGTAGGAATTGACTTAATTTTTTTTAATGTTACTTGTTTTTATATTACTTATTATTTGGATATGTGCGTATTTATAAAAACTTTTTGGAAATTATTGAAGAAAGAAAGTATATATATACCAGCCGTTACCCTCCCGCTTCACTGGGTATTTCACGATGTTGTATATATGTATACTGTTTACATATATATTAATTATTGATATCTAGCATTAAAAATTCGATTGTATTGAAAAATATATTTATAGCTGTTACACTCTCGCCCCTTGATATAAAAAGAACATAAATTATATCTAATATTTCTATTTATATCTAAAATAGAAATAGAAAGATTTTTTTCGCTCACTTAACCTAATAATCAAGTGGATTTCCACCAAAGCAACTTTCAGTGGATCTCTACTCCATAAAATAAACATGCGTGTTAAATTTCTAGTCTAAATCTAACAGAGCAAAAGCAGAATTTTTATCATCAATACCTCGTTGACAGCATTCTTAGCGGATTCCAATTCAACAAAAGAAGCATGTAAACCAAATTTTATTATTATAGTCTTAGCAGTTCAAAAACGGGATTTTTGTCTATCAATACGCTCCAATAACTCTCCCCGCTTCCCTCTGGAGTTGATTTCCGTAAAATCCATTCTTAGTGGAACTCTATTCAACTAAAGAAAAGTGCTCAACAAATTTCAAGTAAATGAAATAAATTCACAAATAGGAATTTTTCTATAACACGCCTTAATCCCTCGCAACCCCACTCCTTTGGGGCTCCGTTTTCGCAAAAATCTTTGTAGAAGGAACTTTATTCCATGAACGGAACATACCTTCTAATTTTCAAGCAGGTGGTTCTATTAGTTGAAAAGCGGAAATATTTATCTATTATACGCCCCTTAATCCCCCTCAGTGACCCTTGGGGATCAATTTTCCCCAAAACAATTTTGTAGCGGATCTCTACACCATGAAAGGAATTCGCTTACCAAATTTTAACTCTGTACGTGTAATAGTTTAAAAATGGAAATAACTATGTATAACGCCCCTTAAGCCCCCGAAACGCCATTTAGGAAACGATTTTCACAAAACCCATCTTATAGCGGATCTCTACTCAATGAATGGAATCAGCTCACTAAATTTCGAGATTTTTACGTCTAATAGTTTAAAAGGGTTAATTGCCCCTATAAAGCCACTTAATTTTCTACAACGTCACTTGGGAAGTCGATTTTCACAAAATCCATTCTGTAGGGGGATCTGTACTCTAAGAAAGGGAATCCGCTTACCAAATTTCCAAGACTGTACGTTTGATAGTTTAAAAAATGGATAATTATGTATAACGCCCCCTAAGCGCCCCTCTCCCTTTGAGGTCGATTTTCGTAAAAATCATTATGTAGGGAATCTCTACTTTATGAAAGAAATCTGTGTACCAAGTTTCACGACTGTACATCTAATAGTTTAATAATGGAAATAATTATCTATAACGTCCCTTAAACCCCCGTATTGCCCCTTGGGGTTCGAAAATTGCAAAATCCGTTCTTAGCTGACGTCTACTCCATGAAGTGAACCTACCTACCAAATTTCAAATCTGTAGGTGTAATAGTTCCGGAGATATGGTGATTAGTCAGTGAGTCAGTCGCTTTTCTCCTTTATATATATAGATGTGTGTAATAATTACACCACATTTAAATTTCCTTTCGAGAGATTTTATTTAACTTCTTAACTGGTTTGTTCGTACACAGTACGGGCTGCCAAAGGCTGGCCACAACGGTTTTCCCGCACGCTGTACGGGCACTGCTACTTTCTTCTTTCAATCTTAGATTTGCACATGCTTTTAATTCTTATAGTGAGATTAGTGCTAGTGTTTTTTTAAGAGATGCAGTTTATCCATGGTACTGAAATACTTCTCATCCGGGATTTTCATTGTTGTGAAGGCGGGAATTTTTCATTGAAGACAGGAATTTAGATTCTTGAAAATATTCGATAAACAGGGAATGGCAAGCAATATGCAATTCGTTGTTTTAGAAGAAATGAAAATGGAAAGTTAATTAAGAGGTGTTGGAAAGCTATATAAGAAATTTGTATAATATATCAAAAACAAGAAATAATAGATAATGAACATAACAAGAAATAACGTAATAAAAATATAAAAGCTAAACATGAAGATCGAATTTATAAAAAAAATACAAAAAAGGAATTACAAAAAAGAACCTAGCGAGTCAGAAAGCAATTTCGGACTTAGGACCGAATAAGTGGGGTTAAACTAGTTTGAAGGCGCCAACCTTCGCCCTTTGCAACTCGGTAGGAAAAACGAAATAAAATAAACAGCAATTCAAATTATGTAAAAACTCACAGAGAGCATGATAAAACACCATTGACTATTACTCTGCAACAAACTCTCCCAAATTCTTAATGCAGAAAAAACCCAAAACAATTACGTAAGAAAAGTAGAAAAATAGAAAAATACTAAAACAATTACGTAAGAAAAGTATTTTCAAAAAAGAATTTAACAAAATTTCTTTACTCACAGAGCTTTTTCCAAGAGAATCAAGTGTCTTGAAATTAAAGAAAATCAATTATTCATCATACTTCATTTTTGCTTAAAAGTTGAATATCTGATCTAAACCGAAACATTTATTTTTTATTGTAAATTTAGCTTTTTATTTTTTTTTATTTCCTAGACGATTAGAAGTCTCTCATTGTACACATTAAAATCAATTTATTTCAAAGTGTAAATTTTGATGTTCGATGTACACTTTTGTGAGAAGCTACTGTTCACGGGTATGTAAATTTTTTTATGATATATTTATAACGATGCCTAATATATACTGAAATGAACTTTTTGTAAAATATTCAAAAATTTATTTTTTACAAATTTTTTTATGTAAAAAATGGGTCACATTTCGCAATGTTAGATAAAATATTTCATAAATTAAAAAATTCAAAATTATCTGAAAGCTCATTTCAGTATAATGAGAAAGGTGCACTTTAATTGTATGAAACATTTCAAACAGATTTATAGAAAAGGTACATTGAAAACTGCCAATTTAACATTGTCAGTATATATAGAGATAAAGGTTTTCAACTCCTCTTAAAAAAAGCTAATATTATCTGTGTTCCCTATTGCAGTATAAGATTTAGTATTGCACCACGCTTCTGTGTGGATATATATATACACACATACAAAATACTCAACCGTTTAAAAGGGAGGTACAAACATGACATTTTGCCTGTAAGTATGAGAATTTATTTTAATATATACATGAAAAGTTCTTCATTGGATGAAGTTTGTACTTAGAAAAATCAAATATTTAGGGGGGTTTGTGTTCCACAATTTTAAAAATATAATGTAAAAAGTAAAATAAAATTCTTGTATTTTCACAGTTTGTGTGAAATATTATACTTAGTTATATGTGATAAGAAAATGTGCCTTTTTTAAAACATTTTGAGCAAAAGAAATTGACTGCTTAAGGCGGAAGTTCCCAAAACTTTTTTGCCTCATAGATCCCTTGACAGGTTTTTCGGTTTGGGGTAGACCCTACTTACGTAATATTAAATTTTTGCAAATTCATCAACTTAAATGAGTTTTTGACAGCAGGTATAGTGCTGCATCCTTAAAAAGATTTAAATTTTTAACTGTAGTGAAGTATAGTGTTTAAAAATTAAGAAAACACACTTGTTAATTAAATTAAAATTTACTTAGTCCACGTGTATTTTCTTAATTTTTAAACACTATTTAATGCATTAATTAAATTAAAATGTAATTAATGCATAAAATAACTGTTAAATAAAATAACTGAGCAACAAACAAATGCTTTTAGTGGGAGGGATGAATCTGGGGATGTAATAACAAATTTTCAACGTTTGGCATCAATCTTGTCAGGTTTAACTCTAAGTATCTCCTCGGTTAATAGTATCTAGTCTTTTCTTCTTTCTTTTTTTGTGTGTTGGAGAATGGCAAGCGCAATGAAAAACTCCTTCTGAATCGGAAAAACAATTAAAAACTTTCTCAAGATATTCAGTAATGTAGAATAAATAACAGGTATATCTTTTAAAAGCTAAAATTATTGACATCCGTTTATAACCTTAACTTTAAGATCTTAGTTAGCGCCTATTCCTAATGTCTAGTTCTAGTAATCTGACTTATTTTTTTCAAAGTGACCACATGAATTCATTGCCTATTGTGGTATTACGAAAGTCAAAACATTTTCAAACCTAGTTTCAAAAATCCAAAAAAAAGGACGTTTAAATTTTGAACGTAGGTTAAAACGCCTTTTTCTTGGCAGATTGTCCGTGACAATTGTGAAACTAGGAAAATTTGAAAGAGATGTCCAAAAGTATACTCCTTTAGCTTAATTCTGGCAAGAAAAGGCTGAAATGCTCTGTTCTTGTTTAAAAACAATTATGATGTCACCTTGAAAACTGCAAATTAACCTCATTAAATTTAGTAAATGAATCTAATTGATAGGCAAGTCTGGTTTCACTTGATTAAGCTTCCTTTAAAAATTAAAATCTCAATCTGATTTAATGAGAACCACTATCGTAGACCCCCAAATTAAATTTTTTCACTGGCATGGATCCCCTTAGAGATCGTCGTAGATCCATGGAGGTCTATATAGACCAAATTTGGGAAACACTGGCTTAAGGGGTTAATTTATGATGGTCTTGAGATCTCCAAAGAATTTGCGTGATGCCACGTACGCACTCTCCACTATTGCATCATCCAACTATTTTGACCAATCACGCTATACATTAACGGAAATCACATGATTCTAAAAAGCTTCCGGTCAAGGAAACTGTAAAAGCCGAGATCTCCAGAACAAAACAAACAATTTGTCCTTTGCTTCTATCTGTGTGTTCAAGTTTCGTTTTGTTCCTTTATGTATGTTAAATAAAATGTCATACTAAATTAAAATACCTAAATGTTTCAGCGTCCCTTAACCGAATGCAACAAGATAAAGATTAGCCCAGTAAAATGTTTTAATTCAAGTAAAAATGCTCTATAAGTATTGTCTCTCGTTTAGAATCTATTAAAGTAATTTTATCTGAATGCATTGGAAACATACATAAAATGCTCCCCTTAAATCAAAAATTAAATAAATTCTCCAACATTAAAACTTGCATTTTCACTTGCTGGAAACATACTAAAACTTCCACTTGCTTGAAACATACTAAAATCTCTGCTTGAAACATACTAAAACTTCCACTTTGTTGAAACATACTAAAAAACTTCCACTTGCTTGAAACATACTAAAACTTCCACTCTTGCTTGAAACATACTAAAACTTCCACTTGCTTGAAACATACTAAAACTTCCACTTGCTTGAAACATACTAAAAATTCCACTTGCTTGAAACATACTAAAACTTCCACTTGCTTGAAACATACTAAAACTTCCACTTGCTTGAAACATACTAAAACTTCCACTTCTGTGAAAACTTGAAACATACTTCCACTCTGCTTGAAACATACTAAAAACTTCCACTTGCTTGAAACATACTAAAACTTCCACTTGCTTGAAACATACACTTGCTTTTTTGAAACATACTAAAACTTCCACTTGCTTGAAACATACAAAAACTTCCTAATTCTTGCTTGAAACATACTTAAAAACATACTAAAAACTTCCACTGTTTGAAACATACTAAAACTTCCACTCTGCTTGAAACATACTAAAACACCCTGCTTGAAACATACTAAAAACTCACTTGCTTGAAACATACTTAAAACTTCCACTCTTCCTGAAACATACTTAGACTTCCACTTGCTTGAAACATACTTAGACTTCCAATTGCTTGAAACATACTTAGACTCCACTTGCTTGAAACATACTTAGACTCCACTCCTGCTTGAAACATACTTATACTTCCACTGCTTGAAACATACTTAGACTTCCACTTGCTTGAAACATACTTAGACTTCCACTTGCTTGAAACATACTTAGACTTCCACTCTGCTTGAAACATACTTGTAGACTTCCAATCCTGTTTGAAAACATACTTAGACTCCACCTCCTGTTGAAACATACTTAGACTTCCACTTGCTTGAAACATACTTAGACTTCCACTTGCTTGAAACATACTTAGACTTCCACTTGCTTGAAACATACTTAGACTTCCACTTGCTTGGAAACATACTTAGACTTCCACTTGCTTGAAACATACTTAGACTTCCACTTGCTTGAAATATACTTAAACTTCCACTTGCTTGAAATATACTTAAACTTCCACTTGCTTGAAATATACTTAAACTCTCCACCTCTTGCTTCGAAACAGCATTTTAAACTTCCACTTGCTTGAAATATACTTAAACTTCCACCCTGCTTGAAATATACTCGTTAAACTTCCACTTGGCAGAATGTGCTAGGCTACTTGAAATATACTTAAACTTCCACCGGGTAATAGCACTTCCTGAAACAGCTATGTGAGCTTCCATAAACTTCCACTTGCTTGAAATATACTTTAAACTTCCAATTTTGCTAAATATAAGGTATGCTTTACAAATTTCATATTTTTACGATTTAAATCTTTTACAAGTGTATCTTATAAAATATTCAATGCCATTCTGAATTCAAAATCAATGAGCATTGAATGCGTACTAAGATGACTTTTAAGAGAAATGACAAATCTCATTTTTTACTTAAGGTATCCGATTACTTGCGACAACATTTTTTAAAAATGGAAGGTATGGAGATTTTAGGGGGTTGAGATTTATTTAGTACATTCTAAGAAAAATATGCTAAAAATTAAAGAAGAGAAAATATCACTAAAATGAAAAAAAAATTGGTAAAAATTTACAAAGAATTACATAAACGAGGTAGTCCATACGCACAAAAAAAGTTTATAAACAAATTTTTCTATTTTTATGCGCTGCTTTGCTATACATTTTTTGAACCTTTCGGACTAAGATATTTTAATTTTTACAAAAACTAGAACACATTATCTTAGTTATTATATAAAAATTACTTAAAAAAGTGATTATATATATATATTCCATAAAGGGACTTTAAATTTTGTTAGAAACAGTGATTGATATCTGAAGATTGAAGCACTTCTACTATGTTATATAACATGCAAATAAAATTTCAGTGAATCATTTTCAAACCATTTTGATCAATCAAGCCGCCGTTTGAGAATTTTAAAAGAAAGCATTCGAGTAAAATGCATTTTTAATGTATGACATCTCTTGTATTTGCTTTGCATTAAAGTAGTGGCATTTGCTTTTATAAAAGCACTTGTATTTTTTGTTCTGGTTAATGGAAAATAACACACTTCT
>BMAU01015621.1:0-95598 GCA_019973935.1 Trichonephila clavipes | reverse complement strand
CCAGTGTAATGTAATTAATATTACTTATGATGTAATATAGACCTAATCTAGATGTGTTACTTATGATGTAATCTAGACTTAATTTAGATGTGATTTATGATGTAATCTAGACTTAATCTAGTTGTTACTTATGATGTAATTTAAACTTAATCTAGATGTTTTACTTATGGCATTGCTTATGATATAATATTGCTGATGTTATTATGATGTAACATAGTTATTGTTACTTATGCTGTAATGTAGCTAATGTTAAGTATGATATAATGCCACTTAATATAACGTATGATGTAATGTTTCTTTATATACGTATTATATATTTCTTAATGTTACTTATATTAATTACAGTTACTTAAAATGCACTATTCTTTGTTTTACTCAATGTTACATATGATTTTAACTTACTTATGATGACTGAATATCTCATCGAAAATTTACTATGTTTTTGTTAAGGGCAGTTGGAATGCTAAAATCTTATTTTGTTGACAATTTCAGATTCTTACATTTCCAAATTGCATCGATTTTAAGCTTTCTAAAAATACCTTACTTTAAGCTCTAGGGTCATTAGAAGCCCTTAAAACCTATTTTAAAATTATCGTTGAAACTGGGCCACGCCCATTTGAATGGCGAAAAATGTAAACGAAGGAGTTCGTTTTTGCTTAAAAGTTGAACGTCTGATATAAACCAAAACATTATGTACATGTTGTTTACATGTGTCTTTTATTGTAAATTGAGCCTTTTCTTTTTTTTATTTACAAGCCGATTAGAAGTCTCACTGTATACATTAAAATCAATTTATCTCAAAATGTAAATTTTTTATGTTTGATGTACCTTTTCTGAGAAACTACTAAATTTTTTTTATGGTACATTTATAATGATGGCTAATATATGCTAAAATGAGCTTTTTGTAAAAGACTCAAAAATTTATTTTTTACAAATTCTTTATGTGAAAAATGGGTCAAATTTCGTAATGTTTGATAAAATATTTCAAAAGTTATTAAAAAATTCAAAATGATCTAAAAGCTCATTTCGGTATAATGAGAAAGGTGTACTTTAATTGTATGAAAAATTTCAAGCATGTACATGTAACAGATTTTGAGAAAAGGTACATCGAAAACAGCCAAATTAACATTGCAGTATATATAGAGAGAGAGGTTTCAACTCCTCTTAAACACAGTTATGTTACGGCCTTCCTAAAAAAGCTCCTTAAACTTTTTATGGAACACTGGGTAGAAATCGTGAAAATATTTTACTTATGCGAAACATATGCTGTTGTTTATAAGGTAGGGAAAACAATGTTTTACTTAATAGCTAAAGTGATACATATTTAAACCTCCCTCTCTTTTAACAATGTGGAAAAAATACACGTGTGTTCCAATGAGAGCCCCCAATGCTTTGTTGCAAGCCATTAATTCCTGCGATTGCCAATTTCCAAGACATCAACAGATATCCAATAAATGCTCTTTATCCTATCCACAGGGTGTAATTGCTCGTGAACTACCCTTTCGTACTCGAAGAGGCTTCCTCTTACATGCCAAACGATAAACATTTAGTTCCTTTATGAAGCCCCCCCCCCATCTCAACACAAAAGTTTCGGTCTCCCTTTGAATAGAATGGAAAAGGGCCGAGCAACTTTTCTATGGCTTCAACGGTTACAGGGACATATAGGACTTCGTCGTGATTTAATTTGCGCCACCCCCACCTGTAGTACGCAATAAAAGAGACGGCTACACCCCCCTCCTTTTAGAATGTGGAACAGAAGACAAAACCATTCGTCTTTCGAATTAACGCTCATTAGGGAAGATGAACTGGGGGATGGAATGAAAAAAAAGTTTTAAAGGAGGGTAGAGTTGTTTAAGCTGTGAGCATGTTTCAAACGATCTCTGCGTCTTTAAGGAATTGTTGGAATTCTAGGAATTGTTCTTCGGGACGAGATGAGATTGTCACAGACTAGTTCATTAGTTGAAAGTGGAATTTCTTAAATGCAAACGATATTGTAAATTATGAAAGTGAAATTGTGACGCAACATACAAAAGATATCTGCTTCAATTTTCATTTTATATATTAATAAAAATAATAATAATGCACGTTTATTGACGTGATCTTTTTTTCCTGATCTACCGTTTTGTAAATTTTAGTGAAACAGTAAATTGATGCTATATTTATATTAATTTTAGAGAAAGGTTTTATGGTGTTTTTAACACTAAATCTATTAGCATATTAATTATACATATTTCTATCGGTAATGGTTAAATGATCACCTAGCAAATAAACGATATAATATTTTTCGGTTGATTATAATCAATACAGAATCTATCATGGGCCGTAAAACAAAAAGTAACTATCATGTAATAATAACTTTTTTTTCTGGATTTAAGACAAATAGATTTTTGAATACAATAGAAACTGAAAAGTTTTCTTTCATTTTACTTACGTACACAGAAATCGTTATGCACAAATAATATTCTTTTGCGTCGCAGTTCTTACATTTTATCGAAAATACACTCTCGACTTTGCACTTCGTAATATTGCGTTTTGCATATCCCGTTGGCCCTGATATTTCTCTGAAAATAGCATGAAGCAGGGATCTTCCAGGTTTGGAACCGTTTTGCTTGTTTTGCATCAAATGAAGTTTCCATCCAATCGAGTTTGAACTCCACCAAATGTAGTTTCAATTATCATTCTCTTTCTCCTCTTATATATAAGAAGGAGATAACAACATAATTCTCTCCCTCCTTTTAAGAAGGAGAGAACATCATTCTCTTTCTCCTCTTAAGAAGGGCAGAACAACATTATTCTCTTTCGACCCCTACGTGTATTCACAATGTGCCCTTCCTCAATGGAGTCGAATCGCCCAGAATAAGAATCCCACAGCATACGTATATATTTCGCCGGGAAATGATGAAATTAGGGATTTCATAAAACTCTTAAGGAAGATGATCAAATCACGCAAGATGTTAAAATAACGTCTCTTTGAGGTCATTTCCCTGATGTAAGTGATTTGATCAAATCCCCGAACTGTTTTATTAAATGATGATGAAATGAACAAGTCAGCATTTATTTTCGCTTGTTACCACTCCCTTTTACCCCCACCCCCTCACCTCGTCCGTGCCAGGCAGCGCCGGGCCTCTGACGTGACGCACCAAAACAAAATGATCTAAATATCATTTTTTTAGTTTTATTTAGTTATATTCTTTGAATTATTATCTTACGATTGATATATCACTTTAGTATGCCTGAAAATTAGAAACCAAATAAAATTTAAATTGAAAAATGTAAACAAACAAATTAGGGAATTTGACCACGCCTTCTTTATAAATAAAAAAAAAAAAGCTTTTTGATAAACAGGTTAGGGATTTGATCAAATCACTTACTTTACTTAAGGAAATCACCTGACAGAGTTATTATTTTAACATCTTGCGTGAATTGATGATCTCCCTTGGGAATTTGAAATCCCTAATTTCATCATTTCCCTGTGACATCTACAAGGACTCTGCAACTCTCTTTGACATGCGTACCAAATGTGGCACACGGTACAATTCTCAGTGGCACTCTGTATTACTCTAAAAATTTCTCGATTTTTGAGGGGAGGCAACTTGATAAATTCGTAATGGACCTTATTTGACAAACCTCTTCAGAATTGTGAACATTTACGGAATTATGAGAAAATCCGAAAAATAACTCTAAGAATTAATTTACAGCTGTTTTGTAAATTGTTGAATGTCATTGCCGGAGAGATTTTATTGCTTGAAGAGAGAAAATTGCATGGACTCCGCACTCCGCTTTTGGTTCTATATATTTAAGTGATAGAACTCATATAAAAATGTTTTGAATCTGCAAAAAAATTGTTTAACAACTGAATGCCCAGAATCGTGTCAAATTGAAAGTCATGTATTACAGACCTGATTTTGTGATATGAAAGTAGAGCGATGAGAGCTCAAGGTACGAATTAAAATTTTTATTTATCTTTTGATTCTATAATCAAGGGAAATACTTATATTTTATGTTGTCTATTTTTTATTTTAATAAATATGATGCATAATACATAACATAGGAGCAATTTTAATTTTTTTTAAAAATTTTGTTGATGAAATAGTATTTTTTATGCTGTTTATTTCTATGTTAAGAAATATCTTTAAATGATGCAAAATTAATATGTAATAAAACTTTTAATCTCTATATTATCGACTTCTAGTCTCTTGACTCTGCATGCATTATCGCGGGAACCGAATTCCCTACCGTGTGGCCCGCTGAATTCCACGGGTAGATTGGTTTGGCACGCCACAGCTAAAAGGTTGCCCAACCCTGCTTTATGTTATTAAAAAAGTTCATGGAGCAAGTTTAAGAATAATGAAAACAATTATGATTAAAGTCTCGAAAGGGGTCATTTGATCGCTCGTGTAGTTTAGTGTTGAATAAAATCTGAATCTCTTGACATAGAAATCAAAAGCGACTTATTGTAAGTACTAACAGAGCCACAAAACTAGCTCTTATTCCACATTTACTTGCACCCTCAACAGTTGGATATACATAGGGATTGCAATACCGGTATTCACAAGTTTAAATACCGTTTTTTCGATATTTACTAGACATTTTTTGAATTGCTTCCTCTATAAGTTCAAGGTAGCAAAATAGTATACGTTTTTGATTTTATGTCTCCCAAACCAGTGAAATTAATTAGGTTGGGAATATAAAGTTGCATCTTACAATCAAGATAAGTTATAAATATGTGAATCATCCAAGGTAGTGTTTCTCAAACTTTCAATATTTGCGACCCAATATTCAATCCTAATTTTCATCGCGTCCCCCTTTATACTATAACAATGGATTGAATTCAATAATATTATACTTTGACGCGAAAACTACAATACGGCTTTAACCTCTTAACTGCCACCGGCGTATGTAAACGTCTCTCTCAGCTAAAGCATTAGTTTTCTGGACGCGGATATATATTCGATTTTCTCAGGAACAGTCTTTTCTGTGCCCTGCTATCCATAACATTATTCCGAATGCAATCAAAGGACCTTGACAGTGTTTGGAATGGATTTGCTTATTTATTCCTTCTCCTCCCCCCCCACACAAAAAACATCCCATACGCGCGTTTACGTGGAAAACAGTGGCATTGGGGTGTGAACCGCGTAACTTTTAATCGGCAGTTAAGGAATTAAATTATAAACCGTACAAATGATCAATACAAGCCCACAGGGGGTCACTGGTAATAATCCAACCTGTTCTTAACTTAGTTTTGTTAAATTAATTCTAAAATACATTTACAAGTGTATTTATATTAATGTAAATGTGTATTTTATTTTTTATTATGCCATAATGTACTTTGTTCATTTTCAGTAAATTAATAATTTTTTAAAATAATCTTTTGTTTTCGATTTTTTAATATGCTCGCCCCCTCTCGTTTAGTTATCCTGCCCCCCTAGAGGGGCGGGCCCCACAGTTTGAGAAACGCTGATCATCCAAGGAGGAGAGCTAAAACTATCCTATGAGAGCTCAGTTCTATTTGTATCTGAGAAAAGAAGTTTGTAGTTATGAAGGAAGTGCGTAATGTATCGATGTTTTTTTTAATTGCCGTGTTTGTTATTCACATTGTATTTGCATATTATACTTTAAGTTTGAAGAATTGTTATTACATTACATACTACATTGAAAAAATTTGTTATCGTGTACCGCAGACTGAATAGTGATACAATTTTTTTGTGATTTAAAAAAATAAGATGTGCCGTTACTTTTTTTGTGATTCTTTATATACTGTTATATTTTAGAAGCTACAAATTATTTTTGGGATATTTACACTCTCTAGTAAAACTGGCAAAAAAGAAAAATAAAAAAAACACCTAAGTGTTTTTTTTTCTTGTTTTAAAATTTCTACTGCCGGTATTAAGATCTAAATATATATATATATATATATATATCGATTATCGGCATTAAACTTTTGGTCCGATATTACAATCCCTAGATATACATATTAGAATTTCACAATGTGAATTGGCAGCAAGTTCCGATCCCTAACAATTCGATGTGGGTGAATAAAAGTCCATGTTCCACATAACAACTCTTGAAGAAAACTCTTATGAAAAAAGAATTAAAAAAAAATCTTTTCATAATAAAGCCATGGGGAAGGAATATTCCCCTTACCTATGTACCTCAAGAAACTTTCCAGGTGCGCATTCACTCCCTCCCCCTCAATTGAGGGGCATTCTTGGTGACTCAGAAACATCAGATTTATCGTCTTATACTTGGGACGCGCAGAAACATTTTTCTTTTTTTCGGAAGAGGGTGGTGGATGGAACTAGGGGTAAGGTTGTTGATTTCGGAATATTCATTCTTCAGATCTGTGGTTCCCACATTTTGGTCGGTTGCGTTTTGGGGGTTAAGTGGAAAGGGAGGTGCAGGGAAGATATCTTTTTTTTATATAAATTCTGTTTTCTTTTCTTTTTTTTAACTTGAAAGAATGTTTGAAAGTAGATTTGGAGAACCTCTCATGGAGAATAACGAATGGGTGAATTTATATATTAGGTTGGTGGCAATGGTGCACACAAGGGGAGGGGACCAGGGTCCATACCCCTCCCCATCGCTTTTGATTTTTTTACCGATTGATTATAATTCTATGCATGTACAGTACGTAAATTGTATGAAGTTATTTCTTATTAATAATTAATTTTTTCAACAACAAGGTAACAAGGACCATCACATCATTTCAGTTTTTCTTGCCAGAATTAAGCCAAAGAAGTATAATGTTGGACGTCTCAAATTTTCCCAGTTTCTCAATTGTCACAGACAATCTACCTGGAAAAAGACGTTTTAACCTACGTTCGATATTTTAAATGCCCTTTTTTTAGATTTTGAAACTAGGTTTGAGAATGTTTTGACTATTGTAATACCACAGTAGGCACTGAATTCATATGGTCACTTTGAAAAAAAAAAGTCAGATTGCAAAAATTAGGCAATAGGAATAGACACTAACGAAGATCCTAAAGTAAAGTATAAAAACGGATGTCAATCATTTTAGCTTTAAAAAGATATACCTGTGGAATAGCTTGAGAATTTGTAATTATTTTTTCAACTGAGATGGAGTTACAGTGTGCTTGCCAATCTCCAAAATGAAAAAGGAAAAGATTGAACTCTATTGACCGAGGAGATATTTAGGGTTAAACCTGACAAGATTTATGTGAAATGTTGAAAATTTGTTATTGCATCCCCAGATTCATCCCTCGCACAGTTGTTGTTGCTCATGCCACCTGTCTGACAGAGTCAGATAGAGGCCCACGAAATTCATCGTGGCAATGGGCTAGATGTATTCCTGTCATTGGCCTTAGCCTTGAGCACCATACAGGTGACAGTACGATTTAACTCGGTGAAATTCTGGAAGGGACAATAGAACATTACGATAGATGGCACCACCATCTATCTCCACAATTTCGGCATGGAACTGCAATGGAGGGAAATTTTCTCCAGTTCCCTGCATTCGTGATTCGGCCCACAAGACTTTCGGACCCACTGATTTAACGAGCACGTACTCCGTGTGTACTCGGAGGGTATTTGGCGGTACGGGCATCGAACCCAGGCCTTCCAGTCCGTTGCTCTAACCATTAGGCTACCCTCGGCCTCCCTCGCACTAAAAGCATTTGTTTGTTGCTCAGTTATTTTATGTATTAATTTAATTTTAATTTAAATAATTACAACATGTGTTTTCTTAAGTTTTATGCACTATATTTCACTACAGTTAAAATTTTTAAATCTTTTGAAGGAAGTTACTCTATCCCTGCTGTCAAAAACACACATTTAAGTTGATGAATTTGCAAAAATGTAATATTAGGTAAGTATGGGTCTGCCCTAAACCAAAAAACCAGCCAAGGGGTCTACGAGGCAAAAAAGTTTGGCAACCTCTGGTTTAAAGGTTCACTTTCTAAGTTAGCGTGTCGGGTACTATGAAATACCTAGTGTTCCATAATACCCAAAGCAAAAGTACAGTATTATATACTCTAAATATACTGAATTAAATTAAAGTTAAAAATTAATTTCGAGTATAGTATTGACAGCTAAGCAATAATTAATAATTGTATAAATAGTACTAGAGCCTCATTTAAAACTAAATGTACTGGATGAAAGAATATTATATTTGTGATTTTTGTAAATAAACAGAAAACAGAAATGGCTTTCGCATATTCTTAAAAATATGGCTTTAAAAGAAAAAATAAATACATTTTATGAAATCTTAATTAGTTTCTCAGTGGTTTAAACCACCTATTCCGTATTATTCTCCATTTATCTTTTTTTTAAAAGAATAAACTTTTTTTATAACAACAACATAAATATTATTCTTTCTGATTGAAGGGATAATTCCTAACAGTCGTTTATAGTATATATCCATGATGATTTTGGAGATTTTTTTTTATCGAAAACCAGTAAAGAATTATTTTTAGAAATGTAAACGATATTCCAAAATATCCGGCTGTCATTTATGGGAAATATGGATGGATACTTCTGGTATTCACGAATCAATCAATCAAAAAAAAACTTTCTTGGTACAAAGTAAATTTTAAAGAAAGAAAGAAAGCAAGCAAATTGTGAATGAATAGCATTCCTATTTAGACACACCTTAAGAAAAATAATCACTACTTTTTTTTCTCTTAACAGAAACAAAAGGCATCACAACTCAACACGAGACGTCTTGGAAAAAACCCAACCAAAAAGGGAAGAGGGAGTAGAAAGAAAAAAAAAAGCAACTTTCACATTTCAGATATTTTTGTCATCAACAAAACACAAAAATAAAGTCAATTTTCTCTGTCTCCCTCTCTCTTAAGTCCCTACATCTACACACACACTAGTGCAAAAGTTTTTTTTTCTAATAAGAATCTCAGGCACATATACATATTCCTCATGTGTGCTTCCAGCAACGAAGAATGCTGGGAGGGGGGCATCTTCTGGCGTTGACAGTCCTCTTTTGTCGCCGGGCTCCCCGGGGTGCCCCAGGGGACCTTTCCAGGGGCGGAGGAGGCCTTCCTTTTGTGAAGTTGCGAGTAAAATCCAAGATGGGAATCGGTTTTCAGAAGCTCTGGTTTTGGAGATTTTTTTAGGGAGGGAGGACACACAAAAGAGAATTTTTCGCGTTCTGTTTTATTTTTAGTTATTGTTATTTATCCTCTTCGTAATTACGTGGTGACGTAAGAAAAAGTATACTAGAAAATGTGATATTTTTTTCAAAAAAAAAAAAAAATTAATATTTTTTTGTACAAGTCCCGAGAGTCTGATTGGTGAGGAGAATGTACCTGCGTATGTTTTAGTTTTCCCTTTCCTTTTTTTTCATGGCAGCAACCCTCACTTTTTTTCGTATCTGATTGGGAAGATATGTCGGTGAGAAATCGTGACAAAATGGTTGTAATTGACAACCGATTTGATGGTTTGATATGCATAAAAATTGGTACATGCGGGTTTCATTATGAACGGGCTACGTTCCAAAATTTGTTGCCAGATTTTTTTTACTATTGTTTTATTGATACTCCAAAAGTGTTAATTTAAGCCTGCATGCACCGATAAACATCTAAGTGGATGACCAAAACAGATAATCAAATGTATCTTTAAGCATTTGATTCCCCCCTACTTACTCTTGATTGTTACAATGTTTCTTTGTTTGCTAAATCAAAAAAGATGTTTAAAATACTTAGAGAAACTTTAAAACTATTTTGAGTACTTATGTATTATCGCAATCGTTTTGGCGATATTATACGAAACGAAGCAGATGGTTGGTAAAATACGGGGTGTGGCGCAAGAAAAAAAAAGCGATTTGTCCAATAAACTATTGTACGTACAGAATTAGTTCTCCGTGACATTATTACCTTCAAAGTAGTTCCCTTCAGTATTCACACACTTCAGCATTCAGTGCTGCCATTTCTGGTAACACATTTCTGGAATGAGAATTTTGGAAGGTCCTTCAGAAGCTTCGTTTTTGCGTGAATCTCTTCAACTGAGCTAAAATGGGTTTTCTTTAAAGCAAGTTTTCACCGTGCGAAATAAAAAAAATTCGCACGGTGCCAAATCAGGTGAATAAGGAGGATGCCCCATTACAGTAATATTTTTGCAAGTCGGAAAATGCTTGACAGATAGGGACGTGTGCGCGGGTGCATTGCCTTGGTGCAACAACCATCCGTCACTCCCCAATTCTGGTATTTTTTCCCCAAATTTTTTCAAGAAGTCTTTTTAATATTTCAATGTAGTAGTAACGTTGATTAATAGTCTGACCACTGATGTGAGTGGGAACCCACTTATATCATGAGTTTAGGCAATGTTGTGGTCTGTACTCGTTGACCTTGAGCGCCCAGCGCGTTCATCCTCTTCCCAACTGTCCCTTTCCCCTGAAAACCACTTATGCCACTCAAACACATGTGCACGAGACAATGTTTCATCTCCATAAGCCTCGGTTAATATTTGAAATGTTTTCGTGGCTGATTTCCTAAGTCTTACAGAAACTTGATGTTGACTCGACATTTTTCCGGCAGTTGAACGTGTTCACTCAGTGACGTGCGTGATTGGTTAAGGCGGAACTGACCACATGGATAGAGGAGGTGCATGGGATGACGTAGCCAAAACAGTTGTTGCCAAATCCCCTCTTTTTTCAAGTTACACACTTAGTCTCATTTTTTTGTGAGTCACACCTTGTATGTAGCGTACTGATATCAAATTTGTGCTTGTTTAAATTTAGTAGGCAATTCATTAGATATATCTTAGAGATTGTGTTTATAATAAAAAAAAACTACGCGAAAAAAGTTGTATTAACCACACGTTTAGCAAGGTTTCATTAAGTTATTATAGCCACTTTACAGAGCCCAGCATAAGAGAATAAGAAATTTTGAGATATATCGCCAAAAATAACTTAACCGCCAAGAATAAGGCTCATTCAAGACAGAATTATTGGAACTGTTCATGTTCCTGGAGGCTCTCTCGCTCACGCTTTTACAAGACAGGATCAAACTCTTCTAGCCCACTTTCGAAGTGGCCATATCAAAACAATGAAATTTTCCAAAAGATGCAAGAGTTTTGAAATGTGCACGAACTATTCTCACATCCTCGAGTGCCTAGGGCTCACCAAGCAGGATTTAGCAGACGATCCCTTGCTGGTGTTGGACTTTCTGAAAGTGTACGATGTCATGGACCTGGTCTAGCGCTGCTGACCAATGGAGGCATGCAACAACAACAACCGAATTATAGGTATCGTGGAAAATTTTAAAAAGATTTATTTTATTACATTACTATGGGTGCTTACGTATTATACCGCTGATCAATTTCCTTTTATAAAAAGATGTCGCGAAACGCCGTGATATGCAGCCAACAGTAGAAACCTTCTTGTGTATGATTGAACATAAAAAAAAGATAGATTATGACAGCACTTGGCGTCATGCCTTTAATTGACGCCGTCCTTTGATTTGGCGAAAGGAGTTGACAGGTAGTACATAAGTACCGTAATGAAATGAAAACGCGGATTAAAAATTAGTTTTTCTAAGGTTAAATAATCTTGAAGTATATTCGGGTACCTAAGAGTAATCGCAATCGTATTGGTGACATTATATGAAAGATTCACATGATTGCCAGTTCAGCGAATACGGCAAATGAGAAATCCGGATTGCGAATTTCGCAAGTTATCTTGAACGTTGGTACTGTTGCGATAGTGCGTAATAACCCTAATTTGGAATATCCTTTTTGAATCCTTATTCTAATTTTACATGACTTCTTTTTAATATTGGGTCAGGATATCTAGAATCAAGATCAATTCAAGGTTGGATAATCAAGAATGCTTTGATAGGTACTTACGTATTATCACAACAATGCCAACGTTCGAGATAACTCGCCAAGTAGGCAACCCCGAATTCGCATGTGTCGTACGCGCTGAATTGGCACTCATGTGCTTAGTTTCATATAATGTCGCCAATAGGTTGTGATAATAAGTATGTTCTTTAAAAAAATTAAACTGGCTCATTTTTACGAATGTTTTTTATATTTGAAAAAATCTTCAAAACATACCAAAATAAAGTGTCACTCATCCGGTATAGTGGTTAGCGACTCTGACTGCTGTGCAGTAGAGACTGGGCTCGAATCCCGGAGAAGACAGGGAAACATGGATGTTTCTAAATGTATAGTGCCTTCGCGGCATGGGGGGTACTCTAAATAGCCGTCGAGCCGCAAGTCCTCTGACCACACACAGAGGGTTCTCTCTAAATTAGGGTGGAACCGAGCCGAATCGTACTGTCACCTGCATGGTGCTCAAAGCTACGGCTAACGACAGGCGTCATTTAGCCCTTTGCAATGATGAATTTCGTGGGCCTCAATCTGGCCTTTGCCGATCAGGTGGCATTAGCAACAACAACCAAAAAAATGCTGAAGAATTAGAAATGAAAATTTTATTGCTTAACATCCTTTATATTATAGATTTTTTTAAAAAAAATATTTAAATTGCAGCTATATAGAATTGATCTATGTCGTGACGTCATAATCATTGCCCACGTACTAATCGTTTTATTTATCCCTTGTATCAAAGTCTGAATTTTCACTCCTTGGCATTTGAAATCACATTGAAATATAATATTTAATTTATTCATTTGACAATAGCAGTCAAATCTAATTTTACTAGTTCCTAAAAGAACAGTTACTTGTATATATATATATATATATATATCCCATCAATTACTTCCGCCAAATCAAATTTCATCGCCAATTCAAAAATATTGCCAATTGTCATCGTAATTATTGTGTTAGAATGTGAATAGTAATGATTTCCCTCGTCGATTCATTTGTAAAAATTATTAATTGGTCCTGTACACATTGATTTTCATTTTTTATTCGATATATTCATAATTTTTATCGATTTATCTTTTGTAGATTGTGTTGCCAAACGCTTGTCACAAAAAATATCAAATTTGAACCCCATCTTTGAGAAATATCCAGAGATTTGATAAAGAATATTCTAAAAGTGATATGTAGCATTTATTATCACAGGTTTCTGCTTGATCAATGATCCGTAATTCCAGTGGAGTTTGATGGTACTTATTGATTGTGTAGAGACCATATGAAGTCAAACATGACATCACGTAAAAAAACTCCAAATTCTGGCTTATACCAATTGAAAATATAAACGGCACTATTTCTAAATTTCATAACATTTTTGGTCATTGATATTATGAATGGATAATGGTACATTCAAATATCGTCAACTATTATTATTAGTACTTACGTATTATACCGTCGACCTATATCGCCATATTAAAAAAGTCACCAATTCAAAAAAAAAAAATGTCGCCAAGTGCTATCGCCACAATTATACAAGGTAACGATTTTCTCCGCCGTTGTCCATCGCAAAAATTTGATGGTCTTTTAATTTGACGAAATTGGTTGACGGTATAGTACCGTTATTTTTAGTATTCCTTCCTTTTGTTATACTATTAACTTTCTGTTTATAATAATCCTGAAGCCAAGCGGTAAAGTTCTAGTTGAACCTTATAATTTTTTTTTCTTTTGGCATAAAAGGAAAAACTACGTTTTTCAAAATGGCCAACTTGCGCTGAATCTTAAGCACACCACTTGAGTGCAAGAATTGCTTACTTGGTGCTAAGACCTTACAAAAACTAGCGCCTAATTTTTGTTGTCAAATCAGGGAGTTCAACTAGGATCTAACCAAAGCAGCAAGCACACATCATGAAGGAAATATTTCAAACTGACTTGTATAAATTGTCAATGTTTATTAAATAAGTAAAGTTTTCATGAAATCCTATCATGGTTTAATTTTTCTGTTGTGTGCATTGAATTTATTATATCGTTTAAAATCGCCAACGTTCACTTTGGCAACAACTCGAAAAAGCATTTGCCAACCCATGATCCCTATAACCGGATCAGTACCGAAATGTTATTCATATTTCGATTTGTTACTTTTTCTTCTTCATTGCGAATATTTATTTATTCAAGGAAAATCACGACTGGTATATCTTGTGGGGCCGGACAAAGTTTAGAATATCATTCCAAAAACATAAAATTAAACCAGTTTCGCAGCGTGACTTTTTCGGATTATTTCCCCAAGAAGAAAGATTTTTGCCATGCTGTTTTTCACAGTTAAAGAAACATTAAAAAACCCTTTTAAAATGGGAAAAATTATGCTGATAGTAAGATCTTGACAGTAGACATGGAGATTTTGCAGTTTTCCAATAAAAAATTTTATGCACAAGTGACGAGTTTTAAGAAAAGTAGTATTAAAAAAACTAGCCCCATTCGCTTTGCTTGTTATTTAATAAAGTTATATGAATGTATACTGTTTACGTATATATGAGAGTCGGGTATTACGGAATACCATTTTTACATTTCTAAAAATAACTTTATTGGTTTTTGATAAAAATCTCCAAAATCATCATGTACGTATACTATAACGGTTGTAAGGAATTGTCACATGTTAAAAAGAATACTATTTTTTTTTGTTATAAAAGTTTATTTTGAAGAAAATTAATAACCGGAAGGTATGTGACGAATCTATATGCAACCTCTAAACAAATCCTCTTGGGAAATCTTTGGGCTAGCATTCGCGTTTAATTCACTGCCATCCCTCTCAAGAAGAAACCTTGATATTTATATTAGTTCCACTATATAAAGTCAGAGTTTTGTAATTATAGTAGGAGCTAAAAAAAAAAAAAAAAAGAAGCACTGTGCAGGTGAGATTAAGTAAAGTTCCTTTTCGCAGCTTAAGCTTAAGAGTGGTGTTTGCCACTGTATTAAGTTAGTGGGTTTGTAATCTACGATAGATTAAGTTGAGTTAAATTAGTTACTTACACCTATTTGCTTAAGACCTAATGCTTTCTCCTTAGACATTCACTTAGAGATTAAAGTATTATTGGTTGGTGTGTTTGAGTAAATAAATAATTGTTAGTATGGAAGTTTTTGGTTCTGCTTTTATTCCTCCTACACTCTTAGGTAAGCAAGACAGTGAGGGAGCAACTTCAGGGGCAAGTCACTCACAGTATTATGGAATTGGTGGTTTAAACCATTATAAAACTAATTAAAACTTCCTAAAACATAGTTATTTTTAAATATAAAAGCCATATTTTTAAGAATACGTGAAAGTCATTTCTATTTCGAATCTATTTACAAAAGTCACAACTATTATCTTTCCCTTCTAATACCTGGTATTATGGAGTAGAGCGAATTGGAAAATGAACCTTTTAATTGAAGGACAAAACATGGTGAGCTAAAAAACGGCCGCAGTATTACAAACTACAATTCTTCAAGTTTACAATATGCTTAACTTCAATGTTCAAGTTACATGGATACTTGTAAGTAGAAATGTTCGAAAACTTGCCTGTAAAAAATTCCGAAACTCGCAAAACACACTTTGTTCTGTAACGAGTCATATGGCAACAAAATAAGTGGACAACTCTCATTGCTATACATCACAAGAGTCTTTCTTCTACAGTTTAAGGTTTCCCCTACATTAGTAGCTACAAACAGAGCTAAGACCTGAGTATTCCATATTCCCGGATTGTGTTCCATACAGTAGCGCACACAGGAATTTTTCAAGAGATGGTGGGGGGTCCGGGGTCGAAAGTTCACCATTCTTGTATCATGCTCCTTTTGATTTTGTCGATTTTCGGGAACAAAACACAGTAAAAAACTAATTATTGAATAAATAATTAGCATTAATTAATAAAATTAATCATTAATAACAAATACTTAATTAAATTTTACGTACTATGTACTTAGAATTATAATCAATCGGAAAAAAATCAAGTGCTTTTGGGGGTGGGAGCCAAACCCCCAGGACCCCCCTCCTTGTGTGCGCTACTGGTTCCATATATATATATAATACCTGATTCTCATCTATATAAATAATTGATATCTAAGTCCAATCATTAAGCATTCGATTGTACTGAAAAACATTCTAGTAACATTCACCTCTTTATTTCAAAAAGGGAAGAACTTAAATTTTTAAAATTGGAGTACAATTATTTTTTAAGGATCTGTAAACCCTCTTTCTCGAAGTGGATTTCCGAAGATTTATTTTCAATGGATATCTCTATTGAAAAAAATAAGCATGTTTGCCAAATTTAGAGTCTAACTTGAATTTTTTTTTATCAATAAGTCCCGTAACTCCCTCTCTACCCATTGAGAGTCGACTTCCATAAGACTCCTTCTTATTGGATTTGAACTCAATAAAAGAAACAAGCATACCAAATTCCATTACTGTTGTATGTCTAGTAGTTAAAAAAAAAACGGGATCCCTTTCTTATGTATCAGCCACACAGTCTCCCGATCCCTCCATGAAAATGATTTCCGTAAAATCCGTTGTCCAAAACTTCTTTTGTAGAGGAATCCGTACATTATGAAAGGAGCATGTCTGCCAAATTTTAAGGCTGTTGGTCTAATAGTTCAAAAACGGAAATGTGTTTATCTATATTGCCCCTTGACCCTCACCCCCGCTGGGAGATTGATTTTCACAAAATCCGTTCTTAAAAGCTCTCTATTGCATGAAAGGAACCTACCTACCAAATTTCATGTCTGTAGGTCTAATACAGTGGGGGGCAACCCGCGGACGTGTGCCGCAGTGTGGCTCGGCGGAGTGGTAACAGTGGCACGCGAAGATTTATTGAAAAATTTAATAATAGGAAAAGATAATAATGCGAAATAATTTTTTAAAAATTTTATTGAAATGCACTTGACTCAAATGAAAAAAAAAAAAAACTTGAAATGTATATTTTAAATACATTTGATTAATTGGAATACAATTGAAAAGGTTTTCAAGTAGAGATTACTCCTTTATTGTTGTGTGCTCTACCGTTTCAAAGGAAGTGCGTGGTCGCGGTAGCTCAGTGATCAAGGTATACGATCATAGCAGGCATGTCATGAGTTCGAGTCCACTATCACTAAAGACTCGCCGTGTGGGGGAGCTATTCACGTTAAATATTTCGAGAGCTCAAACGTCGTCCCGTTGGTGTGGAGTGGTAGTTAGGAGAGAGGGGTGCCAGCTCAGGTGTCGTATTCGTCACTTGACCATGGTTCAAAATGACGAGGTCCGTCGCCAAAAGCCCTCGTGTAGCTGAACAGTGCGACGTTAATCTTCACTCACTCACTCACAGCTGAACAGCGCGACGTCACTATTCACTCACTCACTCCAAAGGGGGTGCACTTGTGACATTTTGGAGTTTGACGGAGTGTGTTTTAAATGATCTGGAAGAAAACAACGGACTGCCCAATGAGAGCTTGTTA
The DNA here is from genome assembly GCA_019973935.1 of Trichonephila clavipes. NCBI lineage: Eukaryota > Metazoa > Arthropoda > Arachnida > Araneae > Nephilidae > Trichonephila > Trichonephila clavipes. The sequence continues at coordinate 78,357 of BMAU01015621.1, read as the reverse complement.
CTCAAGAATGAAAATTGGCTGTGCGATTTTGCTTTTCTTACCCCGAGGTTAGAAGATATTTAAATAATTTTAACTTAAGAACACAGAGAAAAGATCGTATTTTTCTTACTCTGGTTGTCAGAACCTTCAAGAACTCATTCTAATGTAGATGACTTAGTAAGAAAACTACACATTTAAAAGTCACATTAAGCAAGTACTGTCTGTTTAATAATCATTTGGAATTAAATGTTTCAAGGTACTCATTTTTATTTTGTACCGAACCCGGTGCTTGTCAAACTTTCAATATCTGTGAGCCAATATTCAATCATAATTTTCATCGTCCCACCTCCATACAATAGCTATGTTTTGAATTAATTAACACAATACTTTTACACTAAGGCTACTATATTACTTTAACCTCATGCCACTGGTGGATATAAATGTCTCGCTCAGCCAAAGTATTAACTGCCCCAGACGTACATATACGTCTTTCCGAAGTACGGTATTTTTTGTGCACTGCCACCCATAAAATTATTCCGTAGGTTTTAGAATGTATTAAAAAGAAGTTGACAGGGTTGCGAAAGATTTACTTATTTCACTGAAGATATACTTATTTATACCTTTTCTTCCCCCCATACATCACACACGCGCGTCTACGTGGTAAGCGATGCCATTGCGAAGCAAATCGAGGAATTTTTAACCGACAGTTAAGGTATTAATTACAAACCGTACAAATTATTAAGATTATTGTTAATTTTTGTACATAATTTTAGATATGACGTGCCCATGGGATCACTGGTAATTATTCAACTTGTTCTTAACTTTGTATTGTTAAATTAATTATAAAATACATGGGGCAGTACTGATATGGATACTATAGTAGTACAAATGTGTATTTTTTAATTATGCCAGAATGTGTGTGTGTTTTTTTTTTTTACTTTCAGTAAATTAATATATTTCAAAAATAATTTTTGTTTTTGACTTTTCAATCAACTCGTGCCTTCCTCATAGAGTTATCACGCCCCCTAGGGGGACGCACCCCACAATTTGAGGAACGCTGATCTAAATGATTTCAATCTGTAAAAAAATTAATAAAAATAAAACCTAAGTTTTTTTGTACTTATGTTTGTGTTTTACTTATGATTTATTTTTAATTTTCCACTTTATAGACTTGCATTTAAGAAAATGTGCTATTTGTGTGTGTGTGTAAAAAAATCCCCCTTAATAAGTCTATAAAAACCTATTTTCCGCTTCTTCATATTTTTATAGTTTGTTAGAAAAGTTGGAAGCGGCATGATTAAATTTTTTTATATTTTTTATTTTTTTATCATGTTGGGCATTCTTCTCAAAAAGGTTGGCCACTTGTGGCCTAATAGTTGAAAAACGGCAATCCGGGTTTAATAAGTTGTTTATTCGAATATAAAAACGTAAGTTTTTTTTTGATAACTTTATTACAGAAGATAAGAACTCTCTCTGAAGAACAAGCTTCTAAAAAAATTGCAGTTTGCTGTGATTTTATGACAAGGGGAAAGGAATTATATTACGTTCCGTAATTTCATCCCGTATCGGATTATACCCTCGCATATATTCATTATCATGCATAATCCTCTCAAAATGGTGGCATTCAATCTTTTACAATACAATGGCTCCACCAATTGCACAGTGGCTCGGTTCTGTTTACTCTTGATTAATAGTCCAAATATCGCGGAGTTCATCTTCCCCATTCTCTGACCTATGGTCAGTTCACACACAGAAGCAAGGTGCTCTCACCCTTCTTGTAAATAGGATTCACAGATTAGATCCTCCAGACAAATAAAAAGGCAGGATTTAATCGCGGTTCTGTTGAACATGAGGGTATTTCACCCCTCAATTTTTACATAACATTCTCCCTTTGCTTTTTGTTCCTTTTTGATGGAACACGAGGGATGAATGGAAGGAGGGAAACCCTGTAAAAGATGAAAAGAAGGGAGGGGGGCTTCTTTTGGAGAGAGACTTATTAATGTGAGTCCGAGGTCAGGGCATGGAAAAAAAATTGCAAAGGGAGTGGGAAGGAATCGTTTGGTCTTGTAGACGGTTTCTTGGCTTCCTGCACCCACCCCTCTGAGGAGGGGTTGTCGTTGCGGGTGAGTTGAGGAACACAAGAGCTGCTTCTGATAAAGGAATAATAATAATAAAAAAGTGGGAGGGGGTAGAGAGGGGAGAGAAAATAAGGAATGATGCCTTGGGAATGGCGCGTCCTCTTCTGGTTGCCCAGAAACTGTCACATCTTGTTGATGTTTCTTTCAGAAAGGGCCCCTTTGTCCTTTACTTGCCTGGTGATTCATTTGGGAGGGCTCAAAGGGTCGAGGACAAGTTTTTTTTCCTTCGGAGGGCGTACTAGTCAAATAGCTTCTTGAGCTGAGAGGATGGGGGAGTTGCAGTGATTATCACCCCTACTATCATCCTATTAAGTATTTGTGCGAAGAACAAACATATTTTTTCTTTTTTTCTTTTTGATGTCGGTTTAACGAAATGAAAAATGTGAGAAGGAACATAACGATTCTTGGAGTCGAAGAATAGTCTTTAGGATTCATTCATGTTTTAAAGAATCGAAATTAAGATGTGTTTCGTAAAAAAAGAGCTAAATAGTTCCGGAATGTTAACTAACAACAGGGGGCTCAGGATTTTTGAGTATTAATTGCAACGATTATATCTCAACGAAATTATTTTAGAAAATTCGTATATTTTAGTTCTAAATGAATTCATTTATTGATATGAAGTCTTTTGACTAAACTGAGATCTTTTTAATACAGTCATTAAAGCTGAGACAAAACATTGCTGCGGTAACATTACGCGTTGCTATTATTCGTTTGCAATTTATGAAATTTAAATTTTAATGGATCACCAAGCTGTGGTGCCAACATGCCAAAATAAATGCTTATATGGAAACATGTGAAGATAGCGATCCCCCCCAAATATCAGAGGTTATTGAGATTCTAAGTACAACTTATTGTCGTTTTCTCAATAAATATTTATTATATTTCTTTTCTCTTAAAATTAAATCCCGGGGTTAGCAGTTTTAATCCCGGGAAACACAGGGATTTCGGGATCTCGGTGCTGAAAACCCTACATTTCATGCGAAACTTTTACAATTGGAAATGTCGTCTTGTTCAGCGGTCGCGAAACATTTTGACTTCACGGATTAGTAAATCCATAATTTAAATCCCGTGGACCCCAAATAGGATTTTTGAAGTGTTAAATATATTTGAAAAAAAATTGTGATATAACAACACATGAAATGTACCTAGTTCATAAAATGAAACTATTAATAGCAACCAAATTATGAAAGCTCTATTAACAAACCATAATAAAATAAACAAAAACTTAAAACAAAACAATTAAAAAATGGTTTTAGTATATCAAACTTTTAGCATTATACATTCCTGTAATATATGGTTGTTCTGCTTAACTGAAATAAGTTTATGAATATATTTGGATCCATGTTACTGCAAGACGGAGAACTGTTTTTATTTCATGCTGAGATCGGTACCGTATTTTGATGGCTGTGGCAAATGAAAAGCCCATAAATGCTGTGCAGAATAGAATTAGAATTTTCATCGCCTGTTCACTAAGAAAAGTGAACTTTTATGGAAAGCCAAAACTGAGATCTTGATAAGGATGAATGAAATTTAAATTTGAGAGTTTCGTCGGACGATAGGTCGATGAGGCTTTCTTTTATAGTGTATTTTTAAATTATTATCCTGAATTTTCACTGCACACGGATCTATTATCCACATATAACAATGCAACTACAGCAATACGACTTATTTCCCGTGGCGTTATTCTACAAAGTAGCGTTTTTATAACTTTTCACGCAGTATTATGAATTGAATTATATTTCAATATATCTTAAAACATAATTTAACGCGATGAGTAAGTATATTCCCGAAATTTCTCGTGGACCGCCACTTTGGCGACATCTGGTCTGGTTTACACGCTGTCCCTTGAGTTCTACTGTTGTTTTGGATGAAAAATAAATAAACATGGCAACTGAATCGTACCGACCCCCTCTAACGCAGAATCGTGAAGCTGCCAGTATGTAACTCGCCCTTATTAATAATACTCCTGCAAACCCTATCGATCACGCAGATCGGACATAAATAAGAAATCCCCATTCACCATTCTGCTGTCACTCACGCATCAACGAAATGCGCCAAACCACCGCCAGAGGTGTTAAATTACGGATTCCACAACACGAGAATGCGCCAACCTCACATAATCCCGCCGTCATGCGAGTGTGTATCGGGATGCAGGATCTCAATGTCTTTTTCTGCCTCTTTATCTCGCCCCAAAATCGCGTTCATGCAGAGGAGAAGTGACAGGTATTCGCAGTAAAAAGATGCGCATCGTGCTCTGTCCTCAGGTGCTTTAGAAGCTTTTTTTTAAGAAGGGGATTTTAGGCCATGTGAAAGGGGGGCGATGAAATGATATACTAATTGCTATCTCTGACTACTGATAAAGGAGAATAACGAATTGATGAGATTTGTTATGAGAAAGAGAGAGAGAGAGAAAGGCGTGTGTGAGAGAGAATGAAAAAGAACGTGTTTGTTTATTTTGTTCTGGTTGTGAGACTTGTGTGTTCGAGATGAGTTGTATGTTCAGATCAAGTGTCGTTTGCGCGTTACGTAGTAGCGTTTGTTTTATTTGTGGATGAGAGTTATTGCTTTAGGTTGAGAGCGACTTATACCTGAAGTTTCTTCTTCACCGTCTTGCCTACCTAGGAATATGGAAGGAAGGAAAGCAGAACCAAAGACTTCCATAATAAAAATTATTTATTTACTCAAACACACTAATCAAGAACAACTTATTCTCAAAGTGAATGTCAAAGGAGTAGCACGGAGAAAACAATGATTATTAAACAAATATGCGCAAGTAACTTATTTAACGCAACCTAATCTATCGTTAATCACTAACCTCAAATCCACTAATTCAGCCCATTGGCAAACACCACTTTAATCTTCACATACGAAAGTAAACCTTATTCAATCTCACCTGCGTAGCGAATGTAGCCGCTTCCTATCTCCTTCTACTATAATTACAAAACTCTGACTTTATATAGTGGAACTAATCTGAACATCATGGTTTCTTCTTGAGAGGGATAGCTGTGAATTAAACGCGAATGCTAGCCCAAAGATTCCCCAAGAGGATTAGTTAGAGGACACGTATAGATTCGTCACAAGGTTGAGTTGGAAACATAAAGTTACTTGTGTGTTATGCAAAACAAGCTAAAGGAAAAACGGAGGTAAAAATAGCTATAAAAGTGTTGCCAATTTTGGATTAATCTTGGTTTTCCAAAAATATTGTGAGGCCACGGCACCCAAATGGTCAAGGTAGTGGGATCATGGCCGGCGTGTTAGAAGTTCGAGCCTAGCACCGCTGAAGATCCGCCGTGCAGAGGGGCGAGGCAAGTTAAATCTATGGATGCTCAAACGTTATCCCGTTGGTGTGGTGTGGTAGTTAGGAGAGGAGGGTTCCATCTCAGGTGTCGTCCACGTCACTTGACCGTGGTTCAAAATGACGTGGTCTGTCGCCAAAAGCCCTCGTGCAGCCGAACAGTGTGCGACGTTAATATTCACTCACTCACTCACAGCAGAGTTGAAATTACAAAATGAAGCTGAAAATGTTGGTTTAATATTATTATTTATTGCAACAAATCAAAACAAAAATGAATTCATCATCAAAAACAAATAAAAAATAGTACATAATGAAACTAAACAAAAATTTCTTCGTTTCTTGTGCTTCTGTTCTTTTAAGGAACACAGCTCGTCCAGCGTTTCATCATTTAAATGGCTTCTTATTTTTGTTGCAAATTGTCCTGTCAAAGAAAATGCTCGTTTGGATTCTATACTAGTAGGTATTATCGCCATTAAATAGGGGTATGTTCTTTTCAGGTAGACATTTCTTTTTGAATTTTTGATGACAGTAACTCACATCTAATAGACTGCCTTTTGGTGCTCTTTGATAACTTTATTCAGTTCTGCTACACTTTGTGCACAAATTGATTCAGTTATTGAATCAGAATGGGAATCACAATTTCAAGTATTTACCTCATGTGAAATAGGAGATCCAGTTGAATTTCTGAAATTTATTTGACTTTTTCCAATAAAAATCGTTAAGAAAAAAAAATTCTGAAAATTAAATTCTTAGAAAATTTTGTTGAGAAAAAGATGTTAAAGTACTTTTTTCCCCAATAGGGCTGCGGATTGGTATTTTTACTATTGCCATACCCCGGGAGCTGGTATCACTTATTAGTAATGTACCTAATATCCTAATTGGTATATAGGATATACCAATAGCCGCAATTAATTTTGACACCCAGATTCCTTCCCAGAGGAAGGCACCTGAGCTCTGACGATGTGAACTTGTTCTAGGAATTTGATTTTGCCGAGGGCACCCAATCTAAACAAACACTCTAGGATATTTTACATGCCGTATAATCATACGACATGGGCCACTGTCCATTTTCTGCAACATGAAAATCCATCGACTTGGGTTGGGGTTGAACCCGCAACCTTAGGCGTACAAGGCTAGTGCCAAACCAACTACGCCACCCAGCCGGCATTTTAAAATATAATAAGACAAAAATTAAATCCATGGATTTCCGGATTCAAAGAAACACCGGTATCTCGGGGCTGTAAAACCTTTCATATGACTAATGTTTCTTACATAAAACACATGTAAAGTATGTAAATAAAACTTGATTTTTTTTCTGTATTCTTACAGATATTCTCTTTCGCTGTATTTGTCATAATTTGTTTTATAATAGTGCTTCTAAATTCGGGATGAACGACTCAGAATTTCGACCGCAATGAATATGATTAAACATATGTTAACAGAGGACCATAAAATAAATTATAAATAAATAAACTAATATCTTCTTTAAGTCTTCAATATACTTCTGAACAGATAGCCCCCGAAAAAAAAATTGTAAGACTATGGATGATGTTATCTTTTTTTTTCTACACCCCGGTAATCAACACCTCAATTTCAACAACACAAACAAACAGACCGTTCTAGCAAAACACCCCCTCATTCCCAAAACATTGGAACAAAATTCCACACAACTCGGAACTTTTCCCACCGAACGCTGCCAACTCGGAAGGAAAAGTTTAATTATCGCTTGAGAAAACCCTCCAAACAGAATGGCTCAGTAATATCCATATAAATAAAACCTGCTTTTCCAGCCCAAACCTGGCAACAGCCCGTTCTGTTTATATTCTTTGTCCCGGCCAGAGCTCGGGATAAAATTCCTCCGCGGCACAAACAAAAGTTTTTCACTCCTTTCCCCTCGGAAGGAAGAGCAAAATTTAATATGATTAAGCGGAGGAATATAGTTCCAGCTGTGACACGCCATTGTCCGATTTGCGCAGTCCTAGTCGCTAAAGTGTTATCTTATACTTGAAGATGTATATGTATATGTGTCTGCAATTGCCTTTAATATATATATATTCTGGCTACATACGCGAGCCTATAGATATATCTATATCTGAACTCAGTGGAGTGGTCTTTTGTGATTAGCGAACACGTCGCCCCTTCTAAATGCAAGGCCAGATGTTACAACTCTATTGAGAAGCAAAGTCTTGAGCGCGTGTTGCGATAGATACTCTGTGCCGAAGTTATCCAATATGCTAGCATTTGGCGCGACCATAGAGGACTAGTGAAGCGTTATTACTGTTTGGCCAAATAACGCTGGCGTATGCGGTGGAGAGGATGAGAACCTGGTGGTAGGGTTGCCGGTCTACGGGGAATTTGATACTCCAGGTCGGTCGGTCGCCAAAAGGTCTCCTTGCGTAATGACGGTGGGGCTGGTATTCTCTGAATTAAAATCATCCCTCAATGTACGTCAGTGCTTCTCAAACTTTCAATATTTGCGAACCAATATTCAATCATTATTTTCAGCGCATCCCTTTCCATACAATAATAATGTATTGGGTTCAATAATACTATACTTCGACACTTAAGTTACAGTGTGTTGCGTGTGTACGACTTTAATCTCTTATTTGCCACCGACGTGTATAAACGTCTCAATCAGCCCAAACCTTAATTTTCTGGACGTATATAAACGTCTTTCCGAAGTATGATCTTTTTTCTGTGTGCACTGCTATCCATGAAATTACGCTGAAGGTTTTGGAATGCAATAAAAGGACCTTGGCAGTGTTTGCGATAGATTTACTTTTTTCAGAGAATTTCCTTATATATTCCTTCTTTTTTTCCCCTTCCCCTCCCCAAATCATAAAATACGTGGAAAACGGTGGCATTGGGGAGCAAATCACGTGCCTTTTAATTGGCAGTGAAGGAATTAATTATAAACCGTACAAATTATCAAGAGAAGTGCTAATGTAAGCCCATGGGGTAACGGTAGTTAATTAACAATAAAATATATTATACAGTGCTGAGATACATTTATAAGTGTATTATATCAATGTAAATGTGTATTTTATACTTTATTATATCAGAAAATATTTTGTTTGTTTACTTTCAGTAAATTAATAATTTTTTAAATAATCTTTTGTTTTCGACTATTCAATAGGCTCGCGCCCCCCTTGTCATGCCTCCTAAGGGGGCGCGCCCCACAGTTTGAAAAATGCTGATGTACGTAGTTCTTCGGAAGTGGAAGAATTTCTAGAGCAGTCGCAAGAAAAATATTTTTGAAGGATTATTTCAAAGTATCCTCAGCTATACCTCTACTAAAAGCAGTGTCGTACACAAGGGTGGGGTTAAGGGGGTTCGACTCCCTATAGATCAAGGGTGGCCATCCTTTTTGAGAAGAGTGCCACTATCCGATAAAAAAAAATGATGCGTACCACTTCAAACTTTTCCAATAAACAAAAGAATATGAAAAGATGAAAAACTGTTATTTATAAGCTTATTATGGAACAGCAAATATTTTATGCAAGTCTAAGTAGTGGAAGTTTTAAAATAATATAATAAATAAGACTTAAGTTTTATTATTACATTTTTTTCCATTTTCAATCAGTTAGGTTAGGTATAAAACATAAAAGAGTAACCAGAAAAAAAATTTAATTCTAAATGAGTATTAAACAGCCAGTACTTTCTTAATGGGGTTTTTCAATTTGTAGATTTTTACATTAGGATTAGTTCACGAAGATCCTAACAAAATCGTGTTTTTTTTTTGTTGTGCTTTAGTTTATCTTTTTAAACCAAATTTGATACAAAATAAGCAAAAGTTTATTTACAAAAGAAGACATATGATCAATTAGGATTGGAAAAGAACAATCTTTTATTTGTAATCTTAAATTTAAATTACTTAAATGTCTTATAGTATCCGTAAGAAAAGCTAAATCTCAAAGCCTATCTTCATTCTTGAGAAGCAAGCACTGACCGAGCAGTTCATTGTTTTCTTCCAGATATTTTAAAGCAAGCTCCCTCAAACTCCAGAATCTCACGAATGCATTTCCTTTGAAAACCAACGCACACAACAATGAAGGAGTGTTGTCTACATTATATTTTCTATTGTAATTTAATGAAGTGTATTTAAAAACACTTTGGATGTTTTTTGTCTGAGACAACCACCTTTCAGTAAAACGTAAAAAAATTAATAACTATTAACTTTTGAAATTTTTTTAATTTTCCAATAACTCTTCGCGTGCCCCGGATTGCCTCCCCCCCGATTTTTAATTTTTACCTTAGAGTAATGGTTTTCTAACTTTTTAGACTGATTGAATCCTTAGAACTGTAAGGTATTTTTGGAGAACCCCATTCCAAATGGCGTTCTGAGTGGGCACTGTATCACAATTCCTTGAAAACCCTTCTTGGAGCCCATTAAAATTTTACGATTTGATTGCCTACATATGATGGGACCCCTATAGCTTGAGGATCCTATATTATTGATACGGTTGATACGGTGGCAGCTACATCACTGCCCATTCCCCACTTAGAAGAAGAAATCTTAAAATATTTAAAGAAGATTTACATGCTATATGTATGTGGTGTTGGGATATATCTATATAAAAACAGTAATAGCCCCCATACGATGACGATTGTCTTGGCGAAGTGGCTAAGATACTCATTGCCCAGTTCTAATCTTCTTTCAGGTACTTTATGTAAAAACAATTAAAAATGAAAGTATTGTTTTGTTATTAAAAAATCGCAATGTAATTTTAATATACAATTTACTTATTCATATTAATTTGCGATCCAAATGTCACTTACACGTGCTTCATGTTTAGTAACTGGGATATGTGCTTCTACGTTTTTATAGAAACTGTCCAAGTCTAAATGTATTGAAATTATCTGCAGTCGCAATTCATTTATTTATACATATTTTTATACCTACTCACGTTGAGAAACTTTTTCACTTACATATTTTTTTCCGAATGGTAAAAAAATAATTATAGCTATGTAAGAAATCCTATGTATTTTGCTTGACTTTGCAATCTAAATGGAATTCTTGCTTAAATTCGGATTTTAACGTCGAATCTGTACTTATTTCGATAAGTTGTTCTCTTTCCTTCATTATAGGTGTTTTTTCCCCACAAATAAAAAAAAAGGTACATTGTCCATTAGGCAACTATTTTATTTTGCAATACATTGTACTAACGAGTATAAAATCATTTCGGGGAATCTGAGAGAGTAATCAATAGAATATTCACCATATAAAGAGTCTCAAGATATTATTTTATTATATAATAATAAAAATTGAAAACGTATTAGGAAATAAAGAATTGCATAAATAAAATGTTCAGTTTCAATGACTTGGGTGAGCTTTGATATATCAACTCTTGTGATTATATCAACTCCGTAGAGTAAGTGAATCCCTTTTTTGTATACGCATTTCTAGTTTTCTTTTTCATTTTTTTATTGCGACTCGCGGAACTTCTAGGTAGGCTGCATGGAAGTTCACTGCCATAGATATTACCCCTTAAATCCTTCGTCTACGTGTTTTTTAGAATGTGATCCACCCCTAAGATCCACCTCTGTATGTGGTAGAGTTGGATCAAACTTTTTTTCTTCAGAATTTCCAAACCTACCTGTGCCGAACAGATGTTCTCTGGTATGTAGATGAAGGGAACAAAATTTTTTTAAAAAATGATGTTAAAATTACGGCCACACAAAGGGAATAAAGTTTAAGGTATCCGATTACGTTCGGAATTGTAATTTTACAAAAGCGTACAAACGAATATTTTTAAAAATATTTAGTCTTTTTTTAGATCAGAATACACGTATAAAATTGTTTTAAGAATATTATTACAATAAAAAATTATTTAAATGCAATATTTTGGGGCAAAAATGAACTTAGAGTTATTTATTTTCAAAATGTACTCCCTTTTTGAAAAATGCCTCTATAATAATAATATTTTGCTTGTACATAGCTAAGACTTCTCCAGAGAGTCTGAACTAGGATTTTATAAAAATTCACATTTCCAGAGTTACAACCCATTGAAATAATTATCGGTGTTTTTTTTTTTGTTGTTGTTAATTTCTTCACCCTGGTGTATTAAAATATGAATAAATCCACTTCTAAGTTAAATATTTGAAACATTCTTGTCCAGACTCTGTACAGAGGTCAGAGCAATATATAGTCAAAATGTCAGAATTACAGAAGCATTTCCCGTAAAAGGAGAATATTTTGAAAATAAATAATTCTAAGTTCATTTTTTGCCAGAATATTGCATTTAATTAACTTTTCATTGTAATAATATTCTTAAAATAATTTCATACTTGTATTCTAATTTAAGTGACACTAGGTATTAAAAAAAATATTCGTTTTTACGCTTTTGCAAAATCACGGTTCCGAACGTAGTCGGATACCTTAAGTATCTGAGCTTTTTTGAAGTAAAACTTCTTTACGCACGCTTGACTTGGGAAGTAAGCTGGTGAATGCGTGACGGGAGCGTTACGAAAAGTGTGATCGAGGGAGGCGAACGGAAGTTGAGAGGGAGATATAAGTGAAGATGGAAAGAGAGAGATGTTTCGTATATTACTGAAGGGGCAAGAGAGAGCACACACTGTAGGTCTGTAGTCGATATTGGTCAATGATCAATTGGTGATATATGTGCTGCTCACTGTGTTTTGGACGATAGAACAAACATCATAATGGTAGTTGTTTACATTTCGCCCAATAACACATTTAATAAAATTATAAAGTTTTTATATAAAAGATTTATGATTTATGGTCGAGTAGGCTCTGAAGAATTAGGGGAAAATTATCATACGTTGCCACTCATTTTAGCAGGCAATTTCAATGTTAATTTCGCGTCCGAAGATGGACACAACTCTTGGTAAACTTTCTACAAGATAAATTAGAACTACGAATGAATAAAGTGAATAATAACCAAAATGAGCCTACCACAAGACATGGAACAACAATCGATGCAGTTTTCTCTAGATATCTTTCTAATTTTCATTCGAAAACATATGTATCTTATTTCTCATACCATAAGTCTATTGTTTCGGTCTTACAATCAGCCACAGTAATTACTGATGTATCCGATAATAAAAATAATGAATAAAAAAAATAATTCTATCCAAAAATATTAATTTATCCATGAAAACCCATAATAAATTTAAATATTTGTAGACAATTAATATATGTATATGCACGTATATATTATACGTATATATAGTATATAGATGGAGCTAAGGAAGTTTTACTTCAGTCGTGTGGTCTAAAGCACACTCGTTTTTTTTTTTTGTCGTAAAGTCAAGTTTTTGTTTAAAGTAAAACATGCATTTTAGTACTTTTCAGCATTCATTATGACGACAGGCAATGCCGGTGTATCCCCTGAGAGCTTTGGGCGGGCACCCAGAGACCCGAATAAGCTGAATTCAACCAGATTTTCTGGTTATAAATTTCGATATGCCAGTACAAAGGGGCCTGTAGATCATTCGCGCCTAGGGACCGAAATGAGCTTAAATCGGCACTGACGACAGAAAACTTACAAAATAGTTACAAGAAAAAAAGCACTAGGCACATTTAACAAAGTATTCTCTCTCTCTCCTTGTTCCGTTGGATACCCACCGTTTAGGGGAGCGATGCACGTTAAATCGGTCGAGAGCTCAAATTTCCTCCCGTTGGTGTGGTGTGATAGTTAGTTAACTTGACCACGGTTCAAAGTGACGAGGTCCATCGCCAAAAGCCGCTGAGAAGCTGAATAGTGTGACGTTAATATTCATTACCCAGAAATTTAAATCTTTAATGTGGCTTGGTGAGGTAGATTAGAGAATGTGACTCCATTTCTTTTTTTGTCTTTTTTATTTGACGGTGTACGAGGTATAATAATCAATAACTTATTTCATCACGTGAATTTAATTAATTGTATCTTGAAAAGTTATCATTTCAACTCGTAAAATGCGCCAAATAAGCGATTGTTGCCAAATCTATCGACCTCTTCTTTCTCACAAAACTACAAACGTGTCTCATCCCTGGTTGAGAAGCAGCGTTAATTGAATCGGAGGTGATAGAACCGCCTAGGGATGTGCGAGATAGACCCAGGGAGGAGGAGGGATTCGAAAAGCGTGGGAGGGGGAGGGCAGCACGTGGTTGGAGGAGTCATATAACTGGCATTATAATGTATAGCAGACTACAGCTGAAATGTGTTTTGCATTTTGTACGGTATCAAACACTCTCTTTTCTGTTCCTCTTTTTCTTTGGCTTCTTTTTTTTTTATTCTTTCACTCAATATTCGATATGGAGTCGCCATATATATATATATTTTTTATTTCGGTCTTCGCGGAAGATGATATTTTGGAAGGATATTGGAAGGTGGTTCTTTTTTTTTGTTTGTTTATTTTCCTTCTTTTATATGTACTTCTCTCTCGCCATTTTTTATTTATTTATTTATTTCGAAGGCACGGTATTGGGGTCGGAATATGACAGGAGTTTCTGTCTTTCGGTAGGATTACTGAATTTTGTGTTAAGACAAACACAGACGAAACAGCAAAATGTTGTTTCGGAGTTGGTCGTTTAATGGAAAATTGAATTTTTGGTAGTAACTCAATTCGATATCCGATACGCCGAGATGTGGAGCAGCAATATGTTTTCGAGTTTTACAGTTCAATCCCCCCCTGTTATTATTATTTAGAAACATGTGCCTTTAAATGAAATGAATTTTAAGTTGCATGTTTCGAAAACAGAACTCGGAAACTTGTTTTTGTTAAAATTCCAATACATCTCGTTGCCTCAGTCCCCATACCTTTATTGGTTTAAACAGGAAACCGTGGAACTATTACAACAACAACAATAACTGCAAGGAAATATTAAATTTTTAGCTTCCTGACCAATAAAGTTTCTTCAAAGTTCTGGAACAATAACTTATCTTTTGGAATATAAAATTCATGCTTGTGTGTTTGTGTGTGCGCGCGCTTGAAGTAGTCGTGAAGTAACCATTGAGAGGAGGTTGTCCAAACTATTATTTTTAAAATAATGTTACAGGAGAATCGGGTATTATGGAATACCATTCACATTTTTAAAAATACCTTTACAGGTTTTTGATTAAAAAAAAGAATTTAAAAATTATCATGGATATATACTATAAACGATGGTTTGTCAAATAATAATAATAATAATACTGATAATAATATTTAATTTGTTGTTATATAAAAATTTATTTTAAGAAAAATGATAGATGGACGGTAATATGAAACAGTCGGATAATATGGAATAGGGGGTTTAAACCATTGAAAAGCTAACTAAGATTTCATAAATCCTGGTTATTTTTAGCCATACTTTTAAGAATACGTGGGAAACTCATTTCTGTTTTGAGTTTATTTACAAAAACCATAAATAGATATTCTTTCTTTGCTCCAGTACATTCAAGGTGATGCCACAGAAAGCAGCTATAAAGCATTTAATTCAAATTTTCCTTCAATTTGTGTTCAAATGTACTGATCTGATACATAAAAATATGAATAAATCCCCCCCCCAATCCTACATTGTATATTTAAAAAAATTCAAATTTAGGCCTCTATACAGAAGTCTTGGCTATGCATAGGCAAAATATTGTTATTATAGAAGCATTATTCAAGAAATTAGAATGTTTTGAAAATCTCTGATTTTTTTTTCATTTTCTGCCAAAAAATCGCGTTTAGATATACTTTTTATTGTAATATTGTTCTTAGTTTTTTTTATGTGTGTATTCTGATTCAGGTAACACTAAATATCAAAAACAAATCATTTATGCACTTTTTTCAAAATCATGGTTACGAAAAAAAGTACCCGGATATTTTAAAATAATACAATAGCTTTATAATAGTTTTTTTAATAATAGTTCCAAAATAGTTTATAAATAATATAATTCTATAATAAAAATTCTTTAACTAATATATGATAATTTATAGCCCCCCTCAAAAAAAATTTTCAAACAACACACCAATTTTTTAAATATTATAAAACAATGACACAAATTATATTTCTCAAATTTTTTTTAAAAATGTTTAATGTCATAATTATTTGAATATTTTAAAATGAAGCGTCCATGCAAATATATTTTTTTGTATGTAAGTTAAATTTATTTATACCAAAAGAGATACAAATCACATACTTTTAATAATTAGATAAAAACTATTTCTATCAGGAGCTAGTTTTGAGTTTGAAAAATACGAATTATTCTCAATTTATGTCAATGAATACTAAATATACTTCTTCTATTTTGTGAAATTATCCGAACATAGTGACTCTTAATGTTATAAATAACTGGATGCTAAAAAGTGTACACCAAATTCTTTTTTTACACGGTTAATACGTTCCTTAAAATAACATGCAAAAAAAAAAATATCTGTAAAAAAATACATGTGACTAGAGTGGTGAACAAAAGGGGGAGGGGTCCTAAAGTCCTTGAATTTCGTTTTATTAATTATAATCCTATGTATATAGTATGTAAAATTTAATTTAATATTTGTTATTAATAATTCATTGCATTAATTAACGCTCAATAAATAATTTTTTACTGTTTTTGTTTCCGAAAATCGATAAAATCAAAAGAATATTTTGAGCTGCGTTTTGGAGCATAAGAGAATGGTGGACTTTTGACCCTAGCCCCCTTGAATAATTCTTGAGTGCGAAATATGGTAAATTTGAGGATGATATGTTACACAATTTTCCAAATTTTTCCCCAAAAATCCGTGTAAAAAAAAAAGAAAGAAAGAAAAATCTAATCCATGTTACATATTTATTAAACAAAAATAATTCATTTTTGTTAGAATTTTTTTTTAAATTAGTGTAGAGTGAAAATTTAAACTATAAATGCGTACAACATATATAAATTCATATTGAACTTAGGAATAAAATTACTGACTAAGAAGTACGTTTAATACGAATTGAATCAAAAATGTTATCAGCAGTTGAGTCAGATATGTCTTGCATAACTGTCGGCTTTTATTCATACGAAAAATTTCGTTCGTTATTAAAGGCCTTTGTTGGTTTTCTTGTTGTTATAAAATCTGTTATTAGAGGCTATTTTTTTCTTCAGTTGCTTACATAATTCTTGATAATCTGCTGCAAGAAACTTCTGATTACGTATATAGAAATTTTAATGCACGCTCTATGTCAAGATCATGAATAAGGAAATTTTGATCCCTTCTTGCAGTGGCGTAGCGTGGGGGTGCAGAGGGGGCCATGTCCCCGGGTGGCATACGGAAAGGGGCGGCGACAAGCACCGCGATAGTTAAATTCAAAAAATATTTCAAATGCCAAATCGCGCCTGCGCGACGAAACTAACGGAAACAAGTGAAAACTTAAAAACACGCACATATACAGGAAGTTTATTAGTCGCTATGCAATCGCATTCGTTTTTATGTTATTTAGGCTTCTAGAAACCGGTACTGTGTGAAGTCAATGATGCATAAAATTGTTTGCAAACAGAGGGACTAAATACCCATCAATGGGCTAAATAAATAGGGCTTTACAGACCGTATTAGAAGCAAAACGAGATGAATTCGTGGATGACGCTTTAATATATGCTAACATATTATGTGAAGAGCTGGAAATTTCTTTTGAGCCTTCAAAATGAATCAGGAGGAAGTATCTATTTGGCGACGGATGTAAAGATGTTCAGTTATCGTACGAAGAGGACTTGAGGTGAATAATGTTTTCTTCAATAGACAGACTATCTGCTAAAATTCGAGAAAGATTCCAACAGTTTCAGAATCTAGCACAAAAATATGTCTTTTAAGGCCTGAAGAGATATTGAGCATGGACGACTTAGCTTAGATCAAGCTTCTCAAGACGTTATTAAAGAAGAATTCCTACTTGAGAGCATATGTCTACAAGCTTTCTTAGCTGCAACAGACCCAGGCTGAAAAAAAGAACTCGGGTCCAGCTCTCTGGATTTATTAATATATATTATTGAGTCCAAACTTGAAGATGCCTTACCAAACATTGCCATAATGTTGAGAATTTGTTTAACATGTGCCATGTAATGCCAGTTGCGAAAGAAGCTTCTCCAAGCTAAAATGAATCAAAAATTATTTCAGATCGACTATGTCTACGTTAAGGCTAACAAATTTAGCTATTCTGGAAACTGAACATGATACATATTGATATTGACAATTGTATAAAAGATTTTGCTTTGAAAAAAACACGAAAAAGGGCATTTTTAATCGATAAAAAAAATTTAAAGCTGCTTTTTTACTTTTACTAATTTTCTTGACTAATAATTAAAATAGAGAGGCGGCAAATTTCCGATCGGCCTCAGGCGGCGAAAACCCACGCTACGCCACTGCCTTCTTGTAACAAATTTCATGCCCTCGCGAATTAAATCAGTCGTTAATTGCCGAACTTCATCTTCGATTTCTTTGTTATCATAAACTGTCAAAAATTCGATCAAATCACCCTCATTCAAAGAGCACGAATCCCCAAATTTTTTTTGGATTCATGCTAAAATCAAAATTTTGTGTTAAAAAATTCTTTAAATTCGTATCTTGTGTTACTTCAAAATTATGTAAAAAAGAAATGGATGTACATTACTTCTAATCCAAAGATCGTGGGTTCAAATCCTACCTGGAATGGCCTAATTTCTGAGAATGTGATTTCTTTTTAATATACTATTTTATTAGAATAATTAAATTTAATGTATGCATAAATAGTAACAAACAGACAAACAAACAAAAATAATCCAATGCCCTATATAGAAAGAAAAATGGAAAATTGCAAGGAATATCGCTTTCTATTTGCTGTTGTTTCTAATACCACCTGTCGGACGTAATCAGATCGAGGCCCACGAAACTCATCGTGGCAAGGGGCTAGAAGTACGCCTGTCGTTGGCCTTGAGCACCATACAGGTGACAGTACGATATAGCTCGGTGAAATTCCTCTAACGGACGATAGATGGCGACACCACCTATCTCCACCTCCACAATTTCTCCATGGAACTGAAGGGGAGGGAAATATTCTCCAGTCCCCTGCGCTCGTGACTCAGCCCACAAGACTTCGGACCCACTGATTTAACGAGCATGTACTCCGTGTGTGCTCGGAGGGTATTTGGTGGCATCGGGCATCGAACCCAGGCCTTCCGCTCTGGAGTTCGATGCTCTAACCACTAGCCTACCCACGACCATTTTAGCTTAATAGCGTTGTTCTGTTGTATGTATACACATATTTATAATAATAGTAATTATTTACTAAAAAGTAACTAAAATAAAATTTTTCTTTGTTGACCTAATTAGTAATTGACTTATTATTTTTTTTATATTACTTGTTTTAAAATCAGTTTTATGAGACTAATGTGTATTAAACTTTTATACAACCTATAGATTTTTTGTTGGAATTCTCTTCACAACCTGCTAGTTAATGATTACAAATATGTGTTGACCCAAATGTAGAGAACATTTTCCCATTAAATTTTGTGACAGACTTGCACCTCTCTCTCGGGCACCTAGATATGAGGGAGGTTGAGAAGAAACACTCGACATGATCCATTTAATCTATTTATTTATCACACAACGAAAAGACACAATTTCAACTATTAATAGTAAAAGAATATCTCGATGATAACTGTGAAAGTGGAACAACGATGGTAAAACGCGAACGATTAGGAGACTATCAAACTTGATCCTTACTTTATAAAGGATCGAATCTATCCTCTGATTTAATCTAATATCATTTCAATCACAGTGAACAATCGCCACTTTAAAACTTCTTCCTAATGAGTTATTAATTACGATAATTCAAATATGATACCTTCAGTAGCAATCTTGCCTGTTTCGAGTATATCTCTTTTCCTACTCTCTTTTCAAGATAGAAAACCTTAACTATATATGTATAATAAGTTAATTTAAATATCACGATTTTCTTCTTCCGAAGGGTTGGTTATGAATAACGCGAATGGATAGCCCAAAGATTTCCCAAGAGGATTAATTGAAGGAACGCGTATAGATCCGTCACAAAATGACATTAAATAAGAAATAAAAATCTTGCAAAAATGACGTAATAATAATAAAAAGATGGAAACGCATGCAGTTTTAACTTGGAAGAAGTCACGCGATACGAATGTTAGTGGTAGCGCGGGGTGACGGAATCACCCCAGTGCTTTTTTTTAATGATTTTTATTGTACACGATAAAGATAGTAATTCCAGTGAATAGTTCTTTGGAGAAGTATACTTACTTGCACTTAGGGACTTTTCAATTTTTTTTTTTTTGATAATTTGAGAAAAAACCCACTGAACTAAAATGTTTCAAAGGTAGGTGACCAATAAAGGACACAAATCACAAACAATTTTCGATAACATTACAGGAATGATATTTGCAGGAGGATTCTTGTTGAAGTTTTTAGGTAGCACTTGAAAATTTTCCTTTCGACTCAAACGTTTCATTTTAATTGATATTCTGAAGGTTACTTTTCTTATCGTGATTAATATCCATTATTTCATCAGGTTCCTTTGCTTAATCAGTTTCAACCTCATCCAATAGAGATTGCAGATGTCCACTTTTATATATTTGTTAATTAACATTTATAAACCAATAGCTGGTATACCGGTTCTTCACACGGGTGCATTAAAAAGTTAAACAGAGATTGAAGGATAAATAAGCTTTTAATAAGTACGTTTTACATGAATTGCAAATTAAACAAACAAACAAAAAACTTTTTGCATTTAAATAAAGAAACCATATTTATTAAATTGTAAGTCTGTAGATCTAATAGCTAATAAAAAGGATTTTTTTTATTTATAACGTTCCGTTGCTCTCTTGTGGATCGATTTTTGAAAACACCTTCCTATGCTGATCTCTACTCAGCAAAAGTAGCACATAGTTACACATTTTGTGTAATGGACGCTTAAAATAGTATAAATAATTTATAGCTGGATGTGTAATACATTAATATTACTTTCTGCTGTCTTTATTTTATATTAAATTTGTAATATTTGCAAGCAACGCCATTCCTTACATTATAATGACGATTCAATAGAAACATAGCGAAATACTGACG
The DNA here is from genome assembly GCA_019973935.1 of Trichonephila clavipes. Lineage (NCBI taxonomy): Eukaryota > Metazoa > Arthropoda > Arachnida > Araneae > Nephilidae > Trichonephila > Trichonephila clavipes. The sequence continues at coordinate 57,954 of BMAU01015621.1, read as the reverse complement.
ATAGATACAAGATGATATCATTTTTGGCAATTAGGCGATGTATTGAACGGTGCAGAAGTTTATATGATGTAGTGCCACCTGGTGGAGAGCTGAAGCAAAGAGACTAGCCCAAAAACCTTCTCCACAAAAAAAATACATATACATGCAAATTTTCATAGTGATTGGTTGAACGGTGTTGGAGTTTCATATATACAAATCTCCATTTATAAATATACTAGCCGTTACCCACCCGTTTCACTGGGTATTTCACGATGTTGTATATATGTATACTGTTTACATATATATTAGTTATTAATATCTAGCATTAAGAATTCGATTGTATTGAAAAATATATTTATAGCTGTTACACTCTCGCCCCTTGATATAAAAAGAACATAAATTATAATATCTAATTTCTATTTATATCTAAAATAGAAGGAGAAAGATTTTTTGCGCTCACTTAACCTAATAATCAAGTGGATTTCCACCAAAGCAACTTTCAGTGGATCTCTACTCCATAAAATAAACATGCGTGCTAAATTTCAAGTGTAAATCTAACAGAGCAAAAACGGAATTTTTATCATCAATACCTCGTTGAGAGCACTCTTAGCGGATTCCAATTCAACAAAAGAAGCATGCAAACCAAATTTTATTATTGTAGTCTTAGCAGTTCGAAAACGGGAATTTTGTCTATCAATACGCCCCAGTAACTCTCCCCGCTTCCCCTGGAGTTGATTTCCGTAAAATCCATTCTTAGTGGAATTCTATTCAACTAAAGAAAAGTGCTCAACAAATTTCAAGTAAATGAGTTAAATTCAAAAACAAGAATTTTTCTATAACACGCCTTAATCCCTCGCAACCCCACTCCTTTGGGGGTCCGTTTTCGAAAAACTCTTTGTAAAAGGAACTCTATTCCATGAACGGAACATACCTTCTAATTTTCAAGAAGAATCGGTCTATTAGTTGAAAAGAGGCAATATTTATCTATTACGTCCCTTAACCTCCCTCAGTGACCCTTGGGGATCAATTTTCCCCAAAACTATTTGGTAGTGGATCTCTACACCTTGAAAAGAATCCGCTTACCAAATTTTAAGACTGTACGTCTAATAGTTTAAAAAATGGAAATAATTATCTATAACTCCCCTTAAGCCCCCGCAACGCCACTTAGGAAACGATTTTCACAAAACCCATCTTATAGCGGATCTCTACTTAATGAATGGAATCAACTTACTAAATTTTGAGATTTTATGTCTAATAGTTTAAAAAAAGGAGTTAATTGCCTATAACGCCACTTAATTCTCTACAACGCCACTTGAGAGTCGATTTTCACAAAACCCATTCTGTAGGGGATCTGTACTCTATGAAAGGAATCCGCTTACCAAATTTCAAGACTGTACGTCTAATAGGTTAAAAATGGAAATAATTATGTATAACGCCCCTTAAGCGCCCTCAACGCCCCTTGGAGGTCGATTTTTTGTAAAAATCATTATGTAGGGAATCTCTACTTTATGAAAGAAATCTGTGTACCAAGTTTCACGACTGTACATCTAATAGTTTAGTAATGGAAATAATTATCTATAACGCCCCTTAAACCCCCGTAACGCCCCTTGGGATTTGAACTTTGCAAAATCCGTTCTTAGCTGACGTCTACTCCATGAAGGGAACCTACCTACCAAATTTCAAGCCTGTTGGTTTAATAGTTCCGGCGATATCGTGATTTGTCAGTGAGTCAGTGAGTGAGTGAGTCGCTTTTCTCCTTTATATATATAGATAGATTTGAAATTTTTTTTTCAACTCAAACGTTTCATGTTAATTGATATTCGGAAGTTTGCTTTCCTTATCGTGATTAATATCCATTATTTCATCAGGTTCCCTAACTTGATCTGTTTCAACTTCATCCAATAGAAATCGCAGATGCTCATTTCCTTTTTTAATATTCTGTTCATTTACATTTATAAACCATAATGAGTCAGTCATACAACACAGCCATCAAATCCACTAAGTCTTTCACAGGGAAAAAAATGTAGCCTGTTCATAGAAAATGTTTTGGAACACAAGTGGTCGCGTGGGGAACTCAGCCATTTCAAGTACCTTAAGATTGTAAAAAACGTTTGTGATTCCTTAGAAAGAGGCAGATATATGACAAATACATTTCAGTTCTGACAAGGGGTTATTGACAGTAGCGCACACAAAAAATTTCAAGGGGGGTGTCCAGGATCGATAGTCCACCATTTTGGTATCATGCTCCAATACGCCGCCCAACATATTCTTTTGATTTTGTTGATTTTCGGGAACACAAAAGCAATACAAAATTAACTATGGAATAAATTAGTAGCATTAATAAAATGAATTATTAACAAATGCATAATTAAATTTTACGTAATATATGCATAGGATTAAAAACAAACGGAAAAATATCAAGGGCTATGGGGGTGTCCGGAACCCTAGGACGCCCCCTTTGTGTGCGCCACTGAAACAAATAAACAGTTTCTGATATACCCCCCTGGGAGAATATCTCTCGGAGTATCAGCGTGAGCTAGAGGTGTAGGATTAACGGAAAAACGAGAGGCATACATAATCTTAATATATCTTTATTAAGATTTTCAACTTAAACTTCTAACAAATTAAATTATTATAATTATTGTGAGAGAATCTACGATGGCCAAATACGCAACACACAATATATATAGATAACGACTTAACCTAACTTGGACCACTATCAATAACTGAATCGCCTCAACTCAATTCTAATATAATTACTGATTCTAATATTAAATATTCAATCCTACCTTGTTGCAGTCTGGAGAATCAATCACTAATATCCTAAAGGCAATCTTGTATTTACTTGCAAACACTGGTATGAACCTTGCTTCTCTTTATCTTTATCATTTAAAACTTCTAATGACCCCCACGCAACCTTACCCAAACTTGAACCACGAACAATGTTAACATTCCTCTACTTGCCATCAACTGCCACAAATTGCACTCTCACTTACTCTAAGTTCCGATATTTAAAAGTTTGTTTTAATTTGCATCTTTCATTCACACTTCACTTCTTGGATTTGGTTGGAAAAGAGTTGCCATTAATTCTGACCCAAAGAACCCAAAGGACATGTTAAAGAAAAGACGCGTGAACCCGTCACAAGTTTTCCCAGAATGAAAGATTTCGTAAGCCTGGGGTGACTGTGCCCCGCGCTACCACTCCCGGGTTAAAATTTGATAAATTTAATACTAATCGCATTAAATATTATTATTCTCAAACCTTCTATGAATATTAAGAAAATATGGTTTATTTCAAAATCATGACGTTAAGTCTAAAATCCGTTGATTATATAGTTTTTAGAACAAAATCATCTTGGTGAATTATTCAAAATATTTAGTTTTGATGAAGGAGTTTTCAACTTTTAAGACTCGAGAGCTAAATTAATGAATTTCCTATGATCCGCGAGCCACATCAACTAATTGATAGTCACACGACTATAAATAAATAAATAAATAATATATTGCAGACATGAAATTTATATAAAAAAGTGAGATGCCTTACAAATGATTCTAATTTAAGAGATGTTGTTTACAGAGTATATAAATATATAGATCGGTTTCAAAAAAGTTAAAAAAGGCCTTCGTGTAGCTGAACAGTACGACGTTAATATTCACTCACTCACTCACTCACTCACTCAAAAAAGTTAAATAGAAGTCGAGTTAAAATACTTTGCAAACATGTTACAGATAAAAGTCTACGTTTTATCCGAAAATTTCTGAGATTTTTTTATGCATAGTCAGATTTTTTTTTATTTAAAATTATTTAAGATACTGTGAAATCTTTGAAAAATTCGTCATTATCAAACAATTTTACCTCAAATGGACATCAAATGCATCAGTGAAATGTGTTAAATATCAAGAATAACAGAAAAAATGGCGTTTTCTTATGACAAAAAATAGTCAAAGCATCCCCCCCCTGCATCATATTTAAATGAGGGTCCACTAAAATGTCTTCAGCGGGCCTCGAGTTGAAGACCTCTAGTTAAAGGAAATCTCATTTCAAAGAGATTTTTGAGTATCTTGATGAGCTAACTGCATGTAGCCCGTCCCTGTCTAAAACGAACAGTGATGTGAAAATGACATTAAATTAGAAATAAACAAATTTACAGAAACGACACATTAAAAAAAAAAAGAAAAAAAAGATGGAAACGAATGCAGTTTTAAACTCTGATAAATTTAATATAATCGCATTAAATATTCTTCTTCTCAAACCTTCTATAAATGGTAATAAAATACGATTTATTTCAAAATAATTAAGTGAAGTCCTTCCTTCAGTGAAGTCCTTAAGTGAAGGAATTAAGAAAATCCTTCGATTATGGAGTTTTTAAAAACAAAATTATCTTGGTGGATTATTTATTTTTTTAAAGAAGTTTTAATCTAATAATACTAATAGATAGTTGAATATAAATCTTAATTCAAAGTTTGAGAGTATAGCAATAAAAGAAAGATAAAATAAAAATAACTTCTTTCACAGATTATGTAAATTTATCCAGCGATTCACTAACATGTAGCAATATAAATTGATAGAAAAAATAAAGTAAAATAAAAAATTCGCAAAATTACTACTTAAATTAAATAATTAAAACATCTACGATGGATAAATATGTTTTGAAGAAATAAATATGAATTGCTTAGCATCAACTTCTGTAGTTTTCTATTCGAAATAAAATTATCATGAATAATTATTATTAAACACCTTATATAAAAAAATGTCCATCTATAAAATGAGAAATAATTTAATTTATTTTGACATAATTGCATATTGTAATACATCGGAAGAAGAAGGGGGGAATTCAAAAGTAAAGAATTATTTCTACACAACCAAAAAATAGAATGGCTAACAGTTAAAAAATAATAATTTATAATAGCTTCATATTATCTCTATTTATTTCATATACTTATTTAATTTAACTGCATTTTGAAGAAAAAATATTTATCAATTTATTTCATAAATATCAAAGAAAGTAATTTTTGTCGCCATATAGTGTAACCGGTTAAATAAATGAAAATAATTAATTTTAAATAGCACTATTTGAATGGAATTCGAAACTTGAAAATAAATATTTTTTACTTAAAATTATACTTCTTCCACACTGTTTATATTTTAAGATTTTCTAATGAATTATTCACACACACACACATACACACACAAACAGTGTATTCTAAATTAAAACATCTGTAAACAAACTTTATACTAAAAAAACACATTAATTTTGGTTACACATAAATTGGATAAATTCACAAAAAATATAAAATTTCAATTTTCTAATAACGTACGCATTACATGTTGTTCGAAATTTAAAAATAAAAAGTTCCTCATTTGTATTCATATTATTTACAATACTGTTTTATTTTTCAAGTATTAAATATTTCTTAATATGATGCTTATTCTAAATTCACATAAAAAATAAAATTTTTATCGTGTATTAACATACTTAATAAATGATATTCGAAAGCTGAAAATAAAAAGTCCCGTTTTTACGTACATGTTTTACAAATACCCTTGCCATTTTTTATCTTTCTCATTTTACGTAAAAATATGTGTAAACATTTATAAATCTGATTTTCATTTCACATGGAAAATAAAACAGATTTGCCTGAATAATTTTAGTAAAAAAGGGAATTATTTTCGAATATTTTGGAAGCAATTATTTGCGGGAAATTTTTTTTTTTTCGGTAGCAATGGATTGTGCTGCCATCTAGTGAATAGGCGTGTCGATGGGCGTGTAAATTGACTGCCAATCGCTCTGATTGGCAGTTAGTAGGGCTTCAGATGATATTGCTATTCGAAGAAGAGAAACCTTTTGAATTGTGAGGAATAGTACTCCACTTTTGGAGTGGCTTCCTTCGCCAAACGATATCCCCATAACCTATTGGGAATTCTCAATAGGTGAAAGCGAAGGGAATTGTGAATCTGCTTTCACAATACTCGAGGAAGGAGAATCGTTCACGATATTTATTTCGTTTATCTGGCTGAGTTGCTTTTAGTTGATGGAAAGCGTTCTGTGTGTAATTCGAGAAAGCTCTTTTTCTGTAATGAATGCCGGGGGATTTGACAAGAACGGCGAAATTTTGGAATAGCAGAACGGACGTTTAATTTAAACCTTTTCTTCTTTTTTATTTTGGGTAATCGATTTGTTATGATTTATCGTCTGTTTGATTTGTAGAAGACAGGAAAATATTTTTTAAAAAAAGCTTTCGTTTTTGTGCGAATGGCAACAAGTATTTTTTTAGAGTTCTGTTATGAATATTAATTTTTCTTTTTTTTTTTGTCCTTTAGATTTTAAAAAATAAAAAAATTCACAAAATTACTACTTAAATAATAAAACATCAAAGGGGAAAAATATGTTTTGAAGAAATAAATATGAATTGCTTAGCTTTTGTATCTGTAAAAGAAAGCAGTTTATGTTTATACTATGTAGGTACTTTATGTCGAAACAAATTTTTATCAACTTCTGTAGTTTTCTATTCGAAATAAAATTATAATGAATAATTATTATTAAACACCTTATATAAAAAATTGTCCATCTATAAAATGAGAAATAATTTAATTTATTTTGACATAATTGCATATTGTAATACATCGGAAGAAGGGGGGGGGGAATTCAAAAGTAAAGAATTATTTCTACACAACCAAAAAAATAGAATGGCTAACAGTTAAAAAATAATAATTTATAATAGCTTCATGTTATCTCTATTTATTCTTTTTATTTTATCTCTATATTAGTTTCGGAAAAAAAATTATTTGCAAAAAAAGTGAATATGTCTCTCTTTTTTTTTATGCCATTATATTTTTGGACTCTTTATGATTGTTAAATTTTTTCTTTTTCTTTGCAAGTAAAAATGTTATTTGAGGATTATTATTGCATTCGAAAGCGGGAAAAGTAATTTTTAGTTTCAAAAACACTTGACATAAAGACAAGGCCAACTTTATATTTATTATATATTTTTTTTGTATTTTTGGTAAATATGGAAAAATGAATTAAAAAAACATAATACGCTTTCAAACGGCTTATTTATCACAACAATGCAGATAACACATACCAGTAATTAAGGTAATATGTAATATTCTTCATTTTTGCTATATATTCTCTAGTAAAGAATATAAAGGGTGTTTTTTTAGAGGTATAGAACTTTAAATTGCAATAAATCACCGATGTATTATTCGATTGACATGAATTTTTTTTTATTCGAAAGATAATCTTGTGGCATTACATTTTAAATATGATTTCTGGCATAGGACTGCCACGGCTGGCTCGGATGTAGTCCAATTTGGACGTCCAATTTTCGATGACTTTCCAACATTTGTGGCCGTATATCGGCAATAACACGGCGAATGTTGTCTTCCAAATGGTCAAGCGTTTGTGGCTTATCCGCATAGACCAATGACTTTACATAGCCCTACAGAAAATAGCCTAGCGGTGTTAAATCACAAGATCTTGGAGGCCAATTCACAGGTCCAAAACGGGAAATGAGGCGGTCACCAAACGTGTCTTTCAATCAATCGATTGTGGCACGAGCTGTGTGACATGTTGCGCCGTCTTGTTGGAACCACAGCTCCTGGACATCATAATTGTTCAATTCAGGAATGAAAAAGTTAGTAATCGTGGCTCTATACCGATCACCATTGACTGTAACGTTGTGGCCTTCATCGTTTTTGAAGAAGGATTCCACCAGCCCATAAAGCGCACCAAACAGTCTGTTTTTCTGGATGTAACGGTGTTTCGACATACACTTGTGGATTAGCTTCACTCCAAATGCGGCAGTTTTGTTTGTTGACGTAGCCATTCAACCAGAAGTGTGCTTCATCGCTAAACAAAATTCGCTTATGAAAATCGGGAACAACGGCAATCTTGTTTTGGGCCCATTCGACGAATCTACGCCTTGCTTGATGATCGTTTTGATGAATTGCCAAACCCAACTGAGAGTAAATCACTTGACAGCTGTTAAATCGGTCGCCATCTTGGAAAGTAATGCCAACTTAAACTTCTATACCTGAAAAAAAAACACTCTATATCTAACCTTTCCCCTCATTTAAGTTCGTGTTAATCTAAAAAAATTTATCCGTACTCGATAAAATTTTAGTAAGAAAACATTTTACCAAAAATAGTGAAAAACAATTAGTTCGTATTTACAATAGTACTATTTTGAATACGTATATGATAATTGTTAAAGAAAAAAATGAATATTTTTTACTATTGTACTAAATATTTCTTTTTTTCAAAGCCAAATTCGGAAAAAAAATCAATTTCCTCTTATAACTGTAGTAAATGTGATGTTGGTTATAGACTTCCTTACTGTAAGGCTTTAAATTAATTGTAATCTTACTATTAAACTTTAAAAAAAATGTATTTTATTACATGTAATGAAAGATGATCATAGCTAAAGAATAACTGTTGACATTGCGAGCAGTCAATGCTTTCAAAATACATTAATATAATTTTGAAAATTTTTTTTAAATATATTATATATTTACTAGTTTAACAAATTTTATCACTGTTTTTGGTGACAGAAATTGTTATTCACATAATCACAGTCATATATAATCCGTGATAGTTTTAAAAATATAGTATAGATTTTCGGAAAATTCGATTGAATGTAGGTGAACATATTTTTTTGAAAGTAGATTTTAATATTATTTATTAGAGAGAATTTAATTCGAAAATGATTTTTTTATTTGTTCGATAAATAAATTTCCGTTCGAAAACGTTAACATGAACGTATTGGAATTACAATTGGTTCTATATTTTTTCGATCTCTCGCTTGTATTTTGAGTGTTTTGTGTCATGAGTTTATCAGAATATTTTATTCATTCAGATATTTCAAATGATTTTAAATATGTTGCACAGCAGTGGCGCACACAAGGGGGCCCAAAGCCCTTGATTTTCTTCCGATTGATTATAATTCTAAGTATATAGTACGTAAAATTTAATTAATTACTTGCTATTAACGATTAATTTTATTAATTAATGCTAATTATTTATTCAAAAACTAGTTTTTTACTGTGTTTTGTTCCCGGAAATCAACAAAATCAAACGGAGCATGATACAAGAACGGTGAACTTTCGACCCCGGACACCCCCTTGAAAAATTCCTGTGTGCGCCACTGTTGCATAGTAATATAGTTAGTTAAAAAAATAAATAGCTCCATTTCTCTTTGAAAATGAATGAAAGGTTTATAAAATTAAGTCGAATAATAAAGAAGTAAAAATTCAAATAACAATTTCAATGTCATTGTAAGTAATTACTTTAACACAAGTATATACATTTTTTTTAAAGTGATGTAGTGTGTTAAAAATAACACCACAATTTAACGATTTTGTCTGAAATCAATTTTTTAGCTACGGATATGATTCAGAAATGAGCTAAATAAAACGATTAATTGTTTTAGAGAAATGTGTTGCCACATGATGTTTAAAAAATTCACTAAGCAAATAAAATACTTTTGGGGTAATTTTTATTTATGATTGTGGCAATCAAAATGAGCATCTAAGGAATTTAATGACGCAATTCTAACATTAAAATAGCGGAAATTCCTTCTTTATGTAAACTCAGTTTGAAAAAAAAAATGTTTTCAAAGTAGATTATTATTATTACTTCTTTTAGTTATATAATATTTCTGTAATCTACTTTTTTATACTTTATACTTCGAAAATTTATTCGAAGATATTTTGAAAATAAAACGTACTTTAAAATGAAATGTTGTTTTAACACTAGTTTTACATGTAGTTGATAATAATTTATTCAAAAAAATCGGACAGAAGAGTGTTCTGACCACTTTTGAAACGCTTGCTTTTACCCGTATAATGAATTTCATTAAAAAAATATTAATACAGTTATTAATTTTAAAAATATAATAGTGATACATTTCTTTTCTAGTTCGTACAAAAATCAAACAATATTTTTTATAAAACAATTAATTTATTATAGTATTTAATATTTATCAGAAATTCGAAACATATTGAAATCGATCAAAAAATTATTAAGAATTTTATGACAGCTTGTAAGATTGCCAGGTTTATATGTTTTTTCTTCCTTTGGCTTTCATCTTGGCGAAGTTTTGGGTTAAACAATTTTTTTACTTGAAGTTTTTGCATAAGACAGTGAACTTGGATAAAATTATTAGCTGAGCTCGCCAATAAAATTCATCTTACAACAAGAAGAGAATCGTAGTGGATAAGTCACATGTGTTATCAAAGCAAGGAATATAATTTCCACTCTTTGACGCTATCTATAGGCTAAGTATTGTTATAGAAGCATTTTCCATAGGAGAAAATATAATTTTTTTTGGTGAAAAAATGTACTTTTTAAACTGTTTTTATTGTAACAATATTCTTAAAGCAATTTTACATGTATATTCTAATTCAAGTGATACTAAATCTGAAAACAATTATTCATTTACACCTTTGCAAAATCACGTAACCTTATAAACAAAGGAAATAAAAAATAGTTTAATTTATTTAAATCGCTTTAATCTTTGTTTCAAAAACAATTTAACTCCAAAAATCTTAGAAATGTTTGCTATTTTTAGATAAAAAACTGTTATTATAGAACCATTTTCTATAGGAGAATATTTTGAAAAAATGACCTTTTTCTCTTCATTTTTTTGGTGAAAAAAAAATGTATTTTTAACTTTTTTTTATTGTAACAATATTTTTAAAAGAATTTTACATGTATATTCTAATTCAAGTGATACTAAATATCAAAAACAATTATTCATTTTCAGACATTTACAAAATCACGCAACCTTAAGCAAATAAAAAAAATAGTCAAATTTATTTAATTCGCTTTAATCTTTGTTCCGAAAACAACTAAACTTCATAAAGAAAGCTATACATACACATAACACTCTTTTCAATGCATTTAGAGAAGCGACTCGAAATGGCTTTCTTTATCCAACACCGTGACAGATTGAGCCAATAAAAAGCGTCGTTTTTACAAGAAAGGCCGCGGATTATTGCATACACAAGCACCGACTTGTGTGAGCATAAGTCGAAAAAAGAATTGCCATATTCAACTATCGAAGAGTTCGAATAATAATAATAAGCGATACACAGACATACAAAAAAGATTTTTTTTTAAAAAAAAAGAACACGTACAAAGAATGGAATGGTGGAATAAAAAAAAGGGCGCGAAAATCCTTTGTGCGAAGAAGTCAACGCGAGAGGATTTCTCTATTCAAAAAGAAAAGAGGAGTTCTTTTATTCTATGGAAAAACATTTCCCAAAGAGCGAATATTACTGCAAAGTGGGGGCCTCCTCTTAAGGCAGATGATTACTCATTGTTAAAGAGTACAGTGCTGCTAAATAGCGATCAAATTTCTATAGGTTGTTGGACCTGGGAAATTATTATTGTACTCTTAGAGCTTTGGCTGTTAGTGGGTATAAAAGCTGATACGACCCTCTTGTTCTCTTCAATTTGGAGGTGAAGCATGCTTTGGAACGTGGATTTTGTGAGCATTTTTGGTGATGCGCTGGTTTTAATCGCGGGTTGAAATGTTTTGCTTCCTTGTTGATCATTCAAATAGCAATGAATAAGAAAACAAGCAATGTTTATCAAAAAAATGGCAGTAGATACTGGTATTGTGTGTGGGTGTCATTCAATTATTCAATCAAGTTGGTATTTTTCAGGGTTTATTGAAGCAAGCTATAAACTTCAGCAAAGCAACAATCTTAACCAAATTGAATTACCAAGTAAATTATTAGACTGAAAATATGCTACAGAAAAATCGTAATATTCGGGAGGAAATTCTAGAACGGCGCACCTAGTATTAACGAAGCCACAAGATCAAGATCAAGATTTTAAATTATCTGTGAAAAACCATAGCACCCGATAACGTTGCAGCTCAGTTTTGGATTAACACAGCCTTTTTAAAGAATACGTTTTCAAAACTCTTCGTAATACCACAATGTTGTTACCAACTGATTTTGTCTCTACAATAAAATAAAACTTGGTTGGATTCTAAGTATATTTTAATTCACAACAGTGAATGTGACGAGATCGACACTTTAACTGGTACCCTATTATTCGCAACAATGCTTGATGATGTTTCAAAGTCCTGTAGAAAGATGTTTTGAGAAATGTGTGTTTTAACCACAGATTAAATTATTCTATTTCACAAATTTTTACATGTAACAAACCAGGGCTTAAAATCGGAACTGAACCGAAAAAAATATCGGCTTATCTTCAGTCATTTTGTTACTGTGACCAACTTATTGATATTTTATATTTTACATCAACCCTATAATTATTATCATTACATGTACATTGCTTACCGATTTCCTGTTTTGATGCTCACTTGAACCTTTCTGCTTCAGTGTGTTTCGCATGTAGATGGTATAATTAATTCAGTTGAATTAAATAGTAGTACAGATGATTTTTTAGGATAAAAATAATTTTTTCAGAGTTGTATTTTTTTTGCGACTCACCATGCGATCTTCCACGGATGCTTGTATGGACTGTTTAGATCAGTGATTCCCAAAGTGGTCCATATAGACCCCCCAGGGGTCTATGATGAACTGTAAGGGCTCCATGTCAGTGAAAAAATGATATGGGGGTCCATGAAGTGTAAATGGGGGTATACGATAGTGGCTCTCAATAAACCAGATCGTGACTTTAATTTTAAAAGAAACTTTAATCAAATGGAAACCAGATTTTACCAATTCAATAGATTGATTTACTAAATTTAATTAGATTAATTTTCAATTATAAGGTGATAGCATAAATTTTATTTAAATTAAATAAAGTCAATTTCAGCGTTTTTTTCCAGAATTAAGTTAAAGAAGTATAATATTGGACGGGCGTGTGTCGCGAATTTTCTCAATTTGTCGCAGACAATCAGTCAGGATGTTTTAATCTACGTTCAACATTTAAATGCCTTTAATCAGATTTTGAAACTAGATTTGAGAATACTTTGACTATTTTAATAGCACAGTAGAGAGGGAATGGACTCATATGGTCACATTGAAAAAAATGTCATATTACAATGGAACTGATCGGAGTAGGCCGTAACAAAGATCTTAAAGTAAAGTTTAGAAACGGATGTCAGCAATTTTGGGTTCAAAAAGACATTCCTGTTATTTGTTACAAATTACTAACTATCAGGAGAACATTTTTAATTGCTTTTCCTAGTGAAAAGGAGTTTCAATAAGTTTGCCAACCTCAAAAAAAAAAAAAAAAAAAAAAAAAAAAAAAGGACATACGTAACATTGGAGATTCAGGGTTAAACTTGATTATACATTGATATTAAATGTTGAAAATATATTTGATTCATCCAAATTCATCTCTCCTATTCAAAGTTTTTGTTTGTTGTTCAGTTATTTTATATAACAGCTATTTTATGTACTATTAAATTTTAATTTAATTAATTAATATGTACTTCTTAAATTTTAAACACTATACTTCACTACAGTTAGAAATTTAATGCTTTTAAAGTCGCTAGTAGTACCAACTGTCAAAAAGACATTGAAGTTGATAAATTGGCAAATATTTAATATTAGGTAGCAGGGGTCTACCCAAAACCGAAAAACATGGCAAGGGGTCTATGAGACAAAATAATTTGGGAATCTCTGGTTTAGATAGACACACCAGAATCAGGAACCTAGTTGTCAAATGCGATTTTGGTAATGGATAACAATGCCAATGCTTATCGTTCTCAGCTCACCACTTGTATCGTAAAATGCTGGTTAATTGCATCAATTGACATAGTGTATTAATAAACAAAAATAATAAATAAAATTTAAAATCTGATAAAATTACATTTTTATTTGATAGAATTATATTTTTAGTAGAAATATAAGAATACGTCTAAAATAAAATGATTCCTTCCGAACTGAACCGAGAGCCATTATTTTTAACGGAACGAAAGCTGGAACTGAGTATATATTGTAGCCGGAATCGATATATATATATTTTTAGTAAAGCCGGAACGAAAAAAAATAATTACGATTTGAAGTCCTGGTTTTCAATCCCTTCGGTCTTTGTTTGGTGTATATTCCTCACTGTTTCATTTCTCTAAATGTTATTGACTATGCAGGAGCGCACACAGGAATTTTTCAAGGGGAGGTCCGGGGTCGAAAGTTCACCATTCTTGTATCAAGCTTCTTTTGATTGTGTCGATTTTCGGGAACAAAACACAGTAAAAACTAATTTTTAATAAATAATTAGCATTAATTAATAAAATTAATCATTAATAACAAGTAATTAATTAAATTTTACGTACTATATACTTAGAATTATAATCAATCGGAAAAAATATCAAGGGCTTTGAGGGGGTCCGGACCCCCAGGACACCCCCCTTGTGTGCGCCACTGTGACTATGTCTTTTATAACTTTTTTTATTGTTCTGTATTATGTAGGGAGTGTTCGTTGGCTTAAGACCGAAGGGTCGGAGACGGGCATTGGACAAAAATAAATAAATAAATAATTAAATGTTGATTGCTGAATATAATGTTTTGTTCATTTTTTTTAAGAAAAGATTTAGTGCTCGATATTTAAATAGTCTTTTAGCATGGGTTCTAATTACTTATTTTACACACACATTGGAGTGTAATTCTAATTAAGACATGTTTTTTATTCTATTTTTTAGGCAAGTGGATTATTTTCAAAACTATTAATCTGGAGCTGACAATATTCGAAATTTTTAATTTAAGCTATGAGGGATTTTAAAAGAAGAAAATCACAGCATATTTAGAATACTAGAAAGGTTATATTTAGCGGTGATGAATCCATTTATCGAAGGGATTTTCATAAACCGTTTCATCCATTTTATAAAACTGGTAATTATTTTATAGCCATTTATTAATCAGAGTTTAATCTCAGGAAAATAATCTCGTTCAAAAAATCGATCTCAAGAGCAGCATTATTGTACTGTTTTTTATAAATAAATAATATGTAATTTGAATTCTTAAAGGTAAATTTATTGAAACATAAATTAGTACTATCTTACTTTTATCATAACCGAATATCTTTTTAATTGCTTATTTTATTAATTTAAATAAAATAAAATAAAATGGAAGCATTAGGGGATTATAGATTCTTTTGAGTTACACTTCTGTTCCTCGTTTTATTTTATAGATGCGTTATCCATGTCGAGAGAACACACTAGCAGCTAAAACGTTTAACCTGAAATCAATCCTAAGTAAAAAAAAGGTTAATTTTACGTAATATGTAGATGTAGAGTAATTTATGAATCCTGTTATTTACAATCACTAACACAAATAAGCAACTAATTGTTTATTTATCCTCTAGCTCCAAGAACAAAAGAGAAATAATCACGAATACTTAATTCGAATACAGTCGAACCTCTATTTAACAAATTCATCGGGACCGAATATTTTGTTCGTTATTCGAGGTTATTTGTTTTTTGCACTAACCTTTTAGAAATTCCATAAACAACTACACAAAAACATCCATAGTTAGAAATTATACATTTTTATTCTACAGCTAAAAAGTACTATTTGTGAATTATTAGGCACCACAGTTAATTGGAACTAGTGATGACTAATAGATGTTTGAAAATCTTTTTTATCTCTGACTCAAAAGAATTTTTTCTTGACATTATGCAGAGAAGTAAATGTGGCATCATTTACATCCTTCTGTATAAGAGATTTGTTTTCACAGTTTCCAAACAAAATAAAACATTAGAAAATGTAACAATTTTGATAGGAGTTTCATTATCAATTTCTGAGTTGAATCACTATTCATTGGCTTTGACAAATCAACAAATACCTCAACTTCATTTGCACAAATAGACAGTCCGTCTCAAATGTATTACAATCGTAACGGTATTAAAATATCCCCTGCGTTGTGGATTTGAATAAGATATAAGAAAAGTATTTCTTGTCTTACTCAAAATTTACACTAAATGTTACAGAAATAACTCATCTGAATCTGTTAAGTTGTGACGTGTCTTTACGCGATCTTCACCAACTAATCCTCTTGGAGAATGTTTGGGCTAGCATTCGCGTTTATTTCACAGCCATCCCTCTCAAGAAGAAACCCTGTGATGCAAATTAGTTAGTGTATATAAAGTTAGAGTTAAATAATTGTAGGGGAGAAGGGAGTGGAGCATCTGAACGCAGTGTTAATGTTATAAGAATTAAAATTACGCATCTTGACTAAAGGAAGAATTTTGGCTACTAGACTAAATTAGTGAATCCGGAATGATTAGGATGGGATCGATTAAAGCTAAACTAATCTGATATCGTGCGCTTATTCACGCAAGGTAGTTGCTTTCTTTATATCACTCCTGATTTTCCTTTTATAAATCACTTGTTCTGAAATATTATAAATGATAATTTATAAATTAGATTTATCATGGAGGGTCTTAATCATTCATCGTTACCTCCCACAGCTTTAGGTAGACAAGATGATGAGGAAGATACTTTAGGGGCAAGATCATTACAAAGTTTAATATTGAGATTCACGCTTTCCCATCGAAATTTGATGCTTTGCTCTGTTCCGGACAAAAAGAATATATGTCATTTGAAAAAAATCCAATTTTTTCTAATACAAACTAATTAAAAAAATTTTTTTTTCAGCTGCTGGAATAGTTCGTTAATTCGGGATTTATTATTCGTTAAATAGGAGATTTTATGATTTTAATCGGTGTAAAAGAAAAACTTGTTAAATTGCGAAATTCGTTAAATAAAGGTTCGTTAAATCGGGGTTTGGCTGTGGATGTTATCTATATATGACAGTATAAATGCAATTTACACGTAATTGTATTTCCCATCGTCTCTTACGTACAACTATTCATCTACACACTATTTCCTCTGCAAAAATATTGCAGTTAAACTTTAAACAAAAGCTTAAAGAAAAAAAAGAGATTTAACCCATTCAGGACCCTGATTACTTAGATGGGATCACTTCAGGGAACACGGTATCACATGTCAGATTGCGTTTTCCCCTTTCTGAGTCCCGTGATCATACCGGTGTGATCCGGATTTGGAGCTTATGGAATTTGGAATTATTATAAACCATAAATTTTAGCGTATTTTATTACAGCAAGGATTTTATATGAATTTTGAAATGGAGTTAGGCTTAACAGGGAAAATCAACTGGTCCGGAATGGGTTAAGACAGAAACTTCACGGTTGTCTCTTATAAGATTTTTATCTGTTTATATACGTATACTCTTTTATTTTTATATTTTTTTTTATGTATTTGTAAGTTATTTTATTGTAGGTGGATATTGAGACATACAAAAATTAAAATAAAGCAAAATGAAATGAAACATCTGAAAAAATTGGAAAAACAATCAAATTAAATAGGGACATTTCTTATATATATTTTTTTAAAAATATTTGATTCATTTTATTATTTTCTGATAAATACAGCAGAAATATATAAAGGAAAAATAAAATTACATTCTATTATTGTATTCTTCTATTGCATTCTAATATAAAAAAAGGATGGCAGTTGAAAGTCTCAATAGTAATTATTTTTGCTCTTAATTATAAATTATACTGTATATATTGTCTAAAATATTTCTCCCTTTTTACGGGAAGTCAAAATTACCCATTCTGTACGTCAAACGATGCATCGCCCCCATGAACCCCCCCCATCTTATCAGGAATTTGAGAAAAGCAAAACAAGTAAAAAAAAAAAATCTCTTTCTCGACTCTCAATACATTAAATCAAGCAAGAAAACCGATCCACTAGATTACTCACTTCCCCAAAAATGGAACACCGCATATCGAACATTCCATTCGAAGCAACAGCATGCAAACAAAGAAATTAAAAAAAGGAAAAAGAAAAGGAAGAGGATGAAAATATAAAAACAGAATACGGAAAGAAAAAAGAAAAACTGGGGGTAAAAAATTTATCAATATTCGGAAGAGATCCTATCCAGCGAATCGGTGAGGCGGCTAACCAGAGAACCCCCACGGGATCATCACAACCACCGAAGTGTGCGTTAAAGACCATAAATTATCTCCAGATCTGCTGAAGGGGGCTGAGATTAATCAGGGGCCCCTTTCGGTGACCCCCATGACTCAACTGCGGGACACACGTCCGTATTCGTAGCTGCTTCGAAAATGACGATGAATATTCGATGGGGATGATCGAGTGGTTGAAATGCCCTGCACTCGCATTCTCACTTGGGTGTGATGGAAGACGTGGCTTACAGCAGCGTGTGGTCTAAATCGTGGCGTATTTTTGGCACACAATTAATAAAATAAAAGGAAATCAAATCGGTGATTAAAAAGAAGTTTGTGGTTAAGGCTGCCCTTTATAGTCTATCTTTTTTCACTGAATAATTAAAAAATTTTTTTTATTCGATGCTTAATTTTATTGATGACATTGATATCATTGCTCGAACACCCACCGCACGGAGACTTATTTTTAGAGAAAGAGGCCCTCAGGATGGAACTGGGAATCAATGATAATAAGAACATGTGTTGGGGTACCTATTTCGCCACACATCTGACTCAAACCCTCAACACCCAAAACTATCAACGTGTCTACCCGACACTGGTGCAAGTACCAAAGATATGTAGGTACACCCGCATTCACCCAAGTCAAGAGAGACCACTTACCTGGGTAGTACAAAATAATCTTTATTGATGACAGGAACACACTTCACGTATTAAAACATTGAAAAAAACTGACTACAAAAATTCTCCGCTATTCTCATACAGAAAGAAAAACACAATTGTCGCCATCTGTTGGAAATCTGAAAAGCATTAGCTGACAAATTCTCAACAACATGCCTTGCACTAAATCATGTTTTAACAATTGTCACTTTAAAATTCGATTTGAAGTTGTTGACAATTTTGCTTATTTAGGTTCTGAAATTAACAATAGGAACGGTTGTACTTCTGAAATCCATAGGAGAATTACTATGACTAGCAGATGTCTTAATGAAATACGAGCATGTATGAAATCGAATGTAATAAAAAGAAAAACAAAGATTCAATTGTATGAAAGTCTTTTGAGATCATTATTAACATGTGCATGTGAAATGTGGTCTTCGTCTCGAACAGACGAGAACATAATAAGTATCTACGAAAGGAAAATTTTAAGATCCACTTTTAGAAATGGAACTTGGTGAAGATCGAATTTCGAGCTCTATCAATCATATGAAGAATCTGATATTGTTAACTTCATCAAAGTACAACGAATTAAATGAACAAGTAACGTTATCAGAATGAAAGAAGACCGCACCACTAAAAAAGTCTTCAATGCCCAACCAATTGGCACACGGAGAAAAGGCATGCCAAATATTAGACGGATTGATGGCTTAGAAAAAGATCCCCTAGTTTTAAGAAATAAAAATTGAAGAACACTAGCAGGAATAAGGCTGGCCTGTGTGTGTGGAAAAGGCCTCTTGAGAAGGCCAAAGCCCAGCCAGGACTGTTGAGCCACTAAGGAAGGAAGGACTTAATTTTAATATTTATTATGGGTAGCCAGTGACCAGCTACCTGCCCTCCTATATCTGAGAAGTCAACTATTATAATACCAGAGGCTGATGGTTTGGGCAGGCATTATAATTTGGATGACCGCACACACCACTATGTCTTTGCAAGAGGCTCTGTGACTGTTGTAAGGTACAGGGATGAGGTCTTGAAGTCCTATGTTTGCCTTTTCACGGATGCAGTTGACCCCGATTTTATTTGAATGGATGACAAAGTGAGGTCCATCCGGTCGATGAATTTCTGGAAAGTGAAGACTCAGTAGAATTAGTAGATTCGTCGTTTATCCGAACGTTTATTATCCGGAGTGTCCAATATCCGGACCAGTTTTTTTTTTCCTTTTTCAACTACATGTACTGTACATGAATACGTTTTCGAACAGTGCAATGCTGAACAGTAGTTTCGCGCTAGGCCAAAAGTGACGGGAAAACCCAAGTTCAGGGATATTTGGGGAATTTCAGTTGTATGATTTGGTAAACATCTGCGCGGAATATTAGGTCAGTTTGTTTCCAAGTGAGGGGGTGTATACGTGCCATTTTGTTGAGTTGTGAACAGAGAAAAATAAGTGATTATTTTCCACAATAAAGGTAAAATTGCGGCATTTTACATCTATTTTGCTTTTTCTTCAGGTCCGTTTCCCGCACGTGAGAATTTTCAATATTCGTTTAGTGTCCGGTTTCATATACTACATGAGTCGCATTCGGTTTTCGGTTATCCGAACAATCGCGTATCCGAACGGTGTCTCGTTCCAATTGATTCAGATAAATGAATATCACTGAATGGATTCTATACCTCACCCCTATAGAACATTCCTAGGACGTTCTGGGGAGGGCAAGTACAACCCCCTCTAAGAATTATTGAAGGCCTGAAAACAGAGTTGCTAAAGGAGTGGGATTAATTGCCATCAACTCCTTAATTCCCTTATTTCTGGTATAAAATCATGGAGTGGTATCTGTTTATTTGGAAGAGGGAACCGAACCCTCTCTATTAACCAATTTATTTTTTTGTTATATTCTGCGTCTGCTGCTTCGACTTTCATGAGTGTTACGCATAGTCATGCTTGTGTATTTTAACTATTGAGAATGGTTATTTTTATTATTTGCATTATATCAACCATAAATACATACCAAATTTCATTAAAATCTCTGTTAAGTAATTTTAGAGATATTCGACACAATCTAAAAATTCTCTTAATTTTGAACACCTGTAATTATTGAAGCTGTTGAAACTGGTAGTGGCCGTGGTAGTCTTGTAGTTACGTCACGAAGTCGTGGCTGGCGTATCTTGAGTTTGACCCTAGGGCGACTGAAGACCCGTCGTGTAGAGCAGTGCTTCGCAACCTTTTGATCGCTGGTACCACGGCCCGCTGAGGGTGGGACACGTTCATTGTTTGTATTTTAGATTGTTTTGATTTATCAATTTTATTTTAGTTACATTTAAATATATGCCTTCAGAATAAAATAGAGTTACACCAAAAATGAATAAAAGTGATTTAACAGGGAATATAAAGTGATTTCCGTGGAAAGTTGCGCAAATCCGAGAGAAATGCACCACTTTAAATAAAATGACAATAATTTAATGTTCTTTAGGTGGCTCGGCACCATTTGATCAACGGATCTGAGGTTTCGGATCACTGGTGCAGAGGAGCTGATGAAGCTCAAATTCCTCACGTTAGTGTGAAGCTCGCGGAGGGGGTGCCAGCTCAGTAGTCATCCTCGTCATCGCCAAAGGTCCATGTGTTGCTTTTGTGGGAATCCCCCTGGATTCCACCCTGGACACCTGGATTGAATTGAGGCAAAGAACGACCAGATGACATTTTTACAATAACAAATTATATTTATTCACTTGAATCAATTATTAACCATCTAATTACAAAGATTTATCAAGATGTCTACGTTAATGTGATTGACCCTTCCTATTAAATTAAATCACGAAATATGATACTTATCAAATATTAAACTCAATATTGAATGGGAGTACATGAATAAGAGGACCGAGAGATACACACACACGCAATTTGAATTACTAGTATTCATTAACTTCCCACTAACTTTATTATATATTTACTCTCATGAGCCGATAATCTAAATTTAAATATCACCTGCCTTTTACTTCCTTACATTCCAGGCGGATCAAACTTTCCAATTGTAGATCGCTGCCTAATAATCAGCGAGACGCTAATCGCACAATCAACTTGAATCTTCTTAGAACTCCGTCAACCTTTCTCTTGTCGTATAACCTCTCCTGCTAACTTACAACACTCTCCTTAAATACTTTGACTAATTTGCATATCCCTGTTTCTTCTTTTAGAGTTGTTTGGAAATATACGCGAATTTACAATCCCAAAAGATGTTCAAGAGTATTAATGATAAAGTGCTGTACAGATCCGTCATATTTTATAGGACGACGTTAATAGGCACTACCCTTACAAACAAGTTTGCGGGAAACCTTTCAAATTATAAATCTTCGTGAACAATTATTAATATTAAAATACTCGTGATGGAAGAATTGTCAAAAAACAACTTTTTTAAATTATTTTTTTATTTAGGGGCTACAGAAGACCACTACACCACAAGGGGGTAGGAACAAAAACACAGAAAATAAAGTAATAAAAAAATAAAATATAAAAATGGCGAGATAAGTCTATGAGCCCAATAAGTTCCTAGCTTGCCAATAAAGGTCGCCCAAAGAGGAGCCCTTTAGAGCTGGGCAGAGGCGAATGGGATCAGCATCCATGTCCTCCCGAAAATCGTAGAGCGTTCAGAAAGGGGCCTGTGCAACATAAATTCGATGTAGATGTTTCAGGAGACTGTCGTGTCCAGTGGTTAGACGAAACTCGGCAACTGCTTTGCGTCTTGGCGACATGGAAAGATCCTTAAGATTATTTCACCAGATCTTAATGGAATTTCTCTCAGCGTATCGTCTTGAAGAGAGATTATTCAACTTTTTCTTAATGATATGCCTGGCACTAGTAAAAGGGACAGCTTTCCTTATTATCTGTTGAATGGAAGCTCCCTTCTTTGCAAGGTGGTTCGCAAATTCATTACCAGCTACACCGCAGTGTCCAGGGATCCACTGCAACACGATTTGCTTAGAGTACTCAGGCAGATTCTGTAGCAGTTTTTTACAATCAAGTTTTTTTTTTTTTTAAAAGGTAGGAAATAAATTTTTGAACTTTATAGTCCAATATGGCGCATTATTGGTATACCATTCAAAATTCGAATCAACCCTCGATTATATTGCGACTTTTTTGGCGAGCTAATTTAAAAGTTTTTCATTTGAAATTACTTTTGTATCCTCGTACATTCGTAGTGAAGGGAGAGTATTTAGGGGTGGATCTGTATGTTGTAAGAACGTTTACTTTATGCAAACAAATTCCAATTCTTTTTAGCTGCATTTCGATAACTCCCATCAACGCCAAATCCCTGAAGACAATTAAAGTCAATCCTCGCCAACAATAAAATCACGGCGTGACACAATAATACTCAAATCGAATCTCCCCCCTCACTCAGGGGACGTTACCCTCTAGAGGGGGGAATGGGTGTGCACCCGCAGATGAACAGATTTTAATTCGAGGCCCCGTCCCAGCCTTCTGGTCGAGTGCTTATCGCGTCCCATCTTGGATTATTCACGCGAGGGTACAGCTTTAAATATTATCAATTTTAAAAAAAATTGGATTTAAGTCTCTCTGGTAGTGGGGTGTTTATTTACTGGGAATGTCACCTGGTCTGAGCGGAGAGGGTGTGTGTGTGTGTACTGTGGTTCTCGGATGTCGGGTGGTTGTGTTTAAAAGGAGCGGGCGGTTGTGTTTTAAACCGATTTGGAGGCGATTGCGATTAGCTTTGGGGGGTCAAACGATGAAGTGTTGGGTGAAGTAGGTAATAAGAGACGAAAGCAGAAATAGAGGGGGAGGATAGAAAGGAAAGGAGTAAAACGATGGTTCATTAATTGGAATTTTAATCGGTTGTGTTAATTGACATTGCAATGCCTTCAAACAGCTCTGGATCAAACTATTTGTTAAAGTATGAAAAGCATAAAAAAATATTCCAGTACAATTTAAGGGGTATCGGAACGCCCTATACTGATAATGTTAAAAAGCCCTTTTTCAATGTTCCTTTTCTAAGAATCTGTTGTAAATACAACACCCAAATTTTTTTTACAAGTTAAGCATAGATTTAGTATTATACTGAAATGAGCTTTTTTTAAAATTTTTATTAGTTTTTTTTTAAAAAAAATTTATTTGATTTATTTCGAGAAAACAAAATTTTTTGACAAAAAAAATGTATAAAAAAAAATATATATACAAAATTTTGCTAAAAGCTCATTCCAGTAAATACTAGAACATACAAAGAATGTGTCATATAAATTATGTTTACATAAGATATATACTTTCTGAGAAAAGGTACATCGAACCTTCAAAAATGACATTTTGAGAAAAACACATTTTTATAAAAAAAACTCACCTTATCAAAACATTCCAGCTCCATATTCCAAGTTTTCAGCATTTTTTGAAAATTCACCCTCTTGTGTATAATTTTTTAAAGTCTTTTTACCTTTCTGACCTCCTTAGTTTTTTGCAAATTGGCATATCTTGCCCTTGTAATCCTCTCTTTGTCGAGGCATTCCATGCAGCATGTCGCATAATATCCAGGCTCTATGTTTAGTTTTTTCAAAATATCCAACTTAGTTGTATTCCCTTTATTAAAGGATGCAATAGAGCATCATACGTACCAAAGGAAAGTGTTTCTAAGTGCACGAATGTCTTTTTAGGGACACGAGACCAAATAACATTATTAATGCTTTCATTTGGATTCTGCGTGTTTCCGTGTAAGCATTTTTTCAATAGCTCTGGATCAGAAAGATCCCTAAAAATAGGCCTAATGGCTTCCACAACAGCAACTGGAAGTTTATGTTTGTGGTGGTAAACTTTATTTTCTAATTGTGCCTTCTTATAACGGCACCACGTGTCAGGACCTGATGGACAAAATCCATGTTGTGGATTTTCATCCGTTGATATTTTGTGAAGAAATATTGCCCATATACCTTGTCGCATATCCTTCACACTTGATAAATTTCTTCGAATGGCAAGACCATAATATGTTTGTAATTGGTCAATAGATGCTTCCGTTAATCTATTTTTTCCACATAATACCTTGCCATCTGACAATTTTTGGCCTCTCATCTTTGCTTTGAAGCGTCGGAGACGAGATCCCATCCGTTTCATAACATGGCCTATACACTCAAGTTTTGTGATCGTACAATTATTACCGTATACTTCATTCTTCACAATGTTATCGAAAGCTTTGGAGTCGCCATCTACTAAATATTTCGTGTAACGCACATCATAGCGTTGAACAGAGCGCTGAAATATCGATAGAGCTCCATCGACTTCCATTCTTCCACTATACCCGTTGAAGTTCTTCTTGCAGACCGGTCCATGTTTCTTTTTATCTTTGCAAACACAATGTTTAGGTAATATCTCAGTGTCAATTACCTTTCCTGTGTCCACACTCGTAACTGTCACAACACCATTCATGGAGGAATATCCTCTCTTTTGCCATGTTCCATCAACCGCCACAGGAATGTCTAATATTTTGGTTTTCTTGTACAGCTTCTTTTACGGCATCTTTCATCGTTGCATCACACACATCCTTAGTTGCACCTAACAGCATTTTATTGTACTTTGAGAACTTTGTCGGTGGGGGTGGTAAGTTCATGATTCCGCAAAACATTCGTGCAGCTTCTGAACCTTTCCCTATGCATCTCATTGCATAAACAAGCCTGGTGTTTACTTCGTAGGTGCTGGGTTTCCCAATTTCAGCTTTGCACTTCTTGGAGGAACAAAAGTTGTAGCTATAACTGCAAATATCACAGATTATATCAAGTTCAACAGCTCCACCAGAACAATTTTCTTCACAGGAAAGGTTAAGCCCTGTTGCTCCACACTGTAAACATTTGACAGCTTCAGAAAACACACCAGCTAAAACATTCAAATCCACAATAGCATTTTTAAATCCACTATTAAACTCACTTTTGTATGAGATTTAAATTGCTAAGTTTTTTTTCTGAAGCAGAAATATTACTGTTAGAAGCAGAAGAAGGCTGTGGTACAGAATCACTTCTCACTGTTGATTCGGAATTACTTATTCTGCCTTGATTAAAATTACCTCGCCTTTTTTTAAAAACTTTGCCACTAGATCTAGGCATTTTAAATATAACAAATTAATACTAAAATCAAAATAATAACGTTGTAAAAAGCTAAGCAGGTCTAATTACTATAAACACAACTTGAGCAAAACAAACAGCGTTTGAACGAACGATTTTTTTCAAAACTACAAATGTAAACAACGTATAATTAGTTGTATCGCCGAAGCCGTTCTTAGGGTGAAAAATAACTGAGGCTTGGCAGCTAGCATCATGAAAGAAATTTTAAAAATGACGTCAAACTTCTAGCTGGCCAAAGAGGAAATGCAATGTTTACCTTTTTTCTGTCCATTTAAATCGGTGACGTGCGTTTAGATGATTTTTTAAAAGCAAAATTTTAGCACTTCTAATTGTGCTATAGATTAAAATGAGGTATTTTTGGAAAGGTAATGAGCTAAAGAATTTTAAAATGCAATAATCTGAAATTGACAAAATAATTTTTTTTTGGTTTCCAACAGCCCTTAAATGCAAAAAGGGTCCACAGATATAGAGTCTTTTTCGCGGTAAAGTCTTTATACCACTCTCTCTCTCGCATAAACATATTAATAAAAGTGATACTTTCGGGAATGTCCTGTACATTTGATATGCCAAAGGGTCCACAGTTCACTAGATTTCGTAACAAAAAGTCCTCGCTATATTCATTAATTGCACACGAAGTTTGTGTGAGCTTGCTGGCTTTATCTCCCCCGTGCTGTTGCTGACACGAAACTCCTCGGTCCTAAGTACGTCTTCGTTCTCGTTAATTCGTGGACTCCCATGTAATTCCAAGCTGAAGTTAGTATATCGCTAATGAGAGGCCTCTTGGGTTCTCTCAAGTAAATGTTGTCGTAATCTGCCTCGCTCTCCCTTTTTGGCATCCAGGTTTCCAATGGTCACTCACCGCCTATTCCTTTGATCACTTGTCTGCCGGCCCTTCAGAGTGCGGGGTCTTTCTCGGCGCATGGTGGGAGCTCACTTCTCCAGACGTGCTGTCGTGTCAGATCCGTGGGAAACCGAAAAGCCCATTCTACTGGCGTCCCTCTTCATTCCTTGGACTCCGTAGGAACAGGGGCCAGAATTTTTGACTACCCATTTACTCAACTTTTTTCCAGCAATGAGGGAAACGGGACGAATCTTTCACACGTTTGTTGGCATACTTTCTCAGCAATTAGAGAAATAAGACCGGGTACACATCACAAGCCACATTATTCATTTAATTTTCATCGTCGGAATCTGCCTCAATGAGATTTTTTGAGCTTTGAACAAATTCCAAAATGTCTTTGTCTGCCATAATTAGGGCTGTACACACATTAACATCATTTATTGCAACAAATTCTTCCGATGATACAATAGGACAGTTGAATAATACAGAAACTTTCACAAACATTTTATACAGTGTTCATTCCCAGAAGAGAAGTCTTTTCGTGTTAAGCAATTTTTGTTTCGTGTTAAGAAAAAAAATGCATAGCAGTTTATCGGGACCGTTGCATAGCATATTTCTTTGTGTTAACCGATATTTCGTCTTTTTCGCGTTAAAGGTATCTCACTGTATTACTATTTATAAACAGCATGCCATCCTGCTCTGTTCTTAGATTGTTATTTAAGTATAATGAGTGATAATAAATAGAGTTTTTATGTTCACTAATCAAATTTTAAAGAGTTTCTAACTTTTTAGAATTTATTGAATGATCTTGAGCTATATGTTTTACTAACAAACAAGTTAATATGTATCTTATTATATATATATTTTTTTTAACAAAAATACTTGTAAAAGCAATAATTACAGAAGAATATTGAGTTTATTTCCCATTTTTCATAATTCGTCATGTTTATTTAAGTGGAAATGTATTTTTTTGCTCAATCTCATTAAAAACATACCTTATATATTAAAAAAACCCTCTAGATAACAAAAATGTTTATTTATTTAAAAATATATACTCTCTTAAATAGGATTAAAATCCTACAAAAATACACCATTGTCTAAACTGTGTGCTAGGGAATAAATAGTCTGCTTAAAAAAGGGGGGGAAAAATTTAAAAGTGGTTGCTCAAATATTACCATTAATGATCTCTTATTTATTGAAATCTGACTTTTTCCTCAATATATTAATAATAGTAATAAAAAGAAAGAAATTTTAAAAAAATCGACATCTCAACTCGCAAAAGTTGAAGCCAACAATACTTAGCATTTAACCTAATTGAAAACGAATTTCGAGATGCATCTAATCGTAACTGCAACCTTTAAGCACACGGAATGTTCCATGCAAATAACCTACGCCGAGAGTTATTAAGACGGAAACTAAGTGTCTATTTAAAGCTCTTTATCAGATCTTATGTCTCTAAGTAAAAGTCAATTTGATTGGTCGTTGAACATACGACGGATGAATAGGAGCTCAGCTATTCGTCCGAATCTCCGCTCCTTAATACTCTTCCTAAATAATAACCGAGTGTTCGAGAGGGCCCTTTAAAATGGCGCTGTATTGGTTGAGATAATGATCATTACTGATTTTCTCGATCCATTCATCGACTTGTAGAAAATTCGAATCAAAGACTCAAAGAATTTTCTGGGAGAAAAATGTTATTGAGGAGGGTTCTGTAATAATATGCTCTAATTATGTATCGCTCAGATCATTTTCCCCAAGGATTGTTAAGAGTAAAAGTGGGGCAAGTCACGAAGCTTTAATAATCGGTTCGTAAATAACACGATTCGCTTGGAATTTAGAAGATTCTATTTATTCAGTTTTGCTTCTTTTTTTTAACGTGTATAGAACCACTCATAATTCATCTGTAGCAATGCCAATAATATTAGTTAATATTGAATGATAATAATAAAGTTTTTATTTACATACTTGGGGTAAAAATTTTACTTTAATTGAAAAGAAATACAGTCGTTAAAGAACCAATTGGGATTAAATCCAGGGGGAAAATATCAGAATTAAAGGTTTATATTATACTGGAATGAGTTAAATCGTAACCAGTAATAAAAGTTATAATTACTTCGTTACTGAATTCAGAATTAATAAATTGATTTGCAACTAATAACAGGAGCTATTTGCAAAGTGTAATTTAGGGTTAGTAAATGGAGGATTCATACAATATTGCTTACTAACATTTAAGCAATATTCATGTGTCTACAATACTCATGTGTCAACATAAATAAATGAATAATTAAGTTACACTAAGTATTTATGAAAAGTTTTAGCCTTTTAAAAATTTGTTGTGCAAGGTGATTACTAGGGATTGGATACTGGTATACCGGGATATCGAATAACGGTATTTTGAGCCATTTGTACAATTTTGTAATACCGGTATTCAAAGTTTGAATACCGTTTTTTCGGTATTTACTAGAAATTTTTAAAATTGTCTCCGCTCTATGTTCAGAGATCCATAACATAGCAAGATAGTAGACGTTTTTGTTTTTATGCCTCCCTGACGGGCGAAATGAATTAGACTGTGAATATAAATTTACATTGTACAATTAAGAGAAGTGATAAAATATGGGAATCATCCAAGGAGATGGGTCAAAACTATCCTGTTACAGCTCAAAGTGATACTGCACACGCGCGCGCGTTCAGGACTCGTCGTCTGATATTCGTATCTGCGAAAACAAGGATGTAGTTGTGAAGAAAGTGTGTAATATTTTGATACTTTCTTTTTTAAATTGGTGAGTTTGTTATTCACATTGTTTTTGCATATCATACTTTAGGGTTCAAAATGTTTTTCAGATTCATTATATACATACTCATGAATAATAACCCATAATAGTGAAGATGAAAAAGACAATAAGGTATAACATCACACTTCAAAATTTTGTAATATTACAACAGATTGCATAGTGATATTTACATTTTTTGTGATTTAAATAAATAAGAGATGTTCTAAAAAGATTTCTTAAAAGAAAATCTTTTAAGATTTAAATAAATAAGATTTTCTGTTGTTGTTTTTTGTGATTCTTTATGTACTGTTATAATTTATAAGTTACAAAT
This sequence comes from Trichonephila clavipes, assembly GCA_019973935.1. NCBI lineage: Eukaryota > Metazoa > Arthropoda > Arachnida > Araneae > Nephilidae > Trichonephila > Trichonephila clavipes. Next base: position 28,352 of record BMAU01015621.1, on the reverse strand, counting down.
TAGTTTTTGTGATATTTACTCTCTAATAAAACTGGTAAATAAAACAAAGAAACACAAGTGTTTTCTTTCTTTTTTAAAAATTTCTACTACCGGTTTTAAAACCGGTACCCCGGTATTAAGATCTAAAAAATACTGAATACCGGTATTGAACTTTTGATACGTTATTGCAATTCCTAGTGATTATAATTAAGGTTCAACTTTCAAAATGCCTCACATCAGAAAGACTTCAAATTCAAACTGAATATACTTGAAAAGGGGGAAGACGGTATGGTATAGGAAAAAAAATTAATCGCATTACGACGGGGTTTTGATATGAGTTGCATATTGAACCAACTGTACTGCTGAATGTGTATGATTATATTTTCGTTTTCATTTTTTATTACCTCGTTCTCTATTTTCGAATAAATTTTTTGCGTAACTACTTATATGCACATACTGTTGCCATACATGAAGTAAATTAAATGTTTTTTTTAAAAGCGCGTGATCAAAACAATCAAGTAAAAGAGAATTACTTTATCAGTTTTGTTTTTTTACCGAATATTTGTTTGTAAAAACTGGCAGCGGGTAAATTCATGCCGGTCACATGATAATACAATCAAGTGTACTCCAGTGAATTCGAAATTGACATTAGGCTTGTACTTGTTATACTACTTTTAAAATTTAGATAAAATAATAAATTTGGTTATTTGGTAAAGATGTTCAAATATTAAGCTTCATCAAAACATTTTCAAAATTTAAAAAAAAAAAACTTTTATTATACATGTACTTTAACATTATGTGCATTTCATTCATTTATGGCCGTTGTTATTATTTACAAAAATTTACTTTTTAAAAGAATCTGCAAAAAGCAAGAATAAATTAACAACTGCGAAGCGCATGTACTGATTGGCTGAAAACACGGGATTACCATTATCATGTGACCATGACGTCCCATGTATTTAGTCCATTGGAAATGAATCGAGAATTAAAACAGAAAATAGAGGATCATTATTTCTGAGATTATTTTATTCGTTTAATTATGATGAAATATTAATAATCGTACTAAAAAATGAGAACAAAAATATGTGTGAAAATTAAAGAAAATTGTATGCTCATATGTTTTTTCTTTTTGTTAAAGTGATGAACCTATTTTATGAGTGCTTTTTTTTCCAAGATAAAATATGTTTTAGATTCTTTTTATAATACTTCTACCCACCTGCTTCGCCAGGTTTTTCATTATATTGTAAGATTATATATTGTTTTTTATATAAGTATTTTTTTAATCTTTCTATTATTAGGTTTTGATGTATTGAAAAAAATTTCAATAGATTTCAACTCGCGATTTTAAGGAAACACAGGACTTGAGAATTTCTACATCGGAAGTATATTTACCGTTTACGCCCTTGTAAACTTCTTTAGGCGTCAATTTCAGAAAAACTCGTTCTTGGAGGATCTCTACTCAAGAATAGAAACATGTTTTTTCAATTTCAAGTTTGAAGGTCTAATAGAAACGAACTTCATATATCCTCCCCCCTTCTCCTTGGAAGTTGATTTCACGAAAACCCGTTCTTAGCTGATCGCTACTCTATAAAAAGAACTTGCTTGACAAATTTCAAGATTGTAGATCTAATAGTTCCGGAAATATTGTGATGAGTGAGCAAGTCGTTTTTCTCATTGATATATGTGTGTGTGTGTGTACGACATTTTACAAGGTAAATCAGGGGAAGTTGCCACATATTGAAGGAGTTTTCCGATTGGTACATTAAAAATTGAAATAACAAGACCATGGGGAAAAAATACACTTTATTTTTAATATTTAATTGGTTATGTATACGTTTATTCTCTTCTTAATGAAGTAAAAAATATGAATGGAAATAAATTGTACGAAAATAAATAAGAAATTTAATGTTAAAGAAATTTATTTAATTAAGGCATCCTCCCCATATACTATATGGGGAAGATTCCACCAGTCATGGAGTAAGATACAACAATACCACAATAAATAAAAAAGTAAGACAAACATTACAAAATTAAATGTGAAATAACAACTGTAGAAAAACAAAACAAACAAAAAATAAATAAATTCTTTCATAATTAGTTCGCTAAAAACGAATTGTCATGCAGAAGGGTCTAGAGCAGGCTGACTTCAGTCCTGTACATCTTCATCCTATGGAGATCCCCTGTGTCATCCTCATAACCTAATTATTAATTGTAGTTATATCTTATACGAAAATATATAGTGTTATAAAATAAAAAAAAAATGTTTTAAAGTTCATTTCATTTATTTCTGCACCCCTAAGTATAGAGGGCTAATGCCACACACGCTTATTGCCTTATTGCTGCAATGTTATGGTCGTTTCTACATGTATCTTATGTGTAACATTATGCGTAACTCACTTATATTACTAATATCTTATTTAAAATAACAAGTACGTCTATAAACTTTTAAATATGAGGAACGGTATATTATTAAAGTTATATTCGCCACTTTAAATGCTCACAAGATCGAAAAATAAGGTCGATTAATTCAGATAAACTTACAAGCCACACTGAATGTCGGACCATTTTCTTCACTCTAAACTACCATCTGTAGGATGGAAGATTCAATCTGAGTACCTCCGTTCCGTACGCAAGTACTTTATCGACCACGACAAAACGATCGTCTTCGTGGGATGTTCGATACTAGTTTATATAGATATCATACCGCCACATACCCCCATGTCAGTGATTCGGCGAATAGGCGAACAAACGATACCATATTCGTGGTGAGCATGTGAGCAGTTGCGTCACTTTGTGGATTGCGTCATTTGTGTCTGACGGCTTAGTTGCTTTTGCGGTGGATAGGTGGCACCACGACAGTGGCGCTGGATGGGTGCGGTTCTTTTGCACGACCAGAGCCACCAATGAAGGAAGGGAGATTCGATTCGGGTACCTTCCGTTCCGTACTCAAGTATTTTATCGACCACGCCAAAACGATCGTCTTCGCGTGATGTTTGGTACTAGTTTATATAGATATCACATTGCCACACATCTATCGAAGCATAAAAGTACTATTAAAAAACTGGCGTCTTCCTCCGAATTACCTTATATACACGAGGCTCCCGCCAAGGATGAGGCCCTAGGCCAGGACCCAGTTGGCCCCTGCCTTGAGACGTCCCTGTCTATAACGCCTCTTAAGTGTCAATTTACGTAAACCCCTTTTTATAACGGACCTGTACTCCATGAAAGGAACGTGCCTACCAAATTTCAGGTTTGTTGGTCCAATTGTACAAAGGCGGGAATATTTATCTATAACACCCCCCCTTGAGGGTAAATTTTCACAAAATCCGTTTTAAAGGGAGCTCTACTCCATGATAGGAATATGCCTATCGGATTTCAAATTTGTAGGTCTAATAGTTCCTAAGATATTGTGATGAGTGTCGTTTTTCTCCTTTATATATATATATGTAGATACTCGTAGATTTAATCAATATACATGTTTTCTTTTCAAGCAATCTTTTCGTACGTTAAAAATTCAAATAATCCTAGTATAACTATTTCTCTAACTTAAATGTGTGATATTAACTATAAACCTATTAACTTTTAATAGGCAGTCTTATGAAACAAAGCATCAAAATTGAATTAGCCATTTTTAACGTCTTTCGCATTAAGCGTAAAATATATTCAACCTTTGACGGCAGGCAAATTTATTTCGAAAATTCATTCCAATTTTAAAAAAACCCCATTCTTTCTCATTTAGAAACCACGATGGTGCAAAATGTAGTTATCTCGTTTACATTTTAATTGACTTTCCAGTTCGTCAACTCAAAAATGTTCCATCAAGGGAATCTTTTCGAGCGTTATCCAAACAGTTGCAGTTAAGTAAAGCATATTTTTGTCTGAATCATTTTAAAATAACTCCGCGTGTTTGCTTTTAGAGTTAAATTTAGTTTTTCTGGTTTAGTAATATTTGAAATTTGTCGTTCATTAGGATATTAGCTTTGTTTTAATTTAACGGTTTCATGGTGCATTCATGAAAATTGTTTGACATTTCAGAATCATTTGCAAATAATGCATATATGTATGTATGTAAATACAAATCTTTAAAGTTTATGTTGCTTACACCAACGTTTCATATTTCAAATATTCCAAATAATAGTTGATACATAGATATATATATATTTTTTACCTTAAATGGATATTTGTAATAACTGTAAATCAGTGAATGGAATGGTGTGAGCTAATTAAATAGTCGGCAAGTTAATTAGGATGGAAATCTAATGAGTATTTGTAATAACAGTTAATTTACTGTGTACACACATGCTCTCGCCAAAAAGAGTAATCGTAAAAAGTTTTCTCATAGGATTAGTTTTAATTCTTAATTAACAGAGATTTCATGGTTTGTTTTAGTTTACTACTCATTACCCATCCACTTCTCTGGGTATTTCATGATGATGCATGAATATATATTGAAATTTAGATATCAATAAGTTATACATCAATATACACTGGTGTGCAAAAATTAAGGACGAGACGGTTTTTTCAATATAACTTTGTACAAAAGCTTTCCAAATCAACACATTTAATACCGTAAGATCCCCAATACGTAAGGACATGTGTAATGTAAGCAACATTTACTAAAAGAGAAATCAGAGGGATAAAAAGAAGCTTGATTGAAAAAGTAGCATGGAGCGCAATGCGACTGAAGGCCGAAACATCTCTGTGATGGGTGTCCAGCAAGAAACATCCGGCCTTTAATAAGGGATATGATCTCCCCTGACTGCTAGGCAGGTTTCACAGCGTCTGCCCATGCTGAGAATGAGGGTGTCAATGAGTTGTTGAGGCATTGCTGCCCATTCGTCTTGCAGCGCCAATCGAAGCTCCCGAATCGTTACTGGTGGTAAGGTACGAGCTGCCAAGCGTCTACCTAGAAAATCCCATACATGCTCGGTGGGACTGAGATCCGGAGATCGTGCCGCCAATATCCTCACTCAATAAGTTCAATATCCTCACTCTCTAAGAGCTGTTCGGTAGCTACTGTGCGATGACATGGTGCATTGTCGTCCATGAAAAGGAACTGTAGACCCATAGCGCCTCTAAAAAGACGCACATATGGAAGAAGAATCTCGTTACAATAACGGGTCCCGTTGACTGAACCTGCGTCGAAGATGTGAAGGTCTGTACGACTATCAAGCATGATGCCTCCCCAAAGGAGAACACCGCGACCTCCATACTTGTCCCTTTCAATAATGTTCGAGGGATGATTGCGGCTTCCCCGCTCTCTCCAGATGAGTATGCGATGAGAATCGCTACTCAAACTGAATCTGCTCTCATCTGTAAAGAGTACTCGTCCCCATTCATTGTCTCTCCAATTCCGGTGTTCTCGGCACCACAGAGAACGCCTTCTCCGATGGGCAGGCGTTAAAGGTACACACCGTACAGGGCGTCGTGCAAACAGACCACCACCGTGCAGTCTTCTGGCCACGGTAAAACGCGATATCGGTCGTCCAGTCACCTGTGTCGTGTGTCTAGCGATTTCTCCCGCTGTCTGCCGCCTATTTCTTCTGGCCTGTAAGACAATGTACCGGTCATCTGCGGGTGTGGTTCCTCGTGGACGACCACTACTGAACCCCCGGATAGTTGTTCCTGTAGTTTGAAATTGTCTCCCTAAGTCGTGAAACGATGCTGTGAGCAATTCCGAACTCTGCAGCCACACTTGTCACACTGCGGCCTTCCTCCAACTTCCCAATCATTCGACCTCGGGTAAAAGCATCCAGATGTCGTCTAACAGATTGATTATTCGCCATTTCTCGCTGAGGCAGCAACTCGGTGTGATTTTAACTGCTATACGGCGTGCAATCTCTTTGCCAGAAATACTGATCTTACACCGACAACATGCTTTATACTACTCAGACACTCCCATTACGTCTACCTGCATATCTGCGCATGTGCTACCGTACATCACCTTACTTAATCTCCTGATGGGTCTTTCTGTCCACTCTGCCTCTTCGTTCAGCTGTTATGCTAATTTTTCGACTTCGTCCTTAATTTTTGCACACCAGTGTATATTCATACATCCTAGTATCGACCTTCATCAATGGTATTGAAAAGTATTCTTTTAACTTTTACCTCTTGATTTAAAAAGGACAGGAATTTCTAAAATTGAAGTAGAATTATATTTTTTCGCTCCTCCTCCAAAGTGGATTTCCACAAAACCCGTTTTTAATAGTTCTCTATTCAACAAAATAACCATTAATTCTATCATCCTTAGCGGATTTTGATTCAACAAAAGAAAAATGAATACTAAATTTCAAGTATGGGGACCTAATAGATTGAAAAACAGTGAAAAAGAGAAATTTTCCTTTATATCGCCTTGCAATCCCCCTTGGAATTCTATTTATTCTCAACAAATCTCCAGTCATCAAATTTCACGTATGTATGCATATTAGTTTATAGGAATTTTTGTCTATAACGCCTTCCCCCCCCGAACCCTCCTTGGGGGTCAACTTCCGGAAAACTCGTTTTGCAACTATTTCTGCAAACTTTCCCAACAGAAGTAGCCTGCTTACCAACTTTTCATGTCTGTAAGTCTAAAAATTCAAGAACTGAAATATTTACCTTTAACGTGCTTTAATTTACATTGTTAAATCCTAAAATAGTTGCGAATATGAGATTATTTTTTCAAACGTAGTTTTAAAAACATGTCGAGTTTTTATGAATCAAACCGAACAGCAGTTATGAAGCAATAGCTTGAATGAAATGTTGATTACCATTAATTATATTTTAGCTTAATTACTTTAATGTAAAAATAATATAAATAGAAAAAACAGGATTCGCGCAAAATCTTTTTTTTTTACCTTATTTTAAGTTTCAAGTATATGATAAAAATGAAAAAAAAATTGTTTGCTATGTTTTAAACATGTAACTCTTTTACGAATAAGGAAAACTTTTCTCCCATTTTATATTTGGTAATTATAACCATATCTGCATTTTTTGTGTGGACTCTACTCTATTATTATTTCGGTTTGTTATGGTATGTAATAATAAATTACTGCGTTTTCTTACATGTTTTATATTATTTGGTAAGTATAATTTTAATGGCAAAAATAAAGTACTGTCGGACCCCGTTTTAACGAATTCATCGGGACCAAATGTTTTGTTTATTCATTCGGAGTTATTCGTTATTTCGGGGTCGAACCAAAATACAAATTTCTTGCACAGTCCTTTTTGAAGTTCTATAAGTACTACTGAAGAAATATCCATAGTTAGAAACACAACACGCAGTTTTTATTCAACAAAAATTCTATTTGTTAATTTCTACGCACCATTTAATTGGAATTTTACAATACTAACCAATAGAGATATTTGAATATCGTTTTAATTCCCGATCCTTTTAATTCCCGACTTCGAGTTTATGGTGAGAAGAAAATACTGTATCTTTTTTACATTCTTCTGTATAAGAAAGAGATGTATGTCTTGACAGTTTCCAAACAATGTAAAACACAAGAAAATGCAACAGTTTTAATAGGAGTTTCATTATACATTTCTGCATCAGAATCGCTATTCATTGGCTCTGACCAGTGGCGCACACAAGGGGGCCTGGGGGTTCGGACCCCCCAAAGCCCTTGATTTTTTTCCGATTGATTCTAATTCTAAGTACGTAAAATTTAATTAAGTATTTGTTATTAATGATTAATTTTATTAATTAATGCTAATTATTTATTCACAAATTAGTTTTTTACTGTGTTTTGTTCCCGAAAATCGACAAAATCAAAAGGATCATGATACAAGAATGGAGAACTTTCGACCCCGAGCCCCCCGAAAAATTCCTGCGTGCGCTACTGGCTCTGACAAATCAACAATTTCCTCTACTTAAGTTGCACAGATAAGCAATACATCATCAAGTGTATCATAATCGTTAAAATCTTAAAACATCCCCTGCGTTGTGGAGTGGGATGAGATGAGAAATGCATTTCCTGTCCTGCTCAAGACTCACAAGATAGGTTACACTCAAGATTAATCTGTAAAGTTAAGTAACAGTCTTCACCCTTTCTCATTGAAATGTATTGCTTGCAAGAAAAGTATTTTTCTGTATTGGACAAAATGATGTTATTTTTTTAAAAAAATTCCTATTTTTTCTCTAATACAATTTTTTTTTCCATTCACTGAAATAATTCATTATTTCGGGTGCTATTATTCGTTAAAAAAGAGTTTTTACCTTCATTATAATCATTGAAAGAGAAACATTCGTTAAACCGGTGTCGAATATATATTTGAACAAATGAAATGAAATGCCTGACAAAATAACTTGTAGATTCAAATTAAATTGATGCATTGATTTAAAACAAGTAATAGAAAAAAAGGAAGTCAATTCTTACTTTGAACGGACGAATAAAAAGTATTTTATTAACGATTGAAAATTGGAACAAGTTAAATATATATTTATAAATAGATATATGTATCTAGAGAGAGTGAGCTAATAGTAGGAATTGAAAAAGCTGTACACATATTGTTGCGTATATTTCCTATAGTTTTTATATATTTTACGTTTAAGCAAACTAATATAAACAGTCACATCCTAATAATTAATCTTATCTATGGTATGGTCCTATAAGAGCTAACAAATATACAGCTGAGTAAGGTATCCAACTACGTTCGGAACCGTGATTTTGCAAAAGCATGTAAATGGATAATATTTATATTTAGTGTCACTTAGATTAGAAAATGTATATAAAATTGTTTTAAGAGCAGTATTACAATAAAAAATGATTCAAGTACAATATTTTGACAAAAAATGAACGTAGCATGTGACCCATTTTCAAAATATTCTCTTTTTGTGAAAATTGCTTCTATTATAATATTATTTTGCCTGTATATAGCTCAGACCTCTTTACAGACGCTCACAGTGGCGCACACAAGGGGGGCTGGGGGTCCAGCCCCCCCAAAGCCCTTGATTTTTTTTCCGGTTGATTATAATTCTAAGTATATAGTACGTAAAATTTAATTAGTTACGTGTTATTAATGATTAATTTTATTAATTAATGCTAATTACTTATTCAAAAATTAGTTTTTTACTGTGTTTTGTTCCTCAAAATCGACAAAATCAAAAAGAGCATGATACAAGAATGATGAACTTTCGACTTCCGAAAAATTCCTGTGTGTGCTACTGGAGGCTCAACTGGAATTTTTGAAATATATAACTTAGAAGTGGGATTATATACATGTTTTACGACAACAGAGGGGAAAAATTTTAAGAAAAAAACGCTGATAATTATTTCAATTGGTTGTAACTCTGAAAATAATGTGGATTTTTCAAACATCATAGTTGAGTCTGTACAGAGGTCTGAGGCAAAATATTATTATAATAGAAGCATTTTTCACAAAAGGAGAACATTTTGAAAAAAAAAAAAGGTTATTCTAAGTTAATTTTTTGCCGAAACATTGTATTTAAATATTTTTTTCATCAAAATGTTCTTAAAACAATTTTATACATGTATTCTAATCTAAGTGACACTAAATATCATGAAAATTATCCATTTATGCGCTTTTTTTAAAATCACGGTTCCAAACATAGTTGGATACCTTAAGCCAATTCAATAATCGTAAATTAGTGTGAATAAAATAACAGAATAAATTAAATAAGTATATGAAAACATGAATTTTCTTAGTAAGACATTTTATAGCGTCAATGTAAATAAACTTAATTACGTTCATGATCTTATTCAAATTGCTTTTATCGATTAGAATTAAATTTCGCAATTTTAACCGAAAAGAATGAAAATTTGTGGAAGACGATAATTTGATATAATCTATAAGAAATAAAAATAATGATCAAGAATTGACTTTTTAAAAGTCCATTGATGAGATTAAAATCAAGAAAAAGAATGAGTTCCTCCAGTTCATTGAAATCAAAACGCAATTACGACTTATTTCATTTTTCTTCGGCGCCATTTCATAATGGCAGAATAATCTTTTACTTACTAAATCTACTTAGAAATATCTTTACCTTTTTTCCCTTCCAAAATACACATGGTATAGATAGACGTTACAAGCATAGACATTATTTTGATTCATTTCGTTTTTATTATCATTATTTTTTTCATTCCATAAACAACTCAACACTAAAAAAAATCGTCTGCAAGATGGTTTTTGCAATAGCATTAAATAGAACAAATCCAGCTATACATATAAAAGGAAAAGAGAAAGAAATAAAGAGGGAATGATAATAACAAATAAAAATAATAAAAAAGGGGGTAAGGAGAAAAATCTTTCGTAATTTGTGGAGAAAATAAATCAAGAAAGTAAATCAGAAAAAGAAGAAAAAGTAAAAATTCTCCTTCAGAAACACACAAATATTGAAAAGTCGAAAACGCATAATTATCTTAATGACTAGGCCTTGTCGCAAACGATTTTTATACTCGAAGAAGAAGCTGCTGCCACGACGTCAATTCTAATACTTCATTTCTGTACTTCTCCCCTCCCCCGTTCTTGCGCTCCCTCCCACGTGTTCTTAATGATGGACATACTTCCGATATTTAGAAGAAAACAACAATAATAAAAGGAAATTAAGAAAAAGAACGATTTTTGGTAAGTTATTGGGGGAAATTAAGATGCATTTTCTCTTGATGATTTTTTAAAGATGATTTATAGGGAAAAGATCACATAAGTATTTAGTTGAATCTTTCAAAAATGTTCTTTTTTTTCTTTCTTCTGTTCCACGTTTGTTCAGAGCACTCTGGAAATGTCCCAAAATAATTAGTGAGAGACATTGATATATTTTTCTTTTTTTGGCAGAAAGTTTTAGAATTCTGCTAGAAAGTTTCTCAGTTTATTGGGGGAAGGGCATGGCATAATATGAGGGCTTGAGTCCAGAAATGTAAAAATGAAGTCATTTAATTTATTCTTTCACGCAGTTTTCTAAGTATGTACATTTTACAGCATTTATATAGCTGAAAGAGAATGTTTTCACATGGCTTAAAAGGGAAATTTTTAATCGAATAAATCTGGGAAAAATAAGAAGAAATTGAAATTAGAATAATTTCGAATATATAATCATTATTCCTTTTATTCGTGTTGTCTGAAAACATCTTGCAGCTGTAATAGCCAAGTGGTTATGGTCACAGATTCGTGGGTGGCATGTCATGAGTTCGTGCTCCAGTGTATCTGAAGACTTGGCGTGTGGAGGGGCTGATGCCCGTTAAACCTATCGCGATTCGAAGTTCTCACGTTTGCATGTTGAGGAAGTTATGAGATTGGGGTACCAGCACGGGTGATGTCCTTGTTGTTTGATCGGGGATTAAAATGACGAGGTTCGTCACCAATAGCAGTCGGATTGCTTTAGATAACAACCTTAATAAACACTCTCTCGTTGTCATTTTGGGAAAATCTGACGTCACTCTTTTATCTGATTTCCTCATTCATCGAGTCTGCTCCGCGCAGGGTGGGGGGGCGACCCTTACGGATCAACGTGTCATTTTTTCTAAAGAAATGTTTCATGGGCCGTCAAATAATTTGGACTTGGGATTATTGGGAAAATCATAAAACTAAATACTAACAACACAAAACCCTATTTATTACGAAAAAATACCTTTTGCACTGTAAATGTTTTAGTTATACGCGTAATTCCATTTATAAGGTAACATTGGTGTGACCTTTGATGTTGCAGAGTATAGATGACAAATAACTTATAATAGGAATGTTGCTTTTAATAGGAGTCCTCTGGAGTCCTGAATGGGAGTCCTCTGCCAAATAGTTTCTAAACAATTAATTATTTTTGCTGTTGTTCATTTTTTTTAAAAGAGGATTTGTGATTTGTTTCAAAATGCCGTTTTACAGACGATGTTCTGCATACTATTGTTCCAGAATGTGTGACAAATCTATACGGAACTTTATCACTAACCTTCTGAGTCGTCGGAAATTTAATTCCCTACCTATTTCCCAATCAACTCCAAAAAAGCGGACAGGATTCCTGTTATGCAGATTAGATAAAGTATTTAAGTCAAACGGAATAGTAAAGTTAGAGCATAGGAGATAGAGATTGAAGCAGAAAGTTATAGTGAAGTTAAATTGGAGATTTCTTGTTAGATGATTTAATCTCAGATAAAAGCTGAGCTGAGCTGAATTGCAGTTTGGTAAATATTAGTCTTATTATTGCGAATGCAATAAGAACATAGAATATAATTCTGGGATCTCTTATTGTGGTAATCTCTGCGTGATCGTTATTTAATTGTTAATTAATTGGATCATTAATTAAGTTAATTTAAAGGATATTACCTTTAATACCTCATAATACTAGTTAGATATATTTGTTAATAAGTCTTTGATTCTATTTGGATAAGATAACCAAATAAAGAAAGTTTTTATAAAAATGGCTACTGGTCCTTATCTGAATCCTATTTATTCTCGTTCTCAAAGTGAGGTCCAAGGAAACCTTCACAAACGTAAGACATACATCGTTTTAGTCGCCTTTACTAATAATGCCATCTTTCGAGATTCACCAAGTTTGAAATTCTTTGTAACACTTACTATCTTGCACTTTTTGTTCTTTTGCTGAACTAACCATGTTAAATAACAGTTAAAATATAATATAAATAAGCTTTAAACTACAGTAGTTTCAACAAAATTGACTATGCTATGCGTCGACAAATTTTGCATCATAAGCAACCGTAGTCCACGACGTAACTAACGCAGGACAATAACAAACGAGTGAGCTTCCGGCCGCTTTTGCTCGTAATACAGGTATTTCATGGTGAACCTTGTTATTTCGAAATAGAATGCAAACCATTTTGATTGATGGAGTGCCCAAAATATTGTGTCGCGTGCCATCGATGGCACGCGTGCCACTGGTTCGCCATCCCTGTTCTAGATTATCAGCATGAGCTAGAGGTGTAGGAATAAATGAAGAACTAAAAGTTGCCATAATCTTAATATAACTTTTTTAAGATCTTAACTTGAACCTATAACAGATTAGATAATAATATGATTTGTGAGAGAATCTACGGTGGCTAAACACACAATATATAATACCGAAATAACGTAATGCGGACCACTATCAATAACTAACTCGCCTAAACTCAATTTCAATGCAAACACAGATCCGAATATTTAAATGGTAACTCCTACCTTAATGTCCAACGAAGCATCAATTTATCTAATCCTAGCTGAAGTTGCGGTTCACTACCATGCAATGGTATGCGCCTTGACTAAAGTCTCTCTGTCACGGGTAACTTCTCTTGACTGTCACTTAACTTCTCAAAATACTCTTCACACTTGAAACACGGACTATCATAACACTCCCCAAATGCCACATCGCTTACTCTAAACTATTATTTAAAAGCTTCCTAATTTGCATCTTTCCTTCACGTTTTACTTCTCGGGTTGGTTGGAAAAGAATTGCCATTTATTCTGGCCCCAAAGAATCCAGAAGGACATGTTAATGAAAAAACGCGTGAGCCCGTCACAAGTTAAAACATAATTTTTCTGGCAGATTGTGACGAATTGAGAAACTATTAAAAATTGCGACGTACAGTTTTATATTCTTTTAGCTTACACACACAAGAAACACTGAAATGAGGGTTTTGGTTAATAAAATTTATGCTGTCGCCTTGTAACTGCAAACTCTAGTAAATTTAATAAATAAATTTGTGTTAAACACGTAAATCTGGTTTACACTTGATTAAACTTCTTTTTAAAATTAAAGTCGTGATCTGGTTTAGGCTATCGGAGACCCACATTTACACTTCATGGACCCCCAAATTATTTTCATGGACGTGGACCCCTTGCGTCATTATAGACCCCTAGGGGTCTGTATAGACAACTATGGGATTAACTGTCGTGCAAGATAAGGCTCGTTCACATGTTGGCTAAAACCTACATAGAAACACTCAATTGAGAAGTCTTACCTCATCCACCGTATTCACATGACATTGGTCCCCTCCGATTGTCTCTTATTCCGATCTATGGCTTATGGCCTGTCTCAACAGCACTACATCACATGAATATACTAAAAATTGTGTTCAGTCATAGATAGCTTCAAAAGAGCAAGTTTTCTTCCGAAACGATATCCGTGTGCTTCTAGAAAAAAAGGGAAAATAGTGACTAGTGAGGGAAAATACCTTGGATAAAGTATAATGAATCTTTTTTTTTGTAATTAGTGTCCAATAAGTGATAAAAAACAACGGAAACTTATTTGTACTCCTCGTAAAACATTTGTAAAATACTTCTTTTTAGTGTGTATATGTAGAGGTACTAAAATACTCTCATTATTTTAAGAAATATTAAAGAATAGATAAAGATAAAAAGAATTAGCTAAGATAATAATTATAACAACATAAAAATAAACGAAAAAGTAATAGTTAAAGAAATAGTAGTTGTAGTCTCGCTGCCACTCATTGCTCATACGTAGTGATTTCCCGTTTACGTTTTCTGAAGTCAGGATTGAATAACTCAGTCACTACTCAAAATCATTCATTTTCAAACGCCTATTTTCAAATATAAATAGGACTTTATTGCACACGTTTAAAGTATATTATTATTATGCGTTTATTAAAATACTCAGTAATGTACTAAACTCGCAACAAGCCATATACCCTCGTTCACTATGTATCACTCTCAAGTATGTGGGTGTAAACACCACTACACCCTTACATACCCACGCTTTCAAAGCGCCCTTTACATTTGGGCTCTAACATATCAAATAAATAAACTTAAAATATAATGCAAGATTATCACGAATTTTCGGGAAGATTTAAAAGGGGTGGGGAGGAACGTTGAATTTATATTTCCTCAAACGTACATTCAAAAAAGAGCAAAGAAACACTCAAGTAATTATTCTCTTCTCTAATCAATTTTTCTTCACGATATATTCCACACTACCCATAAAATAGCTTATTTTCGAACATTTTCTGTCATAAGCATTATAAATTCGAGGTGTGAGAATTCCCTCCAACAGACGCAACAGTTTCATAATTCAAGAATAGAAGGAAAAAACTGGGTAAGTGTGTCCAGAATTTTAACAATGTTCTAACTTTTCCGGACCACTCATTTTAAAATCAAATGATCTGGAAGCCATCGCCGGAAGCGTGGCATGTTCCAAAGGCCTGTTAAGAAAAAGAATTGCGTATCTACACGTGATGTATGCGCACGAATTCTGAATGTCTGTCCGTGAGAACAGTATGCAAAGACAGATAAAGCATTAGCACGCAACCCCGTGTTTGTGGAGGAA
This sequence comes from Trichonephila clavipes, assembly GCA_019973935.1. Taxonomy (NCBI): domain Eukaryota; kingdom Metazoa; phylum Arthropoda; class Arachnida; order Araneae; family Nephilidae; genus Trichonephila; species Trichonephila clavipes. Next base: position 13,171 of record BMAU01015621.1, on the reverse strand, counting down.
AAATAACTTTTACACGCGATGCACTGCAACAGCTGTTTCCCAGAGCTTTTTTTTTATAACACTGTTGTGCTTTTAAATATTTCAATCTGCCTTACAAAGTGATAAGTATTGTTTTTGTGGAACGTTTCGCCTTACTTCGGTGTTTCTGAAATAGGGGGGGATAAACCTACGGGGGAACATATTAAAAAAGGTCGAAAACAAAAGATTATTTAAACAAATTATTAACTTACTGAAAGTAAACAAATACATTCTGACATAAAAAAAAACTTTTTTTTATTTTACTTGTTTTTTATTAAGTCAATTCTTACTTACAAGGAGAGGGCACGACTAAGGGAATTCATTTGGGGTCGAGACTTGGTGTAATAGTAGTACTCCTTTAGAGTGTTCAACCCTCAATATAATTCCGTCGAATGACCAGTCAATTCGGAGAAAAAAAGCCTTCGAAATTCATGCTTAGCTTTTATACAATTAAACTTCAATTTCCTCCAACGATTTCGTAGCTTGGTTGACATATCGTCTGCATACTATGCGCGGGGTCTGGGTTCGTTTCATTTTGTCAATTTTTTTCATTACATTTAATTGTTTTTAAAATTAAATAAACTTATTCATGAAAGGCTTATTAATATTAAGTTATATTATTGTTACGTTGATCCAGGTTCGAGGATTTAATGCAAAACAGTCGCAAAGAACAAGACAATTCTTTAAGAACGATGAGAATTTACTGTCGGAAATCCAATCTTTGAAATACATGATTCAACAGTAATATTCGCAGAATAAATCTCAGAAGGTCTTCACACCTTCAACAGCACTCAGTCACAATTATCGGTATCTAAAGTACACGTATATAAAAGATCATTCACAAGCAATCGCTCGTTCAACAGCCAAAGTAATCACTAAAGCAATACTAACTGATCGCTAGTCAAAACCAGACTGACTTTCTCGGCGAGCACCTTCTCTATTTTTATCCCTCGCGGATCATTCAAGAAAGACCCGCTTGCGTCATAGGTCTTGAAATTAGTGGGTTTCTCTACGAATTTCTAGAAGAATGCAGAGGGTCCCTAACTCGCCAACTTGGTCGCCAAAAATGACGCCAACTTGGCTCTTTCGCCATGATTCCCATTGAATCACCATTATAACGTAAGGAGATTGGCATTGCTCGTGAATATTATAATTTTAACGTAAATTAAATCTAATTTAGAGTAAGATAAAGGCATTACACTTCCAAATACAAATTATTTGTACTATTTTACACCAAATTCGTAACAGTATTATATCTGAAACCAGAGCGATAATTTTTATGCAAATTGCACAGTTTTATGTGTTCATAATCGAAGAATCGTACCTCTTGGGATGATAATGGCAGAGTCTCCCCCCGCACCTCGTGCCCCAAGTGCGCCCCATTTCCACTAAACCACTCTCGTCCCCAGTACCAAGAGATCGAAAGAGAAAAATACCTGCGAAGCTCGCCTTCTGCTCCAGAAGTAATATTCTTTCCTCACCTACGACACACAATACCTGCAGGTGATGGTAATTACAACGGGCCAAGTTCGCTTTTGTTCGCGCCCCTTCTCTGCAATCGATACTGGGGCGGCACCTCCCCGACGCCCTACAAAACTGAAACTTGGAAGCACCTCAGAACGGAATGGATCTTTTTTGGAAAGAAATTTGTCAAGTGCGTTATGTGTTTTATGATTTGGGGCTTTATGACTGGAAACCGCCAAGTTATGGATGAGAACCAAATAGAGGATCAAAGTCCTTATAATGTTAAGGTATTCGAACACGTTTGGAGTCCTCTTTGACAAAATAATATATTTAAACATTATAAATGTTTTTTTAGGACTCAATGCCAATAAATACTAATATTTAATCAACAATATTTAAAATAAATTGCCTAAATTTCACAAAAATCACAATTATAAGTGAAATTTTACCAATATTTATGTAAAACTTCCAAGCAATTAGAGAAAAAAGTGATAAACTCATACTACCAAAACAAATTAGATGCATTTATCTAGAGAATGTGCTAAAATTTTAATGTTTTATCAAAATTTGAAAATTTTAGAGCTTATTGAGTAAACATGAGAAAAATCACATTCTTTATGAGACAATTATTTAAATAACAAACCATAACTTAAAAAGTATTCATACGATTAGAAATATTTGAGTGCATTCTTTAGAAAATAGCATAAATATCAGGTTCAAAAAGTTTTATAGATATGCATTTGAAATATTTTGAGTTATCAGAATCGCCATGATAGATTTTGAACAATTTAAATGCTCACTTCTGGTAGATCAAAGACACACTTCCGGTTTTTCTAACTTTATAAAATGGATTGTAACTTGGCCTCTAGGTAGCGTAAAACAAAACAAAGTATGTTTTGTAACGCCAAAAGATAGCTCTATTCAATAAAATAAAAAACAAAAATATCTGTCTTGACAGAATTTAGTCATTTTCAACGTGTCGGATACAGCATACTTTGTTGTACACTATCTAAAGTATTAGGTGATACGGGGAAGTTAATTTTTTTCTAATACTGTATTTATTCGAATCTAAGCCGCACTTTTTTTTGCACCGCCAATAGTACTGAAAATCGGGTGCGGCCTAGTATCGAAATTCGTCAATGGCGTAAGAAAAGTGATATAATTTTTGCTTGTAAATGCTCAACAGTGAATAATAATTCTTTCACATTCTTCTATAATACATTCTTTTTTAAAAAATATTGCATAACAATTGCATTGGATGACACAGAGACATTGGTGGGAAATTGGTGACGCCGGCACAATTCTGAAGTCAGCTTAGACAGTGGGAGTGACGAATCATTTTCGTAACTTGATGCTAATGGTGAGAGCAATTACAAGTTCATGTATGTATTCAAAAAGTCTTTAATGCTGCTAAAATGAAATAATTATTTACATCTTAGTAATTATTATTTTATTTTTTTTAATTTCGTAAATAATGGATATTAATAAACATTTTTTACCGTATTTTTTAATTTTTACACAAAAGTATGTTGAGAACTTGGGGTGCGGCTTAGAATTGATGGTGGCTTAGATTCGTTGAAATGTTTTTTCTTTCTTTTTTTCAATGGGGCCGCTTCTTTTAGCAGCTTAGCCTTTGCAGACGTGGCAAGTCCCCAAACGTGAGAGCCATTTTATGACGGCACCCTCTAGTGGCGACCTCGTTACCAAATTTGGACGCTTGAATTAATTTTTTAATTTAAGCTCTCTTCGGCTGCTAACTATTGTAGTGATTATATTTTGCCGAGAGTACCACAGCCAAATTGATTCTCGATGAATCTCTTACATGCCACATAGCCATATGACATTTTCTATTGACCACGACCGGCATCGAGCCTGCAAACTTAGGCTCATGAAGTGGACATGCTACGTCTAAGCCACCGGAGCCGACAATCGTGCTTGTGAAACGTTAGATTTTCTTTACAAGTGAACGTTTGTCTTCCTGTTTTCATGATGCTTTTGTTTTCGGCATAATTTTTTTTAGTCTCATTATCTATTTGCGCTCTAAATCATATTTCAACAAAGATTTTTTCCATTTTGTTATTTGTTGTGGATTTCGTAAGGATATGAATTCAACCGGTTGGAGCCTTTGGGGTAGATGATATTTCCCTACAAAATAAACCACGTAGAAGACCCAAAACATGTGAAAACTGATGCTCTGAAAGTAATGAATCCAACTGCCAAAGCATTTTTTTTAAAAAATTTCTAATGCAGATTATGAACAGTTATTATACAGAGTTTATCAATCTACCTAGTACATCACCGAAAGCAGGTACCTATTTGTAGTGCGGTTCCCTATTGGCAGATCCCAATCACCGCAGGTAACTTTGACGCACAGTTTCTTCCCTAGAAGGAGGCACATGAGCTCTGACGATGGGTACATACATTAGTATTTAATTTTGCAAAGAGCACCTAAGCCAAACAGAGTCTCTAGGGATCTTTTACATGCCCTATGATCATACGACATGGCCTCTGTCGATTTTCTGCATCATGAAAACCCTTCAACTTGGGAGAGGGTTGAACCCGCAACCTTGGGTACAGAATGCCAGTGACAAACCGACCACGCCGCCCAGCCGACGCCAATGCATTTATAAAATGCATGAAAAATTGAAAGTTATCCGCCCATCCCTCGCTAATCGGCATACCTCTATACTTCTCTATGATACCGTTCGGTTGTACAAGACAATTTTGAAAGTAAATGAATTAATATATGAGATTTTGCAGCACTTAGTTGCTTCACTGTCTCTTTCGTCAACCGTTTTTCATTTTTTAAAAACATTTAGAAAATTTTTTTTACAGGCTTAACAATATGAAAATGAAGACACGATGAGACATTTTTTTGTCCCCCTGTTAATCATTGTAGGCAATGATGCTTTTCTTATCAGGGAACACACCAAAGATAAATTAATAGAACTACGTAATACTTGTCAATTGCAGTTTTGCAATTTTAGCAATGAGCATGAACAGTTGTGTATAATTTATTCAATACAATTAGTTCCCACTCTCTCCCTATATATATTTATAAATCATTCAAATTTTCAATCGTTGAGATAATCCACTCAAACGCAAATACATTTTTAAAACTTGTAGTGGATGACACTTGATGTTAATACAGCTTTTCAAATATTGATTCATTAATTAAATTTAATTATAGTTTAAGAGATACATTTCTGTCAATATTATTCCTCTAGATGGCACCGTTGGATAAAGCAGATTTTGTTAAATTAGTGTTGAAGATTTAACTTAACCTAAATAATCATATGCTAGTTAGACGTCAGCACTCCTTTTACATTGGTTTTAAGATAAATTCTTATCTTTATACTCAACTTTTAATAAAGAATGTAATAACAAATTTAATGTGGTTACGATTTTTTTAATGTTAATTTAAATGTTGTTTTGCCCCTTATTATTGTGATTCTGTCATATCTATACATATTAATATTAATTGTAATTATAATTAATTACACATTAATTGTGTAGAAAGTAACTAAAATAAAATTTTTCTATGTTGACCTATGTAGGAATTGACTTAATTTTTTTTTTGTATATTACTTGTACAGTAAAGACTGGTCCAGCGTTAGGCTGACACAAGAAGTACCCCTCCTAATTATGAAAAAATAAAAATGACTGAAAAAGATAAGTATATGAAGGTACGTAAATTTCAATAAAATATCTTCAATTCTGCTGTGCCGAAGAAAAAGAAGCACAAAATATTAGAAATAGAACTTCAATTTATATATAAAATGTTAATTAATTCACATTTTTTCAAAATAAGTAAGAAATAGGTAAACTCATCCGGTCGCTTTTTAAAAACATCTTGAAAAATTTTTTTTTCTCGTACTCTCTTACAACAGAGCTTCCAATGTTTGCGACCCAATATTCAATCACAATTTGCATCGCGCCCCCCACACAATATAGCGATAGATCAAATTCAATAATACTATGACGTTAAACATATAACACGACTTAAACTTCCTCCAACGTATATAAGCGCCTTGCTCAGCCACTGTGTTTATTGCCCTCAGACGGATATATTCGTCTTTCCCAAGTTATATCTTTTCTGTGAACTGCTATTCATAAAATTATTTGGAAGGGTTTAGAAAGCAATAAAATGATCTTGACATTGTTTGCGAAGGATTCACTTATTTCAGAGGATTTGATTAATTATTCCATTTCTACCACCCAACCCCTCGATGCACCCCATACGCTTGCCTACGTGCTAAACGGGGGCACTGGGGAGCAAATCGCATAATTTTTAATCGGCAGTTAAGAGATTAATTATAAACCGTACAAATTATCAAGATAAGTGTTAATGTTGGTGTATAATTTAATGCATGACAAATCCATAGGGTCACTGGTAATGATTAAACTTGTCCTTAACTTAGCATCGTTATGTTAATTATAAAATAGATTGTGCACTAAGGATACATTTATAAGTGTATTGTATTCTAAAAGAGTATTTTATTTTTTATTATGTCAGAATGTGTGTGTGTGTGTGTATTTGTTTTACTTTCAGTAAATTAATAATTTTTAAAATATTTTTTTCGACTTTTCAAGAGGCCCACGCCACCCTCTTGGGGTTATGACGCCCCCTAGGGGGCGCACCCCATAGTTTGAGAAACCCTGTCTTAAAAACAATACATATATGACTAGTCAGTGGCTTATCCAAAAGGGAAGGTCCTCGGGTCCGTCCCCCCAAAAAAGCCCTTGATTTTTTTTCGATTGATTATAATCCTTTGTATACAGTACGTAAAATTTAATTAAGTATTTGTTATTAATAATTAATTCAATTAATTGATGCTAAATATTCATTCAATAATTAATTTTTTTATGTTTTTTGTTCTCAAAAGTTGACAAAATGAAAAGATTATGTAGGGCAGAGTATTGGAGCATGATACGAGAATAATGGACATTCGACCCTGGACCCCCATCTTGAAAATTTCTGTGTGCGCTGCTGGGATCAGCTGTTCTTCCTTTCAAATGCCTTTTCAATCAGAAAGGGGGGAGTAGACTTGATCACAAAAGGAGCATTATAAGTCTCCACAAAGCACATTCATTTCACCCTCTATTTAAGAAAGAAATTTTCATATGAAGTATAAAAGAAGTTAAAAAACAAATGAACTAATTAAAATAAAGATAACAAAACAATTTACAAAATAAAGAAACAAAAAAAAACAAGTAATATAAAAAAAATTAAGTCACAATTCCTACTTAGTTCAACAAAGAAAAATTTTATTTTAGCTACTTTTTATTAAATAGTTGCAATTAATATAAATATGTATATACATAGGACATAATCACAACATTAAGTGGTCATTATTTTTTATTAATTATCATTAAAGTATTATATTCTCATCCAAAACAATCGTGTCTATAAATTTCATTTCAACGGAATACTTTAACACGTGAGAAAAAAAAAACCTTTTCAAGTTTTGACACAAGTCGCCAAAAATGACGCCAACGTGGTTGTATTTGTAATTATTTAAATAATTAGTTTTAATCAATTAATTTTTAATTAATTATTATTATATTATTGTATTGTCATCCAAAATAATCCTGTATATAAAATTTCAGCTCAATGGAGTGCTTTAAAATGTATTCTATCAACGATTGAAAATTCCACCAAGATAAATAAATAAATAAATAAATAAATAAATAAATATATAGAGATTGTGAGTTAATAATAGGAATTGAAAAAAAAGTAAAAAAAAGAGTAAAAACTATCCAAAATGTAAATAAAATGCGATTAGAAAAGCAAAAATCGATCGACTAATATAGTGACAGAAAGTAATGAAGCTATATGACAGGGATGATCGAATCAGTGGCACGCGACATAATATTTTGGGCACGCCAGTGATCGAGATGGTTTGCATTTTATTTCAAAATAACCAAGCTCGCTATGAAATGAGTGATGGGGGTCGTGAGGCGTCGGTGAGCACTCTTGTTTGTTATTGTCTTGCCTTAGTTACGTCGTGGACTACATTTGCAAATGATGCAAAATTCGTCTATGCATAGCATTGGCAGTTTCGTTGACACAACTGTATTTTAAAGTTTATTTGTGTTATATTTACGATTTTCAATTGTTATTTTGTATGGATGGATCAGCAAAAGAGCAAAAAGGGTAAGATAGTAAGTGTAGCAGAGAATTGCAAACTTGGTGAATCTAGAAATATGGCATTATTAGTAAAGGCGACTAGAACGATGTATGTCTTACGTTCTGGAACAATAGTATGCAGAACATCGTCTGTAAAATGGCATTCTGAAACAAATCACAAATCCTCTTTTAAAAAAAGTGAATCACAGCAAAAATAACTAATTGCTTATAAACCATTCGGTAGAGGACTCCAATCCAGCATGCATTCTATGAAAAGTAACATCCTACAATCCTAGTATAAGTTATTTCTCTTCCAGTCTGCAACAAGAGAAGTCACACTAATGTTACTCTAATTTGTGAATTACACGTATAACTAAAACATTTACAATTATATAGTACAAAAAGTTTTTTTTTTCGTTGTAAATGAAGAGTTTTGAGTTGTTAGTATTTAGAGTTTTATTATTTTTCTAATAATCATTAGTCAAAATTATTTGACGGCACGTCTATACCTCATTATACGGTTCTTTAGAAAAAAATGGCACGTTGATCCATAAAGATTCTCCACTCCTGCCATATGGTCATTTTAGTTTCCATATTGCATAATAAATGACGCCAAAAGCTTTGGCGCCGTCTTACTCCATTCAAGTTGTTTTGAACCTATACAAGTGATAACTGGAACTCTAAACTATTGTGTTCTTTGATTTAATATTTAGCTTTTTGGTTATCTAAAGTTACACTGAGTGCTTTCAGCTGACTTTCTTTATTTCAACACTGCAATATACATCCTGTTTCGAAGTAACGAACAGATGACGAGGTCTATGCACAGGTTCGTATTCCACTTTTTGTATAATTATTGATGCGAGGACTTAGAGCCCATGCAATTACATTTGAAATGATTGCATTACATTTCAATAGTTTTATATACATATAATTTTGCTTCTCTTTGAATATATATCTTTTATCTCGGGTCGTTCTATTTCTTTGACTCAAATAATACAGTTTTTATTTCATAAACTGTACAGGGCCGTTGTAACCTATTGGTTCTGGCCACAGACTAGTGTCCGGCATATCATGAGCTCCAGTTTAGTGTCACTGAAGAACCACCGTATCGAGAAGCGAAAAAACGACATTAAATTTGTCGTGTGTCAAAGTTCTCACGTTGGCCGCGTGTGGAAGTTCGGAGAGCGAAGTTCCACTTTAGGTGTCGTCCTTGGTTCAAAATATTACGAGTTCCATCTCCAATAGCCTTCTTGTTGCTTTATAATGCAGCGTTAATAAAACACTCACTCATCCATTGACAAATTTTACAATTTTTTTTTTAAAAAGTGAATTCTAAGAGAAAAACGATATTTGAATCATACGTTTGATTGGATTCAAATAATTTTTTAAATTACAGTAATACCTCGCCTTACACTACCCCGACTTTCGCGAATTCGGAGTTACGCGATTTTCAAATCTCGTCGATTCGTCTTTTGCTTGATCGCTTTTGTTCGTTGTTGTTATGGAAAAAACTAAAACTCAAGCGGAATAAGCGTCAGAGCCTGATGAAGTTGGTAATGGGATTGAAGAAGTTGTCTATCTTGCCAGGCGAATATATTCAGAAGTGAGTGAGTGCGGAGATTCAAGAACTGCAGGATTCCCACAAATAGGAGTGACCACGGTAGCCGAGTGGTATAGGTATCGGATCGTGGCTTGCTTTGTCACGAGTTTGACACCAGTATCACTTAAGACCCGCTGTGTAGGACAGCGATGCACGTTAAATCTGTCGAGAGCTGAAATGTCCTCCCGTTGGTGTGGTGTGATAGTTAGGAGAGGGGGTGCCAGCTCAGGTGTCGTCCACGTCACTTGATCATGGTTCAAAATGACGTGGTTCGTCGCCAAAAGCCCTCATGTAGCTGAACAGTGGGACGTTAATATTCAATCAATCACTCAACCCACAAATAGGAGCTGACAATGGATGAGCACATAGAAATGCATTAGCAAGAGCAAGTCTTTGAAGAAGTGAATCTTTAGACCTGCGGGGCCCACCGAGCCTTTTTAAGTGGCCCAGGCATAGCCCATTGCTCTGAGAAATTTACATATTTAAGAACATTGTATTAAAAATTTGGTGGGAAACTCTCTGTCAAGAAATCAAACATATCAATTTTGCTTTTTGCTGTCAGTGTCGTACGGGTACGAAATACTATTCTTTTTCTATTTGGAACGGTTACGGTTAGTGATAACAGACAGTAGTGGAGTAGTGACCATTTTATGGGTGGAACTAATTTTTAGCTATCTTTTATATCTTGCAAGCGAAAAATATTCGAAGAAAATGTGTCGTTTCAAGACGATTTGGAGGTTGACTATTTTGTAGTGAAAAACAAACATGGATCAGTAACTGTTTGATTTGTCACGAAAGTGCTGTATTTAAAAAATACCAATAAGCAGGGATCATTCGATGACATTTTTCCTAGCATATCTCTTTTAAGAGGCGAAAAATTGGTTTTCTTGAATAATCTTTGCAAGAGCAACAAAGTGTTTTGTCAGTGGTAATATCACAGCAATAGCAAAGGCATCCTATGAACTTTGTTATATTATTGGTAATCCTATGAAACCGTTTACTGATGCAGGAATTGTGAAGGAGTGTTTCTTAAATGCTTGTAATTTAGTGTTAATGACAAAAGTAAAAAAATTTTTAAAAAAAGCAAAACAGGAGTTATAATATTTTGATCAATATTTTCCACATTTTAAACTTCGAATGTTATCTTGGTCTTATACAGCATTTCTCCCCCCCCACCCATTTATCTTGTAAAATAACCAACAAATGTGTGCGGCCCAGCAGTAAAAAAAAGGCGAGTACTCCCGCTTTAGACCCATTTCAATCAGGAAATCGAATAACGTTTTGGGAATTTATTTGAAGGCCTCAGCTTGGTTGAAAAAGGGTTTCAAATTTTGGAAAATATAGACTCCAACGAAGAGTGAATTTTTCAACCAACCACAAAGAGTTAAATATATATATATACTAGTTTCTAACGAGGAAATTTTATGAGAGAAAAGATAAATCTTTGAGTCAGTAGACTACTTTATTTTTTTAAAATTAATCCTCATATTTCAGTTTTCGATTGTGTATCTGCGTTATCTAGAAAATTTTATTAAACACTTTTTCTAAATTATTTTTTTCTTTTGTCTTCGGTTCCGACTAAAAATAACTTTAATGTATTTATATGCGAAATTATACACTGACTAACGCGAATTCGATTTATTAGGTTATCACTCAGTCCAACCTATCACGTAACTTGGGAGCATTACTTTATAGCAGTGCTTCTCAAACTTTCAATACTGGCGCCCCCCTTTTCAATCACAATTTTTATCGCGCCCCCCCTTATACATAAGAATTTACTGAATGCAATAATAATGCACTTTTACGATAAAGCAACAATATTTATTATAAGCCGTACAAATTCATGACATAAGTATTAAATTTTGTATATGTTACTTTTAAGCAAAAAAAAAAAAGTTAAGTAATAGGATAACTACTAAGTTATTTTTCCTTTCTCTGATTTTTAAATTGGAACATATTACAAAATGCGGTGGTTGCTTAGAAGACAAAATATAGATATCAGCTAAATATAGAAAATGAACTCAGAGGGTCAATTTCTTATCTTAAAACTCCTTTCAAAAACTTTGCTCTGTAAGACAAGTCCATGGAAGTAGCTAATAATTATTAAACTTGTTCTTAATTTAGTATTAATTAATTAGTCATAAAATACTCTGTACACCACTCATACATTAAAAGCAATGTTTCTCAAACTTTCAATACTGGCGACCCAATTTTCAATCATAATTTTTGTCTCGCCCCCCTGTACAACAATAATGTATTTACTGCAATAAAAATGCACTTTGAGAGAGAGACGCTAAAGTTATAATACGATCTTAATTATAAACCGTACAAATTAATACTATAAGTATATTAAATTTTGTCTATATGTAACTTTTAAGTAATATATATTTTAAGAAAATTACTTAAAATATATATTACTTAGAATTATGTTATTTTTCTTTCTCTAATTTTTAAATTGGAACAGATCGCAAAACGATGTATTTAATTAAAGATTTATTTCCTTCAACATTCATTTCTCAAAGTACAAATGTCATTAGAAAAATAGTCTAGTCAATGTCGCTCTCTATCATATCCATCACATTTGGCATTATAAGGTACGTTTGCGTGAGTCTGGGCAACCTATCGGACGTCTGCGCAAAACATGTAAAAATGCTTTTCCTCGTACAATTCCAGTCAGTTTTGGTCGACTCGATACTCCTAGAGCTACCGAATCTAGCTTGAATGTACATTTTTTAAAATTTCCACGTTAATTGTAATTCACGGTAATTAAGTATTTACGGCAGTAAATTAAAACAATATCATACATACATTTTTAAGTCGTAAGCAAACATTCGACCATAATAAAGAATCAACAAGTACACAGACGAACGAGCATGGTTCCGAAAATTAAATCAAGGCGATCTTCTCAAAAATACTTAAATTTTGGATTTACCACTACTGAAGTAAATGATGGAAAAAAAGCCCCAGCTCGATATGTGTTAAAACTTAAAAATCTGTAGAACAACATGTGAAATTTGTTTTTAAAACATGTAAAATCATTTAGCTATGTTGGCAATGAGTTTTAAAAAGTATTTTCTGGATGAGGACAGCTTGGTAGCAAGTTACGAGTGGATTAGGGATCTATTTCAAGATACTCCAGAAGGGCTCTCAACTTTCGAAGAAGAAATCTTCATAGATTTCACATCCAGTGAAAAATTAAAAGGCAATTTTGTAATAAATCGCTCTTTGAATTTGGGGTAGAGGTGGATGAGGAATTATCTGTACTGAAAACAAAAGCACTTCGTATACTATTACAATTTTCAACATCCTACCTTTTTCAAACCGGATTTTCTGCAGTGGATGCCTTGAAGACAAAATATAGATCTCAGCTAAATATAGAAAAATAACTCTTTAAGTGTCAATTTCTGATATTAAACCTTCCTTTGAAAAACTTTCCTCTACAAGACAAGCCCGTGGAAGTCCCTAATAATTATTAAACTTGTTCTTAATTTAGTAATAAGATTGATTGATTGAATATTAACGTCGCACTGTTCAGCTGCACGAGGGCTTTTGACGACTGACCACGTAATTTTGAACCATGGTCAAGTGACGTGGATGACACCTGAGCTGGCACCCCTCTCTCTTAACTACCATACCGCACCAACGGGAAAACGTTTCAACTCTCAACAGATTTAACGTGCATCGCTGCCCTACACGGCGGGTCTTTAGTGGTACTGGGCTCGAACTCGTGACAAGGCAAGCCACGATCCGATACCTATACCACTCGGCTAAAGCGGCCAAATTCAGTAATAAGAAATTATTTATAAAATACCTTCTTCAGTACTGATACATCAAACGTATACTGGCTGAAACACCGACTCTTCGCACGAGTTCATTTTTTAAAAAAATAAAACATTATTCTTGATATAATAGCTGAACTGTAAGAAGAGTAAAACTGTGTGCACGACATTGCATACAAA